>JARFXV010000544.1:0-342500 GCA_031761425.1 Cosmopolites sordidus
TATATATATATATATATATATATATATATATATATATATATATATATATATATATATATATATATATATATATATATATATATATATATATATATATATATATATATATATATATATATATATATATATATATATATATATATATATATATATATATATATATATATATATATATATATATATATATATATATTTATATTTATATTTATATTGATATATATATATATATATATATATATATATATATATATATATATATATATATATATATATATATATGTAAATGTAAATGTTCGTTTGTTAACAATCCGGTGGCGGCTCGCGAGAGAGGACATTTATCACAGTAAACAATTTTTCAGAGCAAAACACCATATTGTATTGCCGTTCAGTTTCTTTCCTTTAACTCATTTTCCAGGTTCACCTCCTGTATAGGGTTTCAATAGCATGAAAAGTAAAAAGGAGGAAGGGGAAAGCAAAAAAAATCTTCAGCAGCACTATTTTCTTCTATGCCCTCCACCGATTGCTTTAAAATTTTGACACAACGTTGCATTCGAATACGCGCGTGTTTTAATATACCTATTATATATATATAGATGTCACACCTGTGACAGGTAAAAATCTTTTTTTTTAAACAACGCCATTTGTTGGACGTAAAAGCAACACACGCTATAGAAAATATTTTACCGAAATGGGAGCGCCATCTGTTGAATGTAACAGCAAAACACGCAATACTAAACACTGCTCATGTCAGACAGCCTGCTATTTTTCATGTTTTCAATTTTCATAGATCTCGATTTATTTTCATTTTAATTGAATTATTTAACCACCCTGAGCCACAGCAATGCGTGGCCGGGTACAGCTAGTTAAGAAATACATGTAATTTAAATTAAAAAAAGTTATCAATATGAACAAATAAAACTTTTTATGTTACCCCGTCTATTTTTTCAAAATAAATGATAACGTTAATAATTAAATCGTAGCAAATTATCCATTTATCTCATTAAACAATGTTAAGTGGGGCCCATTAGCCTGCTTGTAAACAGATAAATTGATATACTCGAGTAATATATCAGGGAAGAGAATACTCCAAACATTAAAAACTTATCGTGAGAATTTTTAACGCATTTGTAAATCCTTATTGTTTCGAGGTCTTTTCATATTATGTTTAATGAGTTAAATAGTTTAAATACTGATTAGCTTATATCACTTTTATGTTTCATGATACCCTGCTATATGGGAATGTCAGAACCTTTGTACTATAAGACGATATGACGAAATATTTTGGTTACCGTTATCATACTTGTTGATTTAGTTTTGTCTTCTTACAATATTTTGTTAAATTATCCCGTTTGATTAGTCTACATGTCATCTAATAGAATATCCATATTTGACAAATCTGCTTGCATCTTATATGATATATTTTTTAAACTGTATTTCAATGACTATATATACTTTTAGTTCCTTTACCCACGTGTAATATGGGTGAAAATTCTTTGCTTATACATATTTTTCTTCGCGGTCCCACTTGTAAGAATGATGGAACTTAAAAATTAAATAAAACACACATTTTTTGCCCAAAATGCAATTTTTGATTTGAACAAGATTTCAGCCAAGTGGCTATCACTGCTTTTTATGCTGGCATGGATCCTCTGGCGCCAATTTTCGATGACCCTGGCGCACATTTCGGATTGTATGGCAACTGTGGTGTTAGTTTCCAAGTCGCCAGTAGTCGCGGGTTTATTGCTATAAACCTGAATTTTCACATGTCTCCAGAAAAAAAAAATCGTGAAATTAACGAGTTGCTAAACGCGGCTTGCAATAAGCCTATGTTTATTCTGGAAAAATGCGTTGATGCGCCATCCTGTTGAAAATAAACCATCGATTCCATCATATTCCGGGAAAAAAGTCTTCCAGCATTACCTTGTAGTGCTCGGTATTGATGATAACGGGGACTCCTTTCTCATTTTTAAAGAAATAAGGACCGATTATTCCTCCATGCCAAAGTCCACACCAAACGGTGATCTTTTGCGGATGCAAAGAACTCTCATGTATTACGTGTGGATTAGATTTGTACCAATACCGACAATTTTGTTTACTGACGAAGCCATTGAGCCAGAAATGAGCTTCATCGGAGAAGATGATTTTGTGATGAAATTCGTTGTCGGCTTCCATCATTTCGAGGGCCCAATCGGCAAATTCACGACGAATACGATGTTCGGTTGACTTCAGTGCTAATACCATCTTATACGGATACAAGCCGAAGTCCACCCCAAAATTCGCCAGGTTGTCATTTGCGAGAGGCCTAACCCTTGCGACTAGCGAGCAACCGAGACATTGTCATTTTTGGCTAAATTTGCTTGAAAGGCAGCAATATTCAATTCACCACACTATCGTGTAGAGCAAACCCACTTTCACATTTTCTAATAACACGATCAATAGTCTGTTCAGAAGGACCACCATGACGAATACCATAATGGGTCTGAAGTTCTCATTGAGTAGCACGAGGGGACCGCGAATTTGCATAATAAAACTGGACCATTTCCATACGTTCTTTTAACGTGAAACGAACCATGATTTAATTGCAAACCTTTGAAACACAACTGACAAAGCATGTCAAAAATCTCTCAAAGTTCCACTATCTTTAATGGTAAACCTTTTATATTGCGAACGCCCGTCGTAGGATGTCGTAAGGCGTATTGTGGTTACACCTGTTTTTCAACATCGCTGTATGCGGTCTTTGGCTTTGACTTTCCTCAGTCGCTTGTCTACGTTCAGCTTGAGTTGTTCAACGAGTTGTTTCAACTGTTGAAAATTTTAAGGCCCGAATCCGGTCACGTGTCAATTTTTTGCTTATAAAAGACAAAAAATCGTTGGATATATATTTCTGGACTGTTCTACTTATCCATCAATATGGATACGATAAAATAATGACAACTTGAGAGAAGTAATAGTAATTTAGGATAAATTATCAGTAACATAGTAAATATTCAATCACCAATTAACTAAATATCAAATCTAGAAATTTAAAATATAATTTATACAATTGAACAATGAATCAAAATTGAAGCTATATGCAATCGCAGTTGTTTTTCAGATTATTCTCATGCATACTAATATCATTGCCCCATAAAGCAATAATTTGTTAACACTAATGTTAGCTGTTAATTTATTAAGGGACGCATTTTCCCATTGAGATATTTATAAATTGCGTCATATTTGCTTGTTATTTCTTCTTTTAAAGTCAACTTTTTACCGATGGTGGTAATTAAAATGGTTTGGGAAATTGCAATTGCGGTTTTTACATTGAAAAAATCCATTCCATTAATACATTTTTTCCTGTTTGTTTAAAGTTTATTGTTTAGGTCGTTTTTAAAATGATTTTATACACTTTTATATAATGTTATCTAATTCATTATTACAAAGGGTAGAAAATTAGTAGTGGTGGTAGTTTTTTATACAGACGCCTGGGGTCATACCTACCAAAAAATCTTTTGTTTATATATATTCTAAAAATCGTATGTCTATATTCATTATTTGATACTTTATAAAACATAACAGATTATAATGAAATAAAAGTATGTGTAGTATAATTTCCGGAACTTACTGAAAGTGACCTCAAAATATTATTTACATGCACATTCGAGTTACAAGCTTTATGTTACCTCGCGGAAACAATGACCAATGAAAGTATTATCTCGAGTACTCGAAGGACAATGAAAATGTCATAATAGTAAGGGTTTGTTCAAGGTAAAAGACTTACCACTGCCATATTGCGTATAAACTAAAAGAAAACAGCTACAAGGGCATACAAAAGTTGATGCGTGATTGCGTAAATAGAAATAGGAGGATATGTTGTTGCTATTAATTTGTAGCTTCAATTACTTATTATCTGCTATTTGGCTGGTATAAATTATATATATATATATATATATATATATATATATATATATATATATATATATATATATATATATATATATATATATATATATATATATATATATATACAAAATTAAAACCGTTACACGTCATTAAGCACATGATCAAAACTTTGGCTGCACTGTTGCCAGATTGCGATTAAACATCATAACCTTACTTTAACGAATCATTTTTACAATTTTACTTTAATAACAATAAAAAAATTATCCAAAATTATACTTATATATATATATATATATATATATATATATATATATATATATATATATATATATATATATATATATATATATATTTTGTATAATTATAATTATATAATTATACAAAATTATAATTAATGTTGAAAGTCTTGCAAGTGTCGTTGATTTAGTACCTGTAGATAGATTCAGTTTGTATTCAAAGCTGCAGTAGTTTAGTAAAATTACGTTTTCTAGACCATTTTAAAACTTCACAGTTTTTCACTTTTTGTGAAAATAGTACTAGCAGTGGACATACTCAACCTTAAGGCTGCTGAAATACGCTGAAAAATATGACTAAAATTAAAAATATCCAAACTTAACATACCTCTGTAACAGCCGCAAAGGGTAACAATGGACTATTATTGTCTCGTTCTTGTTCAAAATAGTGTATCAGAGATGTCACAAACTCTTGACAACGACGATTTAAATGATTTGATATTTTACAGGCGCGACATAAGTTCTTAAAGAAACTGTTTTCGATCGCAAGGAAAAAATGAAAGTAAAAGTTTAGATACAAATGGGATAACCTCCAAACGTGTCAATAAATACCAAGACAAATTTTAAATCCGACAACGTCGCATATGTTGCCAACCGAACACAGCCGCCAAATTTGAAATTTATTAAATACATTCCATTTGATTATTTTATTATTTCATTTTTGTAGTGGTATTCCTGCTATTCTTTAATAGCGTCATTGATGACGTGCAACGGTTTTAGTTTTGTACAGGCTATATATATATATATATATATATATATATATATATATATATATATATATATATATATATATATATATAAATGAATTTTTTTTAAATGTATAAAGGTGGTTCGAAAAGTTCCCGATCTGACCAAGAATCTGACCAAAATGCAATATTTTTGAGACTTTTTAATTTTAAACGCAGTCAATTTACAATTCAATAGATTTAGACCAGTGTCGATGTGTCCTCCAATTCTGTAAAATAAACGGTTATCTCAGCTTTGATATCATAATTTGAAGTAAATCTTCGTCCTGCCACTCGTTTTTCCAGGATGTGTAGATGAAATAATTGCTGGAAGGCAAATTCGGCAAATACCGTGTATCTGGAACTGCTTGGAAGCGTGAGTTATGGAGTTTTGCCGAGCAGCAGCCCAAAACTATGTGCAGACTCATTATCGTGGTGAAAAAACTTCTTTTGGGCTAGATATGGATGTCTAGTCTGAATAGCACCCTTCAATAGCTCAGTAGTGAAAAATAGCAGGTGTTGCGATTAATAACTCTTAATTGATTTAAGAGATAGCGCTGGAAACAAGGGTAATTTTTGTTGCTACGACTGTATCTTTGATGTTTAAACGATTTCGAGTTAACGTCATATTTTTTCGTGTGGTAATCATGTCGAGTTTCGAGTAAAATATAAAGCATTTGTGGCACGTATTGTTTTTTTTGTCCAATCAAAAGAAAAATGCGAGAAAAAGCCGCCGAAAATTGCGGTGATAATGTCTCAATGTAAGACGCTTATGGCCGTTGGTTTAGACGATACAAAAGTAGCGATTTCGACTTGAAAGACAAAGAACGCCCTGGTCAACCAAAAAAAATTGAAGATGCCATCGTTTGAAGAAGAGGATATGCAAACTCCACAACAAATGGCAGAGAGGTTAAATGTTGGTCACCGAACCATTTGTGATCGTCTGCATGCTATGGAAAAGATTCAGAAGGGTAATGGGTACCACATTAGCTGAACGACATACAGATGGAGAAGCGAAAAACGGTGTGCGAAGTGTTTTTTTGCATCGGATCGTGACTGGAGATGAAAAATGGATATATTTCGAGAACCCATTACGCAGAAAATCATGGGTTCACCCAGGACAACCATCAATATCGACCGCAGACCGAATCGCTTTGGAAATAACACACGGTTGTGCGTATGGTGGGATCGGAAAGGTGTCGTGTACCATGAGCTTCTGAAACCAGGTAAAACAGTTAACACCGTTAGCTACCGTCAACAAATGATCAATTTGAACCATGCATTGGTCGAAAAGCGACTTGAATGGGTTACAAGACACGGAAAAGCACGATTGCAGCACGACAACGCCATATCACACACAGCGAAAGCAGTCAGAGACATCATTTCTGCACTTGGCTGGGAACTCTTGCCCCTCCCGCCATACTTATCAGACTTGGCCCCTTCCAACTACTACTTGTTTTTATCGCAAACACTTCAACAATTACGGAGATGTTGAAAAATGGCTTGGTGACTGGACCACCTTAAAAGATGTACGGTTTTTCTGGGAGGACAGTGATGACGCATACTTTGAATAAACCATTTTTTACCTTTCTCCAAATTAAACGTGTTTTTTTTTAAAGAAAAACTTAAGAATTATTAACTGATACACGGTGATTGTCCTGTCTTTTGCCAGGTAGTCAATCTATGAGCATCATACCTTGGGAATTCTAGAAAACCTTAGTCATGACTTTTCCTGCAAATGGAACCATTTTTCATCGTTTATATCCAAAACATTGTGCAAAATATAACAGACACGGTCTATTGAGATTTTTATGTTAGCAAGCTCACGGAGTTTCAGTTGGTAATCATTTACTACAACATTCTGGATTTTTATAGCAATTTTACCGGCTGTAGCGGCTTTTAGACGTCCCATGCCCTCATTGTATTCAGTGGATGTGCGACCACGTTTAAATTCAGCAGCCTACTTGTGTATAGTCGAAAATGAACGGGTAGAATCCTTTAAAATTAAATCTGACTTTTTCTTCATATCCATTGGAGTTAAAACTAAAATAAAGTACTTTATGGTAGCTTATACTTCAATGTTATATGTTTTTCAGAAAATAACAAAACTTGTTTGCTTTACTCGATCGTCATAAACAAGTAATTAAACGCACGCGCCTGAAACTTTGCAGCATGCCATATACCGAATCATACTAGACAAATATATAATCATTTACTCATACTTTCAGCATCTCTGTGTCGTGCCGGGAACTTTTCGAACGGCCCCCGTAACAGCTGCAGAATAGTGTATTATAAGATATTTTTTGGAAGATCGCTTTCTAGGTGTTAGTATAAAAGGTATTTTTACCCTTGGTAATAATTTAAAAAATTATGAACAGTTTTACTCTGATTGAGTTTTAATAAAATCAATTTTAACGTGAAGAGTTGCTATCCTCATATTTTTCTTGCTGTTGAGAACAAAGGCTTTATATTAGATGAAAAAATATCTTAAACAAAAAACAATAATGACAATTATATATTAACGGTGACTAACTCTTTGATGTTACATTATTACTTGTTTATTTTTAAAATCTTGTCGAATATGTTTACATTTGTTAATTCCAAAATTTACACTTGACCTTTATTTTTCGAAATATTTTTTTACATATTTAAATTCCTACTAGATTATTTACGTTACAATACGAAAGCTTTTAGTTTCTACGGTTACGAAATATGATTAGTAATTAGCAGTGACTAACGTTTGATCTACGTTTATGTTTTGGAACTAGTTTATATTTTATTAAGTATACAATTTAATTTAGTAACATTATTCCTCCTCGATGCAACGATGAGTCTTTGGAGGTCCATAACACGACGCAGTCAGTTTTTATCTCTTCTTCAAAATTAATTTTTTTTCCTCTCCAAAAGTGAGCCATGGACCAGAACAAGCGGCAATTCGACGAAGCAAGGTAGGGCCTGTATGTTGAATGAGCGGGAAGTTCAAAATGCAGTTCGTTAATTTTTGAGGTTAGATGTGAAGTATATGGTTACATACCTCGACCCGACACGTGGTTTGCTACAGTTCTTTGGCACCATTCCTATATATAGACCGTGGACGACCTGATCTTCCTCTATCTTCAAGACTCATGTCTCCCTCCCGAAACTTTTTGACCCTGAGCTGAGCGGTGCGGATAAATACGGCACCTTCCCCTCTACTTTGTAAATCTCAGTCGCTCTGAAGTCATTTTAAAAAATAATGTCTTAAAATGCCTTTAATATTGCGACATATTTCACTCATTTTAACGTTTATGTTGTCGTCAACTGAATATTTCTCAGTGGAATCACTTCAATTCTGAAGAGGGAATATTTATTTGTTGGAGGAAAAAGTTGAAATTGGATCTCTGAGGTGTGAAGTATAATCCTTTATTTATGAACAAAGGAAAAACCGCAAAACCTTTTTTTCCATCTTAGTAGATAGTTGGATTAGAAATTCGCTTCCATTTGTAATTAACAAAAGTTACAGTATTAAGCTTTATTTTAATTCTAATGAATTTGCCGTTATTGCCTCCTTCTTTACTATTGCTTTTGGCTTCGAATCATAATATTCGTATTCTAAACATTTTTCTCCCTAGATAGTTCTGTAAACCAAATTTCCCCAGTTGTGTTTCATTTTGATGGAGATTTGTACTATATGGTTGAATATTGGTTAGAGATGACATACATTTTTTTTCCTAATTGTATATTGTAACTGTGATTGTTTGGTTTAGTTTAGAAAGCGAGTCCTCATTATTAACTGTGAATAAAGTATTCTATTTCTAAGTATAGAATTTATTAATGGTCTTTACCTGCGTTAGAGTTTACTTTAGTTGAATGAACTGTATATTATTTTTATCGAATAAATATATTACATATTTATACGCACTAATTAATGTCCTAAATCAACTTTCTCTTTTACAGTTTACGACATATCCGAATATCGTCGCAAGCACATGAAGAAATATGCATCCCATGAAATGTTTCGTGCTGATAACCTTCCAGCCTGGCGCATCCGCCAACAGAGTTTCCGTGAAGGTTTAGAGGACGCCTGCGACTGGCTGGATCAACCCGGACGCAAAGTTGCTATATTGGACGGTCCTAACGTATCAAGGTCACAACGTCAAGAAATTTATGATCTTGCCCATACTCAGCGAGGTTATAGGGTTATGTTCATCGAGTGCGTTTGCGAAGATCCTGTTCTTCTTGAAAGAAATTTCAAGGTTAGATATAACATAAATAGTCTTCCTTATTTTTCTTTTACGGTTTCAATGAATTTTTAGGAAATACTACAATACAGTGCAGATTATCGTGATATGGCAACTGAACAGGCATTAAAGGATCTTACTTTCAAAATGGCTCACTACAAAGCACAGTACGAGTCGCCTACTTTGGGAAGTTTGTGGGAGTTGCCCTGTCCCATGGTGAAATTGCTTGATGGCGGAGAAGGTGGTGTTATTGCACATGGTGTCACCGGGGTGAGAGAAAGCAAAATCCTGGCCTATGTATCCACTGCTAAGCCATATCAACAGACTCTGTATTTCAGCAGGGTAAGCATATTTTAAGGAAACTGATACAATTCTAGAAATAAGAATATGGTACGTATCCTGATTTGAACAGGTCTTGCCTTAGTAACGGATTATTATTAAAAATTTAAATTCACAAGGCTTAAATTTGGAGAATATGACGGATGGTCGATTTGGAATTTTAAATAGCATATTTTCATCAACCGTTCACTATGTTTGACGAACCTGAAACTAACTTTGTTTTCTTGGTTTTGAACAATTTCTTTTCACCGTTTTCTTAAATTTGATATGATGTTATAAGTCTGATACTAGGGTTTAATAAAAATATTTGCGTTTTTTCCTTTGTGTAATTCGATTTAAACTTTTTGTTCCGACAAATAAACTTTGCTTCTTCACTATTAAAATGAATTGACTATGAAATATTCAGTCGACGATTTTTAACAGAAACATTAAAATGAGCGAAATGAGTCGCAAAATAAAGGCAATTTTAAGATATTGTTTTTAAAAAGGCTTCAAAGCGACTGACGTCGCTCCTCAGATTTGTTCTGGTTCACAAGGTTCCGGGAGGGAGACGACTCGTTGAAGCTACGGAAGATCAGGACCTCCACGGTCTCTTGATGTCGCCGTTTTAAGAGCAGCTATTGCTGCAGATCCTAGAACAAGCACTAGGAAATTTTCAGGAGAATTAGGAGTAAGCCGTTAACAGGCATTTGCAACGCATAAGAATAGTAATTATTTTAAACAGCGAATAACTGGCGCAAATACTTTTGTTACACCGCAGTAAATATGTTGTATTACAAAATACTGGAATTATTCTTGAAAATACTTAATTTTTGTAAAAAGATTTTCATCGCTAAAAGAATTAATATGTTTACGTCATATTAATTATTCACCTGTGACCAAGATATCCTGTTATACAGCGATTCGGAGGTCGAAATGAAACTTCATTTGTTGCCGTTATTACTTGGATGGGTAATCTTCCGGAGGAAAGATTGGACTTTGATGTTCTATTGAATTTTTATAGATATTGGTGTAAAATCTGACAAGGAAATGCACTTCAGTTACATTCGTTTAAAGCTGAATAAGGTCGAATGCCTTTTTCTTCTTTGGCCATTTGCGAATTGGTGGGCTTTTGACATAACTAAAGATTAAGCACAAATCTACGATTGATGGTCGTATTTCGGAGCCCACGTTAAGCCATAGGTCTAGTCATGAAATAATCCATAAGCCAGTTTCGGCTTGTGAGAGAGGGCGTTGCAGCATTTATCACAGTAAAAACACTCTGGTTCACGTCCTGTATAGGGTTTCAATAGCACGAAAATGAAAAAGGAGGAAGGGGAAAGCAAAAAAAATCCTCAGCAGCACTATTTTCTTCTACGCCCTCCCACGTTAAAAACCCACGAGCCGCCACTGGCATAAGCATTGAAGAGACTTAAATAAACCAAACAATTATTCATCTAGGATGTTTTCTGTGCTTTGCTTTAAACTTACAGTAAACTCGAAGAGGTTTACCACGGAAACACCAAATCACTTTTTGAAACTTCTTGACGCGTTTCGCTAACCATGTTAGCATCATTCGGAGATGATTTAATCTCCTTTAATTTAATTTGAGATTAAATCATCTCCTGATGACGTTAGCATGGTTAGCGAAACGTGCGTCGAGAAATTTAAAAAAGTGATTTGGTGTTTAGTGATAAATCTCTTCGAGTTTAGTGTTTAATACCGAAGGTTGCAATAGAAGAATTGTTAAACTTAGAGCTTCATGTTCGCATATTTTCTAAATTACCCCTAAACTATTAAAAACTACTAAACCTCATTTGGTGAACCCTTGAAAGAATATTTTTATATATATGATATTAACTCTTATTTTGAAAAAATGTTCATGTTAAAAAATCACACTTTGGCCTGTTTCTTAAAAAAAACATAATTTTCATATTTTCTATTATGAATATATATTTACATGCGAATATTTGTTTATCAGTGGAACTGTCTGTTAACAGTATTATATGGAACCAGTGGTATTACGGATTATAGTATGATTATGACATAATATACATTCTTGTGATATCTGATCATAATGCAAATTTTGATTTCTACTAATACATGTCCATTTGTCATGATATAAATTTACATGAAAACAAACATAGTGAACTATATTTAAGTTACAACGATAACATTTATAGGATAGTAAAATCTAACTAAGTCTATATAAAAATATAAACTTTAAATTGCATAAATAAAAAAATGCATAAATAATAAAATATTAAAAACGAAACTAATGCTGCTATATTTTAGTTCTTTAGAACGGCTCTTTAGAACTATTTCTAAACGTAACAAGTTAGATGTGCTACCACCAACTAAAATAAGGTCGTTCTTGACCCTAAAAAGATTTTATCCTTCAAACAAAATCGAGAACAAAACACTTTATCATTGTTAGGTAGGTAGGTAGACTATATTCTGTTAGAGCTAAGTAGGAAGGGTCTTATAATTTCTGGTCATCCTACAATACTACTATATTGCATATATATATATATATATATATATATATATATATATATATATATATATATATATATATATATATATATAATACTACTGCTACTACTACTATATTGCTAGCAACGTCTGGAGATCGGTGAAATCATTACGGTTCAGACATTATATGCGTCTGTTTCTCTCACTACTACTTTGAGTCTTATGCGCATGTCCGAAAACTGAGCTTATAAACCTGACGCACGTTTATAAACTATGCTTATAAACGTGCGTCAGATTGCATATTTTTATGTTTTTGTGTCACCTAAATAAATAAATAATAATCGCTACTATACATAAATAATTATCGCTACATTTGCGCACAACGGGCCGAGTAGTAGAAAAAAACATAGAAGCAGACGTTTGCTGTCTCACTTACTCCGTGATACCTCCACTTACAATATAGTAGTATTATATATATGATACTAAGTAATGTTTAAAATATTTCTTGTTCTATTTATAATTCTTTTAGCTAGTTGTGGTTCAAAACATTTTCTATTAGCGTTTAAAATAATTTTCTAGTTTTATTTTTAATGTTTAATAAATTTAAAAATTATTTCATCTATTTTTAATTTGATCAACAAAAGAACTTTTAACAGAATGAGATGTGGGCTGCCAAAAAATATTACTCAAATATTTTACACATAGTCTCATTCGCGTCAACATTGTCGTCATGCATTTGTCTTGATCTAAACAATATGTTAAGTGTTACACATTTTAGCTGGGCTGTTTTAATTTTATCAGTTATTATTATTTGCCCATTATTATCATTACAGTCTTAAAATGTGAGTGGTGAATAATCTCTTTGAGTATATGAGGCTGAATTAGAAATATTATAGTTCTATTATCGTCATTGTTCTGCAAAAATAAAGCTCCTTGGAAAGTTTTCTTCGTCGTGTTTCCAAAAATTTTGCCCAGAATTGAGGTAATAAAAATGGAAAGCATTTAAAAATTAACCATTCAGTTTTCATTAACATGGACAATGTTCCTAAGACAAAGTTTGGATTAATATGGACAATGATCCTAATATTCCTGATATTAGCAGGTCATAGTCTATAAGTTGAAGAACTAGAACAGTTAACTAGAATGACGCGGATTTTTGGAACTTTCGGTGGTGAATATCTGGACAATTAATTTTAAAAAAGGGTGTTGTTGTTCAATAAAACCTTTTTTTTCTTGGTTTGATTCAATTCATGAATCATCTCGTGATGATGCTAGCATGGTCGAATGCAAAACGCGAGTTAAGAAATTAAAAATAAGTTATTTGGTGCTTTTTCACCGAAGTTTCCAGATATAATATACAATAAAATATTCATGTTTACCTCTTTCATGGCACCATTTCACTATAAACCGTATGATTTTGAATTACTGCTAACCCTCATATCCATAAAATTTCCTTTATTCGGAGCAACTTAATATATATTCTCTAGTAATCGCACAAATCTGTCCACGATTAGTCTCATCGTGGCACCACATCGTCTACATATCATCCTAAAAATAAGTTGCTTTCACGACAACTACACTTCCAGAATCTCGTCTCTTCCACTAGTAGCACAAGGAAAATACGTGAACACAGCTTAAATTTAAAAATAGAAAATTCGCAGAAACCTCCTAAATATAATATTAACTGAATTATGACGATATTTTTTGCGATGTTCAAATTTGTTGTACAAACTCTGCTGGAGATCAAAATATTTTTTCTAAGCTTAAATTTATATAAATATTTGCTTCTGAAATTAGATCTGCGTTTCAAAAGTTACTAAAATAATAAATCATTGAATAATAAAGCAAAGATAATTAAACTCGCGGTTGAAAAAATCACTTTATTCAATAAAAAAACAAATTTACAAATAAAAGTACTTATCAAAAACAACTTTATTCAGTTGAAAATCAACATCTTTTAATTTTAGGGTTATCCGAACGTGCCAAATTTTTTTCAATGATATACGAGGGTCGCTATAAATTTAAGATACAGAAAAATTTATCACGAAGTTATTTTTTGTGAAATATTTAATTTCTATTCAAGCTCTTCTGTAGCAACATTGATATATGCGAATATTATAAATTAATTTTCTTTTTTATTGTATTCTAAAGGTTTTTTTTGAGGAATTAATTTTTTTGAAATTTCTGTGTACAATTCACATATTTTGCTTTTTGATACCCAGTAAATGAATCTACGTGATACTTATCCTGACCTTTTTGAATGATAGTTGCTCAACTCAACTAAAAAAATCCTTTTTGAAATGAAAGGGGGTAGTTTTGAACTGTAAACAATATTTTTATCGACGTTCTCAATAGAAATGAAGTGACTATTAATCAATCGAAACAGGGATCTCACTAAGTATTAATCCATCATAATAATGAAATCTCGGGTGCAGGTCTGATAAGCAAGGTATGTTACTATTCAACCACGTATTATCTTAAAGCAAAGTGAGTTTCAATTGTCACTTGCTTCTATATGGCATTATTTTCTTCAGTGTCTATTAATACGAATTAGTTGCTACTGCATCAGTTACAAGGAAGCAATACTTCAAAACGCTTGCCCCATAAGAAAGCCAGAACTTTAAAAATTAGACACAATGATAATGACAAGTGATAATGCATAGCGTGTTTCGCGTATTTCTGCGTATTTCTGTAAACCAGAAATTCAATATAACACCACAAAAACAACCCAAGGACTTGAGGTTGCATGATTTTTGTGGTAAGTTGACGTTACTATTTTGCGAAATAACGCGTCCAGGAAACCTTTCTTGAAATAAATCTATCGTCTGCCGAGATATGTGACAAGTCTTGTTGAAAGAAAACATTGTTATATTCACATTAATCAGCTCAGACCAAAGATATTCTGTTAGCATGTTCCTATAGCATTCGCTATAGGAACATGAAAAGATTATTTTATCTGCAAAGTTGGCTTTAGTTGGTTTAACTGACCAAATTATACATAACGTTCGAAAATTCTGGCGAACCGAACACGCATTTTGATGGTACATATGAGTAGTTTATACGTGCTGTTGAATTGTGTAATTCTCCATGGCGAATTGACACAATGTACTGAACACAGCAGTCTATGAGTGACATTTACATTTCAAACATTGTGGTCGCCTTTAAGTTTCAAAGTTCTGACACCCTTATTGGAAAACTATTTACGTCTGTGTAGCACCTCAAAACTCCTTGTATATGAAAATAAGAGTGCTTTTTTGGGAGTCTGACCATTTGTTCATAATATGAGAAATATGGGCGTTTATGATGCTTAACTCTTTGTAACCGTTTCTTTCTTCTGTCAGTTTACTTCCTAAATGTTTGTGATTATTTCTAGGCAAGAGTGTAAAATCCGACAACGAATTACCCCTCAGTCACGCTAGTTAAAGGCTGGGTAAGGCCGGATGCTTTCTGAGAAGTATTCTACGTTGGTCACTCGCCAGTCGGTAGGCTTTCTGATAGACTTATGGGTAAGCACATAACCAAGGGTTGATAGCCTGAGGGGGGGTGCTGGCCTGGGTTGTCGGTGGCTGACGACCGTGGTTCGGAACCTACGTTAAGCTGTAGGTCCAGTTGCTAAATAGTCTTGTAGTTGCTGATGCGTCTTTAAAATGTAATGTTATTGTGTAAAGAGACTGGCTTAGGGTAATAAAACTAAACTAACTACTCTTCAGTATAGAAGCCAAGAATTAGCCATCCTGAGGTTTAATAAATGATTTTGCTCCATATCATAATTTTATATCTCCCCATACTATCTATCAAATCTACGCCATTCATGTGCCGATTGTATTATCCTACGTTATGAGGGCGATTAATGTTGATGTACCTCTTATTGGCCTTATCGTAACGTCTGACCTGAGCCTTAGGCAATTCACCAGCAAAAGTTGATACGAGAGTAACAACTTTGTTGTCCTTCCATATGACATTTAAAACATCGATACATCCATGTCAGCCACATATTCAACAGAGAATCCACTTTCTTTTTTCAACACTTCCTTGTCAGTGGACAATTTGCAATCTGGAATTCGATTGCGTCGTACTGTCTCAAGACTAAAGGCTCTTAGCCAGTACTCCAGTAACGGCAATTAAGTTAAATAATTATCAAAATAAAGTTGATAATTTTAATGCCTTGATAATCCTCACACCATTCTCACAACTACGTTAGATGATGGTCCTAAGTCAGGTTCTTCATGAAGTACAACATTTTCGTTTCTGGTTCAATTCTATATGCAAATCCGGAAACCCCACTTAGAATAAATATCTTATAACCACATTTGTGAGGTTTTTTTGGGATTATATCTCTTCAAATTGTTTCTAGCTTTAGTGGAACAAATCTGTTCATCTAGGCAAATATATTCCTCCACGGGAACTGTACTAATCCTTCACGGGAACTGTTCAAATTTTAACTCTAACTTTGAATAGTCTGTCACCATTTAGGTCATTATGTGGTGGTATCTTAGAATTGTCACTGAAATGTATATATATTGCCTAATTTTTTCAAACTGTTGTTTCGACATTGTTTCTTGGGTCACAATGGATGAATTCCGAAGACTGGTTACTCTCGGTAAGTGTATCAATGACATCATATATATTGCTCCAATAAATTGCTGAATATCAGTATCAGTTACTTGAAAGGATTGATTAGAATTTTTTGAATAATATAAAGATTCGTTTGTCCAGCAATAAAACGTATAGGGTATTTGGAAAAAAATATAAAAAGTATTGACTAGGTGTATCGAGCTCTAATAAATTAAACGGTAAAGTGGAATTTCCCGGAAATCGTATTCAACATCTTCAATGATTGAACCTACGTCAATTCCGGTATTTTCATCACAGTCGGAAAAAGGTTTAATGTCATTTGATATCGGTTGGTAATCTATAATATGAATATGATCGTGACGCCATTCTGAAAGAAAAATAAACGGATTTAGCAACAACATCCACATACTTGCTACTAATATTACTCTCCTTACTCAATGTAACAGGAATGTCACAAACATAAAAACTTATGCTGTCAAATAAAAAGGCAAAAATATTGATTGCTAACAATAAATAAGCTTATTCATTCACTTACCTTGAGATTTACAGGAAAATAACGCTATTTTCCGCACTTTTTGTATTTTATTGTGAAATTTAAAATTTGCACGAGTTCAAACTTGTATCTTTAGCTAACGTCGAAGTTCAAACCAACAGAAGTCGATCGGTTACTCCATCTATGATTTGATGTTCGTACTAATTTGTTCATTATATGAAATATTTTTTTTAAAGTATAAAATCTCAATAACGCATTGCAATTTAGTCCAGTGTTCACTAATTTCTGTATTTATTACACTTTTGGAAGTCCATGGTCTTGATCGTTTTTGAAAAAAATGTTTAAATTTAGAAGCTTATTTTATAGTCATCAAATAAGAAGAAATGGAGCCATTCTAAAATGTTATTACATTATAAGCCTTACATATGAGTGTATCAATACCAACAAAAAAGCTCCTTGTTTGTTCTAGACTAATTACGTGATTTGTCCTTTCAGCATGGTGAAAGTGAGTTCAATGTCATCGGACGTATTGGAGGCGATGCCCCGTTATCACCAAGAGGCCGCGTGTATGCTAAGTCCTTGGCCAAGCACATCCACGCCTTGAACTTACCTTGCCTCCAGGTCTGGACGTCCACTCTGCAAAGAACCCAAGCTACTAGCGCCCATATCAACGCCCCACAACAACATTTACATGAACTGGACGAGATCTGGTCGGTAAGTATCAAGGGCGTGGACTGAAGGGATATTGGTAGGTATGAAACATCTTCATTTTCTTGAAACATCGTCAAGTTTGTTTATTGTTTCGATGGCACATATTATTTTTGTAAATATGCAAAGGTAAATATAAATGTATTTGCATTTTCGTGAAACAAGTATGGCATCAGTTTAGTCATATATGAAACGCGTGATAAAATGTAAATAGAAAGGTTGTTGATGTTCTAAATTTTTAAAAGGTCAGACTAAATAATGCTACAGCCAAAAGTATTGAGTACCCTATTAAAAATCGCACTATTCTATTGTAGTTTTGGCTCAGATGAAATAAGACTTCTAAAACAGATTAATTCATGTATATTTATATATCTATAAATACAACTATCAGTATTGGGTTTATTCCGTCTTGGCAGCAACGCTTTGTAGTAAAGTGTTTATTAATTTGTTCAATTCATATTTTATACTCATCCTATCATATAACGCATTTTAATCGTTAATTATCTAACTATCATTAACGCATATCCTCCCACATATCATTTATACATCATATCATTAATATTCCTCCTTCATATTTGACTATATATCATACTTGTGGGCTATATTCTCACGAATATTATATATGAAGGCGTATATTCTTTTATTTAATTGTTTCATATATTGTTGGAAATGTATTTACACAATAATGTTAACGAGCATTTGAATATCTAACTTAAGTTTTTGGTATAATACTATATGTCTATACACATTATAACGTTATCATTTCGATATTTTTGTGAAGTACTGATATTTCTAAAAATTACAAAAATATATTTAGAACATCAGACCAGTAATTTTTGCCAAATGTTACGACAATTCGTTTACTTGGTTTCTAAGTCTTCCTACACATTATCTACATCATCGGAGTATTCACCCAAAATATAAGTAAATGTTTAAATGTGGAATGATATCTAGACAATTGCATGCATTCAAAACAAATACTAAACCAATAGACTATAAAGTTTTTATTAACAAATTTCTTCTTCATCTTTAACTCGGTAACTTTTTAGTGGTTAGGTTTTAAAGAAATACGATACAATGATTATTTAACAAGTTTAAGTTAATTTTACTTTGAAGAACTAATAATGGGATTATGTTTTTAAAATATTGTTATTCAAATGTCCCACCCGGTTTTATCTGGTGGTATGCATTCTGGAGACGCAATTTTCGATTGCTCTTTCACACATATCACGTGAAATATTTTTAATGGTAGCCTGATTAGTCAATTGTTCGGGATTGATTTATACAAACCAGAGATTTAATATAACCCAAAAAAAGATCCCAAGGAGTGAGATCGCATGATCTTGGTGGCCCATTGACATTACCATTTCGCAAAATAACGCACCCAATAAACTTTTGTTGCAATAAATCGATTGTCTAGCGAGATGTGTAACAAGTCGCATCGTCTTGCTGAAAGAAAACATTGTTTATATCCACATTTATCAGTTCAGGTCAAAGATATTCTATTAGCATATTCATATAATGATCACCATTCACAGTAAAACGATTTCCATCATCGCCTTCAAAAAAATAAGGTCCTGTCATATTTGAACGACAGTATTTACAATGTGCCATTATTTGTTCTGTAAGATAAATATAATTATATTTAAGATAAGTAAAATTACCAGATTAACACTTGTAGTTATCATTGCGCCTTACTTTAAAGTTCTAACACTCTTATTGGACAACACTTTATTATTAATTGTTCATTATTAATCACTAAGTATTAAATTCTTCACTACATTTACATCTTATGCAGCAGAGATTACAGTCTCAAGTAAATTCAGTTCAACAAGTTGAGTCTACAATTGAAGTAATACTTCTAAGATATAAATATAATTGGAATAATTAATAAAATCTCAATGCTATGTTTAAAATATGCCATTAGTCGTCAGAAGCAATCATAATTCGAGAATATCTAAGTTTTCTAGTGAATATATCATTTCGAATTCTCATATCACATGTCTACTGTTATAAACGAAATATATATTTATAATGTTTATTTTTAACTCTAGGGTGAATGTGAGAGCCTTTCGTATGAAGAACTGCAAGAGCATTTCCCGAAGGAATTGGCTTTGCGGGATCGCGAAAAGCTGAAATATCGTTATCCTCAAGGCGAATCTTATGTAGACGTAATGCAACGCTTGGTGCCAGTCTTGACCCAGTTGGAATGTGAAACCAATGTCTTAACAATATCTCATCAGGCAGTGCTTCGTTGTGTCCTCGGTTACTTTTTGGAAATCCCACCCGACGAAACTCCGTACGTCCACGTGCCATTGCATACTATTATTAAGGTGAGTAAACTTGGCAACGATAGCCAATTTATTTTTAATTGAAAATCCGCCAAGAGAGGAAGACTCATTTCTATTTTTTCTGTATTTTCTAGCTCACACTTCAAGGCTACACCTATAATATGGAAACAATCAAGATGCCTATAGAATGCGTAAATACCACCCGCGCCAAACCTTTGAACTGTTCTGAAGATCGAACCTCCGAGGAAGCCCTATTAACTTTACCAGCCCATTTTGATTCTGTTACCAACTTGAATACCCTTACTACCTGCACTTAAAACAACCTACTGTGTCCATAGACCGTCCAGCTTCAGCGAGATCTGGTGGCCGTTGAAGATGGCTACAATCGAAATCGGAGATATTGTGGCTGTACTAGACCACTTTCTGAATAGATTGAGAATGAGACCCCAGTTCGCCCAGTTGGATTAGCAGTAGTTTGGAGGTTCAGATGAAATTCATTTAATTCGTTCTGCAAAAAAATATTCGTGTGTTGCATGCGTATATAGGAAAGTTTTTGATCATTTATTTTGTTTATTAGTCTTTATATAGATTATTTTTTTTGAAATTGCTAGCAGTAGGTTGTTTTCGCCTGGCTCTTTAACAGCCTTTTGGCGTACATTGTTGAACAAAACGTAATGTTTTCTTCGTTACGATATAAATTTTAAGTACTTATAGGCAGCTCTAGTATGATGATCAGTTTTAAATTTGTTTATTTGATGAGAACTGGTCTCCAGTGGATATAGAACTAATCTCATCAAATAATATATGAAAATGTAGCATAAGACTATTGTATCAACCTATAGGGAGCTGTTTAGATTTTAGTTTCTAACGTCAAGTAAAAGAAATATTCAGTATAAAGACGTCTTAAGTTGACATATATATTAATATATTTTTGAAAAGCTTGTAATAAGTTTGAACATCTCCCACTGTACACTTTATGCACATTTGTTTTCAAAGGAATTAGCTAACATTTAGCTTTTCTTTGTTGAGAGGATAAAATTTATTAAGAGTTCTACTACGGACATACATCATACGGCTGCTTCACAACCTACCAATTATTTTTGCACAAGAAAACAAAACATGTTAACTGCAGTTTTGTGGTACATTCAATGGCTGGTTGTGTAGACGTTAGACTGAATAACCAGGTCAATTCTTGTGCTTGTAAAGCCAAAAATCGAAACAAGTGTTCAATAAGTAGTTTATGTCAAGTATCTGAAAAAGGTTGTGATTATGTATTTACATTTCCTTAAAATTTAAAAAAATATCACAATATCAGTTAAAAATTCACACCCCCTTATTTATTTGTTCCTATTTTAGATACAGTTTCACATATCAGTTGAAAATTATCCCTTGTCATACTTAGTAGACCAGTAGGTCAAAGCTTTGATATACTGTGTAAAAGTGTTGATAACAACGAAAATGAAATGTTTCAACTTTTAGTTAGATACTTGAGAGTTAATATTCTAGAGGCTTTATCTTAAAAAAAATATATTTAGTAACTTAAGATAACATAGATAAATTAAGAAAATTGTTGGCTTCCTATAAGTAAGCTCATCTCAGAAACAATTACTGTGTCTCACTTCATCATCATTTGTTTATATTATTGTAGCCTTATTTTCCAACAAGTTATAATTTTTGAGTTATGAATCTAGAACGCACTTTTAACATCATTCATTAAAATGTTCGCACATTTATTCTAGTTGATAAGGGTTTGGAAACTAAAATTTAGGTAAATAGTTGTGTGAAGAACAATATAATGGGTTGTTTCATGCTTTGGCTAATAAAGAAAAAGAACATTTTACTGGAGAGAACTGGTTTTTCACTTGTAAGAAAAGAATCCTTCCAGTTTTTGTGGCAATAATACGTTGGTATTTTGAAAAGTAATTGTAAGGTAGGCTTAACTGTGATTTCTATAGAGCGTTTTTTATTTTCATATAGAGGATTAAACTGTCTTTGGAATATATATTTCCATGTAGTTCTGTTTTAAGAATTTGGCAGGAATAAATGATGATTAAAAATATTAGCGTTTTATTGCTAGCCAAAAATACCCTTCGCTCCATTTTAATTAAGAAAAATGTTTACTTAAATACAACTGCAATAGTTTAGAAGCTTTTGGAAATATTGTTACCTAAATAATTTTTATTTTCGTAATTTGATGTTTGTGAAAAAAAAAACAGCAACTTTAGGGAAAGATTTTCTTTTCCGACAAAATGCATTTCTGGCTTAATGGCTTTGTGAAAAACAGAACTGGGGGATGAGCTTATTGAGATACAACTCAAGTGATTCAGTGATGTCACTGTTTGGTGCGGCGTTTGGGTTTTTTTTTGATGACGAAGAAGAATATCTTTAATTTGAAATAACAAATGGGGATATAAACTGTAATTTCTTTCAACAAGACTATCGATTTATTGCACGACAATCGATTTATTGCAAGAACAGTTTCCTAGATGCGTTATTTCGAGAAATTGTAATGTCAACTGCGACTTCACGCCCTTGGACTATTTTTTGTGGGGTTATATCAAATCTCTGGTAGTAGTCTTTTAAGATAGTTAAAATCAAAAGTTTTTAAAATCATATGAGTCCAGGAGGTACATGTATATGGTACATATCGGAGGTCGAAATGCAGCGTCGCTTGTGGTTAGTACTTAAAGCTGTGAGGTGTGATCCTTAAAGGAAAAAAAAGTAAAGCCGCATTTTATAGGAATTGCCTCTTAGTCACGCCAGGTTGAGACTTGTTAAGGCCAGATGTCTTCTAAGAGGTCTTCAACATTAGTCACTGATCAGTCGGTAGGTGTTTGACAAAACATAAACGTTAAACAAACCCCCAGGGGTGGTTAATAGATAGCTGTTGACCATTCAGAGTCTCCTTAAATTCTCTTAAGTCTTCTCTTAGTCTCCTTAAATAGCATCAGTTGTGGATACACCATTAATCCTAAAACTAGGCTAGAGTGTAAAATTTTATAAGAAATTCCACTCCGTCACGTCAGTTCGAGGTTGGGTAAGGCCCGATGAGTTTTGAGAGATATTCTACGTTGGTCATTCACTGATTAATAGGTTAAAGAGAAGCCAGGGTTAGCTGATGAACGTGATTCCGGGCTCACGTTAGATTAGAGCTTCAGTTACTGATAAACCTAATTGTATAACTGAATTTTTTTAAATCAAGGAAATAATTATTTTATACTATTACCTTATCTGTTTATCTATAAGGCTTTTAAATTAAGGTACTTAATACGATTTTCTTATTTCAGGTTCATGAATACATCTGACATTGTTACGTTAACCGGTATAAGAACTGCTGTGCTGGTGTTGATAAGAGCACGGAAAGTAAGGGAAAAATTGAGAATATCTCTGTAAGTCCATCGTATCGTTAGGTGTAGGACTGACAGTTTACTTTTCAGCATATTGGTATTTAATGAATTTTTACCCTCCATGAGTTCCTGTCTAGTGCTAATTTTTTAGCCTCGTTCCAATGAATTCCTTGTTTTTCTGCCGCTTGTCGATCTTGTTTTTCCAATTTCAGTCTGTAGTTTTTCCTCAGGTTTTTGCTTCATAGATCTGTTTTGCTAATATGTTGTTTTTCTTCTATAGCTCTTTCTAGTGGTTTCGTTTCCAGTCGTTCCATTACTGTCATAATTTCTCACTCCATTCCTTCTTGTAATTCCATCATTTCTGCAGCTGTAATTCTACTTTTGTGTCTCTTTGTTCTGGTGCAAAATTCGCCGCCTTTTATCATTGATGGCCTGACTATTTTCTGATTCACCTGTTCTTTTACCTTTTTCAGTATCTCTCTTTTTTCCAAGGAATGTTGTTTTTAGGGTATTGCATAGTTTGCTTGTTTTTCCCATTTTTCCGATTATTTCAGCGTCCATTTTTCCATTATCCTCTAATATTGTGCCTAAATATTAGTAGTTTTTGCTTTTATCGATATTTATTTCCATGTGGAATAGAATATGTCTTAGGCCTATTCCTGTCTCAAATTCTGTGGATTCATCGTTAAGCGTATTTACTTCATTCTTGTTGTTGTATACGGCCTTGATGATTTCTTTAATCCCTCTTCTACTCCTCTTTAGACTTTTGCAGACATCCCTTCGTTTAACTCTATCAAATGCCTTTTTCAGGGAAAATGAAACAAATATGGATCTCAGTTTATTTTCTTAACAGTTTTGCTCTTGTATGTATAATTATAAATATCAGATGTTGTGTGCTTCTACCCGTTTTAAAACTATGCCGTGGTTCCTCTAATGTTGCTTTTAATTTTTTTCTCAGCCTGTGATCCCTCTGTAGTTCCTATATTCTTTGATATATTCTTTTTTAAACAAGGGCGATACTATACCCATATTCCAGTTTGTTGGTACTTTCTTTCCTACTATGATATCGTTTAGCAGTGACAAAAATTCTTCCTTTGCTCTTTCTCCCATATATTTCAGCATTTCTGCTGTGATTTCTTTTGCCCTGAAGTTTACAAAAAAATAAAATAAAAAATTATTTACTTTCTAAATTATATATTGATTTTTTGTTCTTAAATATACAATTTAATATAATTATTTAATTTAAAAAAATGTAACTGCTTTACTTAAAAAACTAAATTTGTAAATTATTGTAAAAACTTGCAGATTATATCAAGAAGTTGAAAGCGAAAGCTCAACATCAGTGGGAGGCGGTGCGCTATCTTTGTTTAGTCATGCGTCATGATGTTTTCTTGCATTCTTGCATGCCTCTCGTTCAACACCGCATGTGTTTAACCTTTCAACAGATGCATGCGTCTTCACAACCATAAATTGAACAAGTGTGGACATACCTATAAAGGTCTCCCATGAACATACATCACGTGACTACTTCTCATCCAACGTAATATTTTTGTACAAGGAAATTGGAATTACACTTTTTTGGCAGATTCAGTAGTTTATCATTAAATTGTATCGCTAAGTTAAGCTTTGTTGTTATTAAACCAAAAACAAGTAATAAAAAAGTGTTGCAAAATATTTAGAAAATGTTTGAAAATACAAATATTTCTACAGGTTTTACAAAATTCCTCAGTATTTGAACTAATTTTTTTTTCTTAGTATCTTTCTTAGTATTTAGTATCTTCTTACTTGAAATAAAGTTTCACATATCAATGAAAAAATGTTTCATGGTTACAGTTTTGCACGCTGATAAATATTTTTTTCTTTAAACAGGCTAGTAGGTCAAGGTTAAAACGCCAAATACTAAATACACATTGATAAAAATGACTAGAACTTGAAATTTTTGTTAGATTCAAGGGTCGTTCGAAAAGTTCTCGTCCCGTCAAAGAAAATGTACGATTTTTGAGAGTTTGCCATTCAATACATTTAGAGCAATGACGTCGACTTTTTAATATCAGGGGTATTATAATATGATTTGTCCAAGTCTGCAAAAGTGAATTTTTATCAAGCAAGCTGTTTATTCAGGCTTGGGAAGAGGAAGTAATCGCATGTAGTTTTGTAGTAGCATACCCTAAACGTGTATGCAGGCGCATTATCGTGGTGAAAAAGTAATGCTTTTTTTGCCAGATGTTGTTGTTTAACTTGAATATCACCCTTAAATTGGTCCAATAATGAAGCGTTATACTCCCCAGAGATGGTTTTACCTTTTATCAGTTCTAGAGCATTACACAATTACTATTTCAAAAAATGATGGCGATAATTTCTCTTGCAGATGATACCGATTGAATAAAATGAATTGGGGATCACGCTATATATATTTCGCAGCCCACTTTTCTACAATGAAAAACCTAGGGGAAGTATTTTTAACGTAGAACATGGCTCATTATGTATGTTTGTTGACTTTGAACAACCCATATAAAATACTTTATAGCAGCTCCAACTTTCAGAAAATGTTAAAACGTGTTTGCTTTATTCGATCGCTACAAATAAACAACTAGATGCATTCGTCTACTACTTCGCAGAAAGGCAGCTTGTCATGCCTGACAAATTCGAGAGTGAATTGGTCATGTTTACGTTCTTATGGAGATGAGAGCAATCTGTATATTTTAAATTATTATGTATTTTGTTTTTAAATTATAATATTATATAATCTTTATTCATCTTGAGTTTACAGTTTTTTTGTAGGCAACAATGTTTAATTTCTACAACTGATATTTGAATTTCATAATTATATTTTATTATATTTAGATTTAGTTCAATTATACATATTACCATACCTATAGTAAGAGAGGAGCTAAGTAATGTCTGAATGATTGTGGCGTGTTCATATATTTTTTTATAATATTTAATTATAACTCTAATATATAATTATAACATAATATATAATTATAATATAATTTATTTTTTAGATTCGTTTTGAAAACGGAAGAATACTTCCAGAAACGTTAACGTTAAAAAGTTTGTATTTATTTTAGAAAATTTTAATATTTTTTAAAATTTTGTTCGTTAGTCAAATTTATTACAGAAAAGAATCATTGATAAGTTTGCCTCCGTTTGGTTTTTGGTTTTTTTACCCAGTGATTTTTTATTTACATAAGAACAGATATTTTTTGAGTTTTAGATCGTGGTGAAAAACACAAAAAACAAAAAACAAAAATATATATAAGAGAGGAGCTACTTAGCTCAGTTTGAAAGAGATCGAATCTTACAGATCCACAAATTTAAACTTTTTTGAGGTTACATTGATGAAAATAGGTGGATATGAACTATTTTATAGTCCTAAATTCGAAAATAATAAGCTAATTACTGTTACACTTGCATTTTTTTTGTTACAGGGGATCAGTGGTGGAAAAAAAGGAGACGACATATTTTTACAATCCAATATTTATTTAATATAAAGATGTAAAACATGTTAAATCTAGGCAAATTCATTACTGAGGATTAAGTGAATAAGAAATATATTACATGATATGTCATGCAGGGAGAAAAACTTTCATTTTTTCCTCTTGTGTTCTATAGCATCATCTCTTTTTAAAAACCAGCAGTAGTCGCCCAACATAGATTGGTTCTAGCATTCCTGGTATCTTGCTTCCATCGTCCTGATGTCCTGGTGAAACCTCTCTTCTTGTTCGTCGCTTACTGCACCCAACTTTTCCAGAAAAAATCCAAATAGGAGTTTAAAAATGCACTTTTAAGGACATATGATACCTAGTATTTTATAAGCTTTCAAGAGTTCATCTATGAGATTTTTATAGTTTTCATCTTTCTTGTTGCCCAGAAATCCCTTCACTACACTTACAAAACATTTCCAAGCTGGTAATTCCTTTTCATTTAATTTTTCTGAAAACGGAAATCATCTATAAGCTTCCTTATTTGAGGTCCAATAAATATGCCTTCTTTTAGCTTTGCATTACTTAATTGAGGTAATATTTCTTTTAGTTACTTGAAACCATTACCTTCTTTGTCTATGGCTTTGATAAAGTTTTCCATTAGTTCAAGTTTAATATGGAGAGGTGGAAGAAGCACCTTTTTTGGGTTAACATGGGGGACATATTTTATGTTTAAAGTACCAGGTTCAAAAGAAGTTCTGTGAGGCCAATCTTTCTTAGTGTAATGTTTTTTTGTTTCCCTACTGTCCCATAGACACAAAAAACAGCAATACATTGTAAAACCTCCTTGAGGTCTTAGCAGTATCCAGTGTTCTAGCACTTTCAAATCCCCACATCCCCATATGAGTATGGTTGCTAAGTTATCATATGTTTCTTTATTTGTCAATGAATGGGCTAAAGGAATAGATGAGTTTCCGTTATAAAGCAAGACTGCTTTTAGGCTGTATTTCGACGAATCTATGAAAATACGCCAAGGAAGAACATGTTCAATATTAAGCTCATTCAACCATCAATATTACAACAGACACATAGCGGTCCTTCAATTTTATAAAAACACACATCCCCATATGAGTATGGTTGCTAAGTTATCATATGTTTCTTTATTTGTCAATGAATGGGCTAAAGGAATAGATGAGTTTCCGTTATAAAGCAAGACTGCTTTTAGGCTGTATTTCGACGAATCTATGAAAATACGCCAAGGAAGAACATGTTCAATATTAAGCTCATTCAACCATCAATATTACAACAGACACATAGCGGTCCTTCAATTTTATAAAAACTTGAAAATGTTATATTCCGTTTTCGGTGAAGTGAAACACTTGCATTTTTATCTAACTGGTTCCACTGTTGAAGTTTGGAGCCAAGAAGTTCCGATTTTTGTTTTCACAATCCCAGATCACGTACCAAATCATTTAATTTATTCTGAGTTAATAAGTGAGGTTTACTGGTAGTTGTTAAAAAAGTTGGGTCACAACTGGTGTTCTCAGGAAGTTGTGAATCACATCATGATGAAGAATTTGAATAATCGAGAAAAATGATATCCGGTATGAGGAACTGGCCTAAGTGCAGATATTTGGATATTGAATTTTGTCCCATTGCTGTTTTGAAATTCCTTCTGTTTTAGTGATAAAAAAGTAGCAATCACTTACATGGTCAGTAGGTTCTCTCCACACCATAGGAACAGCAAACGGCATAGAATGTTTCTTGCGATACATCCACTACACTAAATTTACGTCACAACTCACACAGCAGACATGAGAAGCCCAACCTTTATCTTGATCTCTAAATTTACTTCAAAAGATACTTAAAATATAAAAGATAGGCTTTTTTTACTTCCTCGGATATAGTCTAGCTTGTGACTTTAAGATAAATCATCCGCTTATATAACAAAACCTAACTCCTAGATTTTTTCAAAATTGATGACTAGAATTTACCATTTTTTTTATAAAATCTTCTTAAACTGTACTGTAAACGAAAAGGAAACAAACTAAACTATAGAAAACAAGAAAACTGCCCTTAAAGATTCGTACAATACTGTTGAAATATCCCCTCTAAGGTCTTGTGGTAATTTCTACATTGTTCAGTCCAAACTCAGGTATAAATAATTTCAATGATTCCATGATATAAAGGAGAAGCAGGTGCTTGAAAATGGGACCTGCTAGGCAATTTCTGTGAAAAGGTTTTAATAATATCCTAAACGAAACGCAAAAAGAGGATTGTCATCAATGTTACAAAAAACATGTCGACCTCTGTTGTCAGGATGTGGAAGTCACGATTATCAACCCGTGAAATTGCCACTAGGTCTATTAGGACGTGTTGTATGAAAATATTGGTGGAAATATACTAGTGAGTGGAAGAACTACAGAATGTTAAGATCGTCATCATAGACTTCTTGCTGCCACCACAAGATCAGTTGTGAACCTATGGTTTACAGAGAATGTAAAGCCAACTGGCATACGAAATGTTTACCAGCAAATATGGTCATCTGGACAGCTTTGGTATCGATTCCATTTTGTGTTGTCTCTCACAATTATTGAGACCGATATCTACATGTGGAGTGGTCGAGCCGACATTCTACTTGGGATGCAGGATGGAATGGATTTGTTTTTTCATTGGTATGCATGGTAGCCTGACATCGTTTAGAAGACTTGTTGAGAAGAAAAAGGAACACCCCAGTCTTTCGAAAGTTCTTTCGACGATGATGAGGCGTTCTCGTTAATGTTATTAAAAAAAAAAGAATATTTATTTTCATATAAGTAGAGCTTTAATCGTTATTTAATTTTGAAAAAAAATGTCTCCACTGCATATTGATTGAAACTGATGACGTAAATGTACATGAGTTAGCGATGAATTTGTATTCATCAAAATTATGTCCAGTTGAAAAAGCTTGATTATGTAAAAAGTGGATGTTTAAATTTAACGCGGGTTTAAGGAAATTTATTTAACACAACGCATCAGATCAAGGAGCAAGCGTACAAAGCGTGCAGTTCAGTAAGCTTATAAGTGAATCACGTATTTTGAGCTTTTACCAAGTAATTAAACAATCAAATCCAATGTATACTATTAACAACTGAATTTCATGTTTGTAAAGCTATAGTGAGAATTGACATTATTAACTTTCATTTATTCCGTTTATTGCAAGACTTCTTGTAACATGAAAGCTTTACTTACAGATCATTGTATCAAATTTCATTTCGAAACCTTTTCTGCAGAATCACAATTTTTTCGAAAGGGACAGTTAATGAATATACGGTTATTGAAAGACATAAAAAATATTATTTAAATTTTATACCATGAGTTCGTATTTAAATAAATAACCGAATAATAGAAATTAGGGAAATAATTTAATTTTCATAGTATCCCGATGAAAACAAAGACAACATACTATAAATATTAAGACGAGTTATTTGGTAAAATTGATATTATATTTAATTTAAATACATTCTGACATTCGACAGGTTCACCACACAGATGATTGAAAAAAGCTAAGAAAAAATGTTTTAAGTGTAGTTATTCAGTAATAAAGGGTGATTTTTTTAGTGTGTTCGAATTTTCGTTAGGGGTCTCTGTCAAACGAAATGTGAGTTTGCGCTCAAATATGTAAATCTGTATTTCAATACTCTGGCAAATCATCATGGATTATCAGAGCCACGTTTGCAAATGGTCGAAATTTATTTTCAAAATCAGTGTTCTGTGGGTCAAACTACAGCACTTTGTGAAGTATTTGCCTAATTATCGACAAATTTTGAAGGCATTTCACACTGCTCGATATTAAAATAAAAACAAGACAAAAACTGTGCCTTCCGAAGAAAATATGGCCGCCGTTGCTGGCATCTTGATGAAGATTCAAATTTATCAATTCGTCGCCGTTCGCAGGAAGTTGAGCTTTGTTATTCGACTATATGGATTACATTTCGAAATTGAATGGTATTGGTCAGGAGGAGATGTGGTTCCAAGACGGCTTCATATGTCATGCTACCAACAACCGATTTACCGAGGGAACACTTCGGTGGGAAAATTATTTCGAGAAACGGACCTGTTAATTGGCCACTATGGTTATGTGATTTAACGCTTTAGATTATTTTCTTTGGGGTTATGTTAAATCTGGTCTATGCCGATAAACCAGCAACTATTGACGCTTTGAAAACCAACATAACTTGGACAGTTGCGGACATAAGACCCCAATTGCTTGAAAAAGCGGTCGGAAATTAGACTGTCAGAATGCGCTTTGTCAGAAGCAGCCGCGACAAAAATTTGTCCGAAATTGTTTTCAAACATTAATGCCATTGAATGTTATTTCACATAAAGTAAATATTTCCAAAGGCATTTAATTGGTTGTTATTTTATTTGAATTTAAACCTCGGACACACTAAAAATCACCCTATATAAGGGTGACTCATACATTTGTGCGCCTTTTTCCATTGTACTTTTTTTCATCTTATGCTATTTCGCATTTTTTTATGCAGTATATAGGCTTTTCAGGTATTAATTATGCCAGAGGTTGTTCCTTTCAGTATATTTAGTTGCCTGATACCAAATCCTAGTTTTCTATACATTTTACTACACCTGAAAACCGAAGAAACTTGGTGGGGTTTTAGCCGGCAAAAATCCGCCCCTGACTAAAGAGCACGCTTTGTCAAGCTTTGAAGGCGTCTTTTAAAGATTTCCCCATCATAACAAAAATAATTCAAATAATAAACTAATCTACATGACAAACACTAATCCTTTTATTCTATTATCTCAATTAAAAAATGCAATTCCTCTCATATAATTTTACATAATAATATGTTTAAGTTTCTGTAGAAGTAATTAAATTATATTGTGAATATGTCTTAGTATTCATATATAATTTGCGGATATATCAAGGTCGAAATAGGACTTGTTATTTTAAGAAAGCTAACAAGTAAATTTACAATAATGCAGCGTGAAAATCTATGAAATTTCTAGTGATTTTTTATTGAACTCGATACTACGTAGAAAATACCTTGACATTTCTTTAAAATGTTAACATTGAAGTTTTTTCTATCAAAAGACATCGTTTTAATTATTTTGTGTGGTAAATAATTTTACAAATTTTCTTTTATACAAGTTTGAAAATAAATGATTTAATATTCATTATAATAGTGTTTCGTTTAATAATGTGTCGTAAAATACGTGCTGAATCGATCAAAATAAGTGGTAGTCCGAAGGGGTTAAGTCCGATCAATACGGCGGGTGGGATAGGACGTATCATTTAACGTTTTCCTAATAACTTTTTATGCATTTTGCAATTAATTTTACATCCTCATGTTGAAAAATCAGTTTATCGTGTCAATGGGCGTACTGTGGTCGATTTTCCTCGAATTTGTATCGATCGCCACTAATCCTTTCACCAGGTTTCAGCAGTTTATAATATATAGCTCTCCTTCTATCCCACCAAATACACGGCTAAGCTTTTATATGTATATTGCACACTGGTTGTGTTGTTTGAAGGCTGACCTGGGTTTACTAATAATTTTTTTCGCTTTAGCTTGCCAAAATAGATCCACTTTGATCATCTGTCACACCTCGATGCAAAAAAAAACATTTTCTTTTTTGTTTGGCAAACAACATTTCACAAGTGGTTTTTCGCCTTTCAATGTCTCTTCAATTCATATGGAACCAATTTTCTTTCCTTCTGGATCTTTCTCAATACGTGTAAACGTTCGGAAATAGTGGATTAGGCAACATTGACTACTTCTGCCAATTGTTTGGACGTATGAGTTGAGTCTTTATCTTCGAACGTTTTCGGTTGTCCTGGACACTCCATGTATTTTATGTCAAACACGCCACTTTTAAAGCGTGCATCTAGCCATCGCTAGCTGCACGTTTTTCCATTTCTCTGGCAATTCATGAATGCCCAGTAAAACCATATATCTTTTGACGTGGTCTAGTCATCAAACCATTCTTCGTGAGACATCGATGAAAGCAAGTGGTAGTCAGAATGGTCCAAGTCTGGTAAGTATAGAGGGTGGAGCAAAAGTTCCTAGCCAAGTGCAGAAATGGTGTCTCTGACCGTTTTCTCTGTGTGTGATGAGGCGTTGTCGTGCTGCAAAATTATTTTTCCATGTCTTGTAGCCTATTCTGGTCGCTTTTCGATCAATGTATCGTTCAAATTAATCATTTGTTGATAGCCTCGGACGGTGTTAACTGTTTCACCTTGTTTCAAAAGTTCATGGTACACGACATCCTTCTGATCCCATCAAATGCACTGTATTGTCTTCTTTCCAAAGCGATTCGGTCTTGCGGTCGATGTTGATAGTTATCCTCATGATTTTCTGCGTTTTGGGTTCTCAAAATATATCCAATTTTCCTCTATAGTCACGATCCGATGCAAAAAGTAATTCTTTCATGCCGCGAAAGCAACTCATCGCACATCGTTTTTTCACTTTTCCGCCTGTCTGTCGTTCAGCTGTTGTTATATCCATTTTCCTGCCTTTCACATGGCATGCAGACAATCACAAATGTTTAACCTCTGTACCATTTGTGGTTGAGTTTGCATATCGTCTCCTTTCGACAATGCTTGAAATTCGGCATCTTCAATTTTTTTCGGTTTACTTGGTCGTTCTTTGTCTTTCAAGTCGAAATCACCCCTTTTGAACCGTCGAAACCAACGTCCTATAAGCGCCTTGCGTTAGGACATTATCACCGTGAGTTTCTACAAGTATACAATGGCTTGCTGCTTTTATTGTATTTGCGAACTTGGGTAATATGGTTTAATAATCGGAATGAATATGATATTATACATGGTTCTGTTGATCCTAGAAGCATCCAATGCCATGATATCTTTTACTTCTTTCTGTAGGAAATTGGCAAGAAAAAGCAAGTGCGCGATGCATATGTTGCAGCTACATGCAGGATTGTTTCGAGGAGGATTGTTTACCGACATTTACTTGCGATGTGGATGTGTGCTTATTGTAGTTAGTAGAAGCTTCTTCTTTAGTCCACTGTTAAACGCGTTGTTTATAATAATTCCGAGCTAAAATTGAATGGAGCCTGGAATAGAACTCCATATGCTTTAGTGATGAGATGGAGTGTTTGAGTATCATTAGCTTCATAAGTAACATTTACATTCTACGTGTGTTTGTTCTATTTTGTTGTCTTCAAAACACCATATTTCAGAGTCAAATAAACCATTGGAAGATGTGTATACAAAATCCATCGTCATCCTTATCTACTCATTTTAGTACCTTATGCCTGTTGTTAAATGTTTTCTTTCGTTTCACGTTAAGACTTTGTAACGTACTCACCTTACCGGGCTAGCTTTTTAAGTCGGGGCTGGGTACGTGGGTGAAAGCTTTAGGTCGTGCACAGAAACAACGTTGAAATAAAATGATATGTTATATATTAACTAATGAACTAATTATAATAATGTGTAAAAAAAATAAGAAAAAGGAAAAGAGATGCTTAGCAATAACTACGAGAAAATGGTTGGGCGCCAGTGGAGGCCTATGCCAGCCACGGTAAGGAAATGCTTATTCTCTAAGTACTTGTTTGAGGTACTACAGCCTTCAGGTATCGGATGTTTGGTTCGGCTGATACGGCAACGGTAATGATGTAATGATGGAATGATGTAATGGTACAATGATACAGCAAATTACGTTCGATCGTCACAACTGGTGGTGGCGTAACTGGTGACGAAACTGGTGGCGTACGGAATCAGTACGGTATGTTCAGTGGTGTTTCGTAGTTGTCATGGAGGTTGTAGTAGACCCTGTATAATATAAGGACAGACGGAATCACAAAAGTGTCTTGAGACTCAGAATACTCACCGTGGTTGTCGATACTAAGGGCTAGGAGAACACGCCACGCTGCTGATCAGATTCGGCAGCGAGATTCGCAAATGCCGGGTTAATCCACGGAGGCAGCGTTGGTTGTACCAAGCGGGACGGCAATACAAGGGACTTTAGAAGGGATAGGGATGGCGGAATCTGTACCATGGACGGCGTGTTTCCGGAGACAGACAAGAGAGGTCACCGCCCATACGGATGTAAGCAGAAAATCTATGACAGCCGCTGGAGATCGGGGTTGGACAAATACAAAGAAGAATGAGGGTACGTATGTAACGAGGGCGAAACCCAAACGTTACAGCTTATTGTGTTGCTCTATCTCACATTTTCAAAGAGGGTCCAGTAATAGCCATTCCAGTTCAAGGTAACCATAGGATTATTATGAATGTCATGTTTGTCATATCACAGAGATAGCGCAACTATGACCAAGTGACTATGATATTTGTCAAGTATGATTCGTTAGATGGCGTGCTACGAAGTTTTAGAGGCGTGAGTATAGATGTTTGTTTGTGACGATCGAATAAAGATGGCGTGCTACGAAGTTGAGTAGTTTTGTTTGTGGCGATCGCGTAAAGTACAGAAGTTTTGGCATTTTCTGAAAAATGGTTAAAATTGAAGTTCGAACATTTATAAAGTACTTTGTTTTGAGTAGTTTAGCTCCTACGGAAATATAAAAAGATTTCGAATCCACTTTAATTGATTTTTTTTCCTTGGTTTTTGATGCTAAAAAAGTGGGATATCGAATTTAAACGTGGTTATACATCAATTGAAGATTATGAACACAGTGATGAGCTTGTTGAAATTGTAAGCATCTTGGACCGTGTCTACAACATTTTACACCATGTTTCGAGTATTAAAAGTTTTTCAGCTTGATGGGTGCCTCGTTTGTTAGCAGACAATCAAAGACGCAATCGGATTAACACTTGCTCTGTTTAGATGGAATTCTGCTGAGTTTCTTCGACATTTTTTATAACCGCAGATGATACATGAATTCGCTATTACAGATATGCAGCGGCAGTTTTAACAGTCGGAGGGAGCAGGTGAAAATTGACGCATTTTCAGAATGCGAAAACAGTGTCGTTTACAGGAAGGTCATGATTACAGTTTTTTAGGGATTCTCGTGATGTGGTACTCGCAGATTACATGCCAAAAGATGGGATCATGACCGGGGAGCATAGCGTTTGACTATTGGGCCTATTGAATGATGTTATTCAGGCTAAATGTTCACATCTAACCAAAACTAAAGGCTTTTTTATCACGGTAATCCGATTGTTGCAGCATAACTTCATGTTCTACGCTTCGAAGTGCGTGCTTCGGATATGCGCTGTGTTCGCCAAATTTCGCAGTCAAAGTTTTTAAGTCAAAGCTAAGTCAACCGCTTATCTTGTATAGTTATCGTATTATGCTGAGGGTACAAAAAAGTTTGAGTCATTGGTCTAAATGTATTGAATTAAGTGATGTGATGTGATAGTGGAATTTTATTCTCTATTTAGTTCTGAATCCTAATGAAAGCACTAGTGATGAATATTATTAATTAGACATGGAATTCGACATCCAAGATTGATTAATCAAATAGTTGTTATTCTGCAGCCTGGCAATGCAAGACCTCATAGTACTAGAATCACCTAAGAAAAAAATCAAAGGCTGGGAGGTACTTTCTTATCCACCGTATTATCCTCATGCTACACCATCAGATTACCATCTTTCACGATTAATAGAACATTTCTTACTGCGACAGCTATCAAAACTGCACTCTAAGTCTGCATTGTCTCAACATCTTTTTAGTAACAATAATTCAGTGCCGTAGGGTAGCTGTTTTTAAAGATTAGGATAATAATTTAAAATTACGATTATTTCAAGACTAGTTCAATTAAACAGAGTATCTTAATTATAATAAAAAAATGTTCGGTGGCTGTATTAATAGGACTGATAGCTACTATACGAAACATCACGCTATTTTTATCATAAGTAAGTTTTAACTACTTCAACATTATGTCAGAGTATAGAAAATTATCCATTTTTATGATGTTTTATTAATTTTTTTGAAAACTAAAAAACAAATTTACGAATGTTATTTAGCTTTTATCTTTGTTTGCAATATTCATGTATTCCCATTATAAAGTATGACAGTGTTGAACAAGAAGAAATTATTCTTCTATATATATATATATATATATATATATATATATATATATATATATATATATATATATATATATAGAGAGAGAGAGAGAGAGAGAGAGAGAGAGAGAGAGAGAGAGAGAGAGAGAGAGAGAGAGAGAGAGAGAAAGAGAGAGTTCCATGCTCAAAATATCTGTCATAATCTGTCATAATGTGACAGTGTTGAACAAGAGAGAGAGAGAGAGAGAGTTCCATGCTCAAAATATCTGTCATAATCTCATGATCATACTTAAAAGATATCTTCACCTCTTGAGTCAACTTATTGTCAACAGCAGAGAAAAAAATATTCTTTATTTTTTTTCTCTGCTTTAAGATGACAGCACTATGCTTAGTTAGGATGTCTAATTTCAGCGCGATATGTCAACTAGTTTGTTTACAGCTAGTTTTGTGTGTTAGAGACCTACGTTGAAAGGTGCATATCAAAAACACAGGTATATGAATGCTATAAAGCGTTGATAGAGGGTCGAGAAGCGGCAGTTGCTTCTCGACCGAGACCAGAACGAGGCAGATTTACTTCGTTCTGGTCGACCTTCAACATCTGCGAACGACGAAAACATAGACAAAATAAAGAAACTGGTGCTCGAAAATCGTCGTATGAATCTTAGAAAGTTGACTCAAGAGGTGAAGATATTTTTTAAGTCTGATCATGACATTATGACAGATATTTTAAGCAACAGAATTTTATCCAACAGGAGTATCGAAAGCAGGTCATTGAAGACATGATTTCCTGAGCTTCTGCTGACACCACCTTCATGAAAAGCATATCAACGGGCGATGGGACATAGGTTTACAAGTACGACATGTAAACAAGTCAGCTGTCTCCGGAATGGCGCCTCTAAAATGAGCCGAAACCCAAAAAACCGTGTTAAATCGCTCGAAAATTAAAGTCTTGCTAACATTTTTCTTTAATTACCGCGATGTGGTGCTCCGAATTTCTTCTAGAGGGATAAAAAGTGAATAAGGTATACTATTTAGACGTCGTGAGGCATTTGTGCGAGAATATACGCCAAAAACGGCCAGATTTGTCAAATTAAAATTCCTGAATCCTGCACCATCGCACAAAGCCATCGTTATGTAAGAATTTTTGGCCAAAAATCGAACTTAATGGACCGAGCCCCGCACGCGCCTGATATGGCCCCGTGTGACTTTTTTCTGTTCCCGAAGCTAAAATTATCACTTCGAGGAAGTCGATTTGAGTCAATTAAGGTCATAAAAGAAAATTCACTGAAGGTCATACCTCAAATGGCCTACGAAAAATGTTTGGAGGATTGGGTCAAGTGGTGGCAGTTGTATTGCACTCGATGGGGCCTTCTTTGAAGACGACAAAATAAATTTTGATGAATAATTTTGTTTTTTGTTTTATTTATCAATTCCGGGTATTTTTTACTAATAATTTATTACTACTAATGCATATCTGCAAACTTACATGGAAGTAATAAATACTTTTGAAATTAATTAATGCTTTTTTATCGTTGTGAAATTTTCATATCCTCTATATACGTTTTGAACGTATTTTGAACATTGATAATTTTAAGGTTAATTCTCTTAATATTTAATATATAAATAATTTATTATGTCATCTACCGTATTACATTTTTTTTTGGTCGTTTGTTTGCATAAGTTATTTATAGAAGTAATAACTTTATTCGTATAACGAAAATAATTCACTTAAAATGTATTAGAATCATTTCTTCTTGTTCAACACTGTCATACTTTATAATGGGATTATATAATTATATGTGTATGGCAAACAAAGATAAAAGCTAAATAACTTTCGTAAATGTGTTTTTTAGTTTTTAAAAAAATGTATAAAACATAAAAATGGATATATTTTTTAAACTCTGACATAATGTTGAAGCTATCAATTCGATTAATACAACCATCGAACATTTTTTTATTATAATTAAGATACTCTGTTTAATTGAACTAGTATTGAAATAATCGTAATTTCAAATTATTATCCTAATCTTTAAAAACAGCTACCCTATGGCACTGAATTATTGTTACTAAGATGTTGAGACAATCTACACTTAGAGTGCAGTTTTGATAACTATCGCAGTAAGAAATGTTCTATTAATATGAAAAGATGGTAATGTCATGGTGCAGCATGAGGAGAATACGGTGGATTAGGAAGTACTTCCCAGCCTTTGGTTTTTTTCTTGAGTGATTCTAGTATCATGAGGTCTTGCATTGCCAGGCTGCAGAATAACAACTTTTTGATTAATCCATCTTGGATGTCTAATTCCATGTCTAATTAATAATATTCATCACTAGTGCTTTCATTCACCTTTGTACCGAGGACCATGAAGTTTTAAACTTTGTGGTAAATTCCTGTATCAGCTTCAATTTCAGTCAAAAACAGATCCTTATTAAACTCAACAGGTCTTTCAGATTTTATGCTGTCGAAAAAATTGACATTACCGTTCTTAAATCTTTTAAACCATTACTAATATTTTAAGTCAATAGGATAAACAACATTAATGGTATTTGTGGCATTAGTAACAATGTTATGCTTTCAAAGCTCATAGAATCAAATATCTAAGATAGAACTTTTTTTTAATTTAATAAAAAGTACTAAATATCAATATATATATATATATATATATATATATATATATATATATATATATATATATATATATATATATATATATATATATATAATATATATGTATATATATATATATATATATATATATATATATATATATATATATATATATATATATATATATATATATATATATATATATATATATATATAGTATATATATATATATATATATATATATATATATATATATATATATATATATATATATATATATATATATATATATATATATATATATATATATATATATATATATATATATATATATATATATATATATATATATATATATTATAAATAAAACTAAAATTTCATGGAGCGAGGAAAAAGGATGCCACTTTTCAGAGTATTCCCTTGAGTATTTCAAAGTTCCTTGTCTTGAATTCCCCGCAAATGTTTCTTTCAGCTTAGGGAATAAAATATAAAGCTGGACCTGATCTGGAGAATAGTAAGACCAATAAATAGTTTCGCAGCCAGCATTGTGGATGGCAGTCATGCAAATTAAACTTTTATAGACTGGTGCCCCATTCTGTTGATACAAAAACGTCGGCGAAATTTTCCCGATAGTGAAATTTATGTATCCGGAATTGGCAACAATAGTGTTGGTAGGCGCCATTTGACATATACATCGTAGAGTTTGACATTGTTCACTTTATCCGTACATCAGAACGTTTTATCATACGAACGCTATTTGTGGTGTTTAGTGACTTTAAAATTTCATCTCAGTCAAAAGATGAAATTAACTCGTGAGAATTTTTGTGCGATGATTGGCACTTCGACTTTGGCGATGAAGCACCATCTAAAACCACTGTATATCACTAGTTATACATATACACACTGTATATTAATAATTCAATCATGGCCGTCATTTGCTCACGGAGGAATTTAAAGAAAGTCGTCCAAAATTGATTGTTGTGCCAGAAAACATCGATAATGTGCGCGAACTGATAAAGCAAGATAGTCATGTGACATACCGTGATATTGAGGCATCGCTAGGCATTAGTATGACAAGCATATGCAAGATTTTTCATGAACATTTAGCCGTGAAAAATATTTGTGCGCGTTGGATTCCGCAGAATTTGATAATCGCTCAAAAAAGGGTTGTGTTGATTGGTGCAAAGAAATGCTTAAAAAATATCATCGTGGTGCGTTAAAAGCCATGTATAATATCTATAGAGATGACGAAACTTGGATCTATGCTTTTACCAAACCCAATTAAAGTCGTTCGCGCAAGAAGCACTTCGAAGCAAATAGTCGGCTGTTTTTTTTGGGATAAATGGGTAAGGGGCAACAGTGCCACTAGAGAATTGTAGAATGGTCAATTCTAAATGGTACACAACCATTTGTTTGCCAGAAGTCTTGGAAGAAATAAGAAAAAACAACCAGCGACGCAGGATTATTCTTCACCATGACAACGCAAACGTTCACACATCGGGCCGAACAAATCAATATTTGACCGGTCAAAACATCGAATTGATGGGTCATCTCTCGTACAGTCCTGATTTGGCACCTAATAATTTCTTATTGTTCTCGTCCGTGAAGAATAAACTACGTGGTCAACAATTTTAGACGCCAGAGGGAGCGGTTAATGCGTTCAAAATGGAATATTTAATATTCCGGATACATAAGTAGCGTAAATAACGAATATATATATATATATATATATATATATATATATATATATATATATATATATATATATATATATATATATATATAATATATATATATATATATATATATATATATATATATATTATATATATATATATATATATATATGTATATATATATATATATATATATATATATATATATATATATATATATATATATATATATATATATATATATATATATATATATATATATATATATATATATATATATATATATATATATATATATATATATATATATATGTTATCTAAAGGTAAATTATGATCAGTAGATGGTAACGATTTTAAAATTTAAAATAAATGACATTACTGGTGGCTACACCTAATAATTACACTAAAAACTTATTAACGATATTAGATAAAAGAAGCGTGTGAGGTTCTTTTCGTTCGTTATTTACGCTACTTATGTATCCGGAATATTAAATAAAAACAAATATTTATCATTGAAAATAGTTTTATTGTTCGAAATATTCTCCGCGATGATCAATACACTTTTGTATACGTTTGATTCAATTTTCATAGCACTTTTTCTACTCCGATTGAGGTATATACAAAACATGCATTCTGAACGCATTAACCGCTCCCTCTGGCGTCTAAAATTGTTGACCACGTAGTTTATTCTTCACGGACGAGAACAATAAGAAATTATTGGGTGCTAAATCAGGACTGTACGAGAGATGACCCATCAATTCGATGTTTTGACCGGTCAAATATTGATTTGTTCGGCCCGATGTGTGAACGTTTGCGTTGTCATGGTGAAGAATAATCCTGCGTCGCTGGTTGTTTTTTCTTATTTCTTCCAAGACTTCTGGCAAACAAATGGTTGTGTACTATTTAGAATTGATCATTCTACAATTCTCTAGTGGCACTGTCGCCCCTTACCCATTTATCCCAAAAAAAACAGCCGACTATTTGCTTCGAAGTGCTTCTTGCGCGAACGACTTTAATTGGGTTTGGTAAAAGCATAGATCCAAGTTTCGTCATCTCTATAGATATTATACATGGCTTTTGACGCACCACGATGGTATTTTTTAAGCATTTCTTTGCACCAATCAACACAACCCTTTTTTGAGCGATTATCAAATTCTGCGGAATCCAACGCGCACAAATATTTTTCACGGCTAAATGTTCATGAAAAATCTTGCATATGCTTGTCATACTAATGCCTAGCGATGCCTCAATATCACGGTATGTCACATGACTATCTTGCTTTATCAGTTCGCGCACATTATCGATGTTTTCTGGCACAACAATCAATTTTGGACGACTTTCTTTAAATTCCTCCGTGAGCAAATGACGGCCATGATTGAATTATTAATATACAGTGTGTATATGTATAACTAGTGATATACAGTGGTTTTAGATGGTGCTTCATCGCCAAAGTCGAAGTGCCAATCATCGCACAAAAATTCTCACGAGTTAATTTCATCTTTTGACTGAGATGAAATTTTAAAGTCACTAAACACCACAAATAGCGTTCGTATGATAAAACGTTCTGATGTACGGATAAAGTGAACAATGTCAAACTCTACGATGTATATGTCAAATGGCGCCTACCAACACTATTGTTGCCAATTCCGGATACATAAATTTCACTATCGGGAAAATTTCGCCGACGTTTTTGTATCAACAGAATGGGGCACCAGTCTATAAAAGTTTAATTTGCATGACTGCCATCCACAATGCTGGCTGCGAAACTATTTATTGGTCTTACTATTCTCCAGATCAGGTCCAGCTTTATATTTTATTCCCTAAGCTGAAAGAAACATTTGCGGGGAATTCAAGACAAGGAACTTTGAAATACTCAAGGGAATACTCTGAAAAGTGGCATCCTTTTTCCTCGCTCCATGAAATTTTAGTTTTATTTGATTTCGTATGTTCATTAGACACTATTTTTTGCTTAGAAAAATGATCGTGTAAATCGAAGAAAATTTCAAAAGGTATGATGGGGATTCTGATCCTTCTCATTTCATGGTTTATAAGTTATTTTCTAAATTTCGATATTGTCGAACCAGCATGGGTGATTCTCCACGCTCAGGATGCTCTGTTGAGACCACTACTGCGGAATCTCGGACATGAAATACTCGGACATAATAATAAAACATATAGAACGCGTACGGAATATCCTACATTAATATTTGGGTATAAGAAAGTTCTTAGCCCGATGGATACCTCCTTTGCGCATTGCGGATCAAAAACGGACTCGAGATTAGCCCCAATCTTCATCAACTATTTGGAAAAACGAAAGACAATCACAGGAGAGTATTATACTGAATTATTGGTCAAATTTCATGAAGACTTGATAAAATTATTTCGCGAAGAAAAAAGTACTGTTTTATCATGATGATGCACCCGTCCGTTCGTTCGCTGTTGCAGCAGCGAAATTGGTTAATTTGTCTTATGAATTGATGCCGTATCCACTTTATTCTCTGAACTTGACACCATCCGACTTCTTTTTTTTTTCAAATAAGAAAAAATGGCTTTTTGAAAATAAATTTGCATCAAGTGAAGAAATGATCGCCAAAACAGAGCATTATTTTGCAGAGTACTATGACACAGGACATATCGTACCAAAAGGAGACTACGTTGGAGTATAAATAGTTTTTCGATAAAAAAAATCAATATTTCATATAAAGTATCTGATATTTCGCTATTTCATTGTATGTATCGTTATTGTGAATATGTGGGTAGTGGGACCAAAAAGGATTTTTTTCCCAGAGGAATTGAAGTCAGTTGTCATCGATCCACCTAACGTATTGCACGAGACGATAATAAGTGAACATTGTATCCGACTCGAAGCAGAAAATTATTTAAATCAGATAGTGTATGGCGATGTACTATAAAGAACTTTGAATTTTGCAGAATTTTTAAACAATCGAGGATCTTATCCTCGCTTTTATCTATTTGTAAATATGTTGTGTAAAAAATTCGTATAATTTTTTTTATATTATCGCTATATGGAAGATGAAAAAAAGATCTTTTCTGTGAAAAATTTCACAGGTTGACATGATTTTTGTAAAATTAATGAGAATGCTCTTTTTGCGTTTCATTTATGTAGTTATTAAAACACCTTTTTACAAAAATGGTTTAGCACCTCTCATTTTCAAGTACCTGCTTCTTCTTTATATCATGGGCTTATTGAAATTATTTGTACTTGACTTTGGACTGGACAATGTAGGAATTAGTACAATACCGTACAGGGGGTATTTTCACAGTATTCTACGAACCTTTAAGGGCAGTTTTATGGTTTTCTATAGTTTAGTTTGTTTCTTTGTCATTTACAGTACAGTCAAGTGTTTTAGTCGATTTTATATAAAATGGCAAGTTCTAGTCATCGATTTTGTAAAAAATCCAGCGGATATGTTTTGTTAAATATGCGGACGATTTATTTTAAAGTATTTTAAAGTTAGATCTATATCCGAGAAAGTTAAAAAAGCCTACCTTTTTTATTTTATGTATCAAATTGGAGATCAAGATAAAAGTTGGCTCCTCATGTTTGCAGTGTGAGTTGTCACATAAAGTGCACGTGTAGTGAGCGGATGCATCGAAAGAAAAATTCTATTTCATTTGCTATTTCTATGGTGTGGAGAGAACTTACTGACCATGTATGTGATTGCTACTCAGTAAAACAGAAGGGATTTCAAAAATGCAAAGGGGGCAAAATTCAGTAACCCAGAAAAGGGGCTTCTTTCGCTTCTTCATATTAAGCTTGGACTTATGAAAAACTTTGTCAAAGCCATGGACAAAAAGGCAATGGTTTCAAGTAGCTTAAAAAATATTTCGTCAATTAAGTGATGTAAAACTAAAAGAAGGCATACATATCTATTGGACCTCAAATAAGGAAGCTTCTAGGTGATTTCCGTTTTCAAGAAAAATTAAATGAAAAGTAATTGGCGGCTTGGAAGTGGTTTATAAGTGTAGTGAAATGATTTCTAGACACCAAGAAAGGTGAAAACTGTAATAACTTTATAGATGAACTCTTGAAAGCCTATAAAATACTAGGGTGTTACATGTCCTTAAAAATACATTCCTATTTTGATTTTTTCCGGAAAATTTGGGTAGAATAAGCGACGAACAAGAGATTTCACAAGCACATCAGGACGATGGAAGCAAGATACAAAAGTCGCTGGAACCCATCAATGTTGGAAAACTACTGCTGTTTATAAAAAGAGATTATGCTACAGAACACAAGAGGAAAAAGTTAAATGTTTTCGTCGCTGTATGACATGATGTAATACATTTTTTATTCGCATAATCCTTATTAATATCTTTGCATAGATTTAATAAGTTTTACATGTTTATATTAAATAAATATTAGATTGCAAAAATATGTCGTCTCCTTTTTTTTCCCACCACCGACCCCTTGTAACTGTACGTGTGTAAAAACTGTACGTGTTACAGTAATTAACTTATCATTTTCGAATTTAGGACTATAAAATACTTCATATACATCTATTTTCATCAATGTTACCTTAAAAAAGTTTAAATGTGTTGACCTGTATTATTTCTTTTGAATATATTTTAACTAATCAAAATATTATAGTATTAGGTTCAACTTAATTCTCGGCTTTTATGTTTCATCGACTTCAAAATATATTCGAATCAGAATTTTTCAGGGTATTTATTATAGTATAGTTATTTTAAAGGACCATACCTCAGCTTTAAAACGAGTCACAATATATGGACCTATTTTACAACAGGTTATATTTACATATAACCCCAGAAGTTGGTTATAGACGCGATTTTCGAAAACTCATCATTTGAGGTATTGCCTTCTTTTCATATTTAAACTGTAAAAAAATGCTGCGGAAGCTTAGGACATGATTTGTGAAACATTGGGATATCATGATGTTTCGTACATTACTTGTACATTTTTGATCCCTCCCTTTCCCTTTGTTACGCTGCATCCATTTTTTTAACCCCCTATCTAATAATACGTCACAAAACCTGCTCCCCCCCAATGGAACATTATTTCTAAATAATCTCATTTATTGATAGGATTTTTGTTAATACAAAATTATTGTTATTTGTTGGCCTTTTAGTGCACTATTTACTTTTACATCTTCGATTTTAAACATCGCGTCACATCACGTCACGTTTGTTCGGAATCACCCCCCTCCCCCTCCTCGTCACATATCGTCACGTTAGGCAATTGCCACCTATACCCTTTTTTTGCGTACGTATTTTATGGACGGCCCCTAAGAGGTAGTTACATCAATTTCGAGCTGGAAATTTTAATTTAACTGAGGCAGAACGTCCAGGACAGCCAAAAAAGTGGAGGATGAACTTGAAACACGGGAAGAAAATTGTTGTCGTACACTGCTAGAGCTTGAACAACTGTTAAATGAAAGCTTTGATGCCATTATGTCATGGCTCTCAAAATTCTGACCTGTGACGATAATTGATCCTCCATAATAATTCAAAGAGGCGAAAATCGTGAGTTAATATTGGTGAACCATCAACCAGTACCGCAAAATCAAATATTTACGTCAAAAAGGTGTTTCTATGTGTATGAGGAAATCAGTTGTGCGTCGTTCATTGTGAGTTGCACCAATCTGGTCAAGCCCTCATTGCTAACCGTTACTAGTACCAACTGATTTGTATTAGTGACGCTCTGTAGGATAGAAAACTTTATACTGGCAAGGGAAGAATGGCCTCATTATACTTGAGGACAACATACTCTGAAAACGATCACCCAGTTGGGTTGGGTAATTTTATCACATCTGGCATATTTTCCAGACTTCGCTCCTTCGGATATTTATTCCATCCGATCCCTGCAACACCACTTGCTTGATAGCGCTTCACTTGAGGAAGTTGAAAAAAGTTTCAGTGATTTTATCACATTAAAACCACTAAGTTTTATTAATTATCATTTTAATTTTTAAAGAGCCACGGTGTATATTTCCTTATTTCCAATTTGAATCTGTCCTTACTAAACATACATGATTGTAGAGTGATTCTACTTCAACTTGATAGCAATAAAATTTATAAATACTCTACACTAAAAGTTAAAGGTTCTTTTGGATATAAAATTGCTTCACAAATATTTAAATTGATGCACAGGCGATGGTTGTATATTTTAAAAGTATAAAAGTTGACTATAGAAATTTTTCTCGTTTGGAATGTTTAAACTACTTCGCCTAAGTTAATTGGATAGTTTTGTATTATTTATTTAAATGAAAATAGAAAGTTCTTTTAAATTCTTCATTTCATTTTTATCTAATTTAAACGTCCTATAATTTTTTTGCTTGTATTGTTTTAAAATCTAAACAAATTATACCTTATATCGTCATAATTTTATCTTAATTACCATATATATAATGTAATCTAAAACAATATTACGCCACCCATATATAAAATTATACATTGAATGAGTAAGTGACTTAAGACTACATCATCAACATATAAGGAATTTACGATTTATTATTCTTAACAATAGAAGAAAATATTTGGGACCTTTCAAATCATTATAATTTTCTACCTAATCTCCTATGATGTTAATACATTTGGTGTAATTACACAGGTCAAAAATGTATACTTTTTTGAGGTAACATTGATGAAAGTAGGTGTATATGAAGTATTTTGTAGTCCTAAATCCGAAAATGATAAGCGAATGACTGTAATACGTACAGTTTTTTTGTTAAGTGTCGGTGGTGGCGAAAAAAAAGGAGATGACATATTTTTACAATCTAATATTTATTTAATATAAACAAGCAAAACTTGTTAAATCTATGCAAAGATGTTACTGCATAGATAAACTATTACATGAGATATCATACAGCGACAAAAATACTCCTTCCACTTTTTTTTTTGTATTCTGTAGCATCATCTCTTTTTTAAAACCAGCAGTAATCACCCAACATAGATGAATTCCAGGTTCCCTGATATCTTGCTTCAATCGTCCTGATGTCCTGGTAAAACCTCTATCTTTTTTCGTCGCCTATTGCACCCAAATTTTCCGAAAAAAATTCAGATGGGAGTGTAAAAAATTCATTTTTAAGGACATGCGATACCCTAGTATTTTATAGGCTTTCAACAGTTCATCTATGAGGATTTTATAGTTTTTATCTTTCTTGCGACCCAGAAATTTTTTCAGTACACTTACAAAACACTTCCAAGCCGCCAATTCCTTTTCATTTAATTTTTCTTGAACACGGAAATCACTTAGCAGCTTCCTTATTTGAGGTCCAATGAATATGCCTTCTTTTAATTTTGCTTCACTTAATTAAGGAAATATTTGTTTTAGGTACTTGAAACCATTACCTTCTTCTCTTAAAGTTTTTCATTAGTCCAAGCTTAATATGGAGAGGCGGAAGAAGCACCTTTTTTGGGTTACTGAATTTGGATACTGAATTTTGTCCCTTTGTTTTTTTTAAATCCCTTTTGTTTTAGTGATACAAAAGTAGCAATCACTTAAATGGTCAGTAGGCTCTCTCCACGCCATATGATTAGTAAACGATATAGAATTTTTCTTGCGATGCATCCACTGCATTGCATTTACTGACAACTCACACAGCAAACATGAAGAGCCCAACTTTTATCTTGATCTCCAATTTGGTTTGGTTTTGATTTCCTCGGATATAGATCTAGCTTGTGACTAGATAAAACTTATCCGCTGGATTGTTGCAAAATCGACGATTAGAACTCACCATTTTATATAAAATCGACTTAAACACTTTACTGTACTGTAAACGAGACAGAAACAAACTAAACTATAGAAAACAATAAAACTGCCGTTAAAGGTTCGTAGAATACTTTGTAAATACCCTCTCTACGGTCTTTTGATAATTCCTACATTGTTCAGTCCAAAGTCAGGTACAAATAATTTCATTGACTACATGATAAAAAGGAGAAGCATGTTCTTGAAAATGGGACGTGCTAGGCCATTTCTGTGAAAAGGTGTTTTAATATAACTACCTAAATTAAACGTCAAAACGCCATATATTTTGTTTGGCACGTTACTTATTTCCAACACTAATTATTTTTCGTGATGAAAAAAAATTATTTCCTGTAAATATTTCTTTAGAAAATGACAAATAATCCCTGATGAGGATCTGGAGAATAGGGACGTTATCATACATAACTGAAACCATGTTTTTAGCTCAATTTTTCGTTTTTAATGTTTCGCGAATGTTTGGTATATGATCCTCATAATATTAGCTTGTGATTTTATATTCACGTGGAAAATTATGAACAAAAAGAATTTATTTTGTCACCATTAAAAATAACCCGAAATTTTCACGGATGCGATGGGTTTTTATGTCTCTTTTTCATACTTTGTACCTTTATATCAATCATTCAAATTTTTTCTAAATATTCTTCTGGATCTGTCTTATCATTAAATTTGGCGCAGTGGTAGTTTGCATTATATATTTTACATCAGACTTTAACAGTCTAGGCACCCAACAAGCAGAAACTTTTTTTAAAATCTAATTCATGGGGCAAAATGTTTTCAACACTGTCTAATCAAAAGTCAAGTTTTTCTGCTAACACACACACACACACACACACACACACACACACACACACACACACACACACACAAATATATATATATATATATATATATATATATATATATATATATATATATATATATATATATATATATATATATATATATATATACATATATATTACACATATTATACACATTTATAACACATATATACGTATATTTTTTTTCCTTTGATCATTGTGTCTTTATTATAGGACCTGATACTTGTTCACAAGACCCTCTTTAGTATGTATAATCCTTAGACCAGTGTTACTTAATAACACTGACTGTTGGCTTTCCCTTTAGAGGGAAGGCAAGTTCAACATATTCAGTACGAATTTGAAGTCTAGAGTCACTTGATGGTCTGTAGCAATTATTTTCGTGAATTTTTCTAATGTGTCTTGAAAATGAGTGACAACATGTAACTGGGCACAATGCGACGAAAACTTTTTCAAGTGGTGCAGTGGAAAACCTTTAACTGCAAGAAGTGATGAAACATGATGAAACGTATCCACATAATTTGGGATCTTGTGTGTTCTGATTGTCTATTGACAGTAAAAATGAAGGGGGAAGAGTTGAATTAGACCCAGACAACGGTTCATCAGATTTTGACCAATGAATTGGGGATGAAGAAGATCTGTATGAAAATGGTTCCGAAAATATTTCGGAACATATTGATCGAACGTCACGCCACCTGTATTTATACTCAGTATTTATACACCTCGTATCAAATAGCAGAATCACCGACTTTAATCGATGTGTCTAGTAATATTAATCCATGCGTTTCACGCATATACACATATTTATTGGCCCAATTAGTTATTTTGCCAAAATTATTTCTTTTTATTCAAAATACATCCCTTCTGCATCAATACATTGCTGGGCAGGTTCAATCAATGCTAGCATACATTTTTTTTACGTTGTTTTTCGGAATTGCCTCAATAATCACCATCACGAATTCCTCACTTGTAACTTCTTCTTATGACACTCTCATAAGGCCTTCCTTTTATAGCCAGCTAGAGTTTCGGGAACCAAAAATGGCCATACGGAGATAAATCAGGTAAATACGGAGGATATTGAAGCACAGAGCGAACACTAGAAATGTGAAGCGCGAACACTAGCGAGCGAAGCACGAACAGCGACAGACGTGTGAGCACAGACATATGGCAGTTTCAGTTTGTTTAAATCCATTACCAAAATTTCGTGAACCATGTCTATGGTCGTATTTAATTTTTCCTCTATCCATCTCAGCGTCGAATTCGCATCCTAAGTGATCATTACACACACTGTTTCTACCAACTCATTGCGATTTTTGTTTTTTTGCCGGCATGGCTTTATGCAGTCTTCCAAAACGTAATGACCGTCCTGGAATCGCTTATACCTCTCGCACCTACCTGTATAGGATGAGCAATACCTCTCCATAAACTTTTTTCATCAATTCAAATGATTTTGCAAAAGTTTTACCGAGCTTAAAACAAAATATAATATTAGATTGTTGCAATAGATGAAATCAGTAGTTTTCTTTAAGTTTAAAAGTTTCTTTATTTTTCCGACATTCGATATTTGGCGCAGATGATAAGATACCATAAATATCACCGGAATACGGAAAACCTAATTGCTGGTAGTGAATCAATCCATTAATGGAATACAAGAATGTCATTTAAGGTGACTTAACCCCGACATGCTGTGGTAGGAACAATTAGTGACATTGATAGCAACTGTGCTTCCAGAGGAAAATACCTATATAAATGTCGGAAATGAAAGAAGTTTCTCAACATTGGCATAGCTCCAGCGACATATACTAAAGCTAATCAACTAATCTATGAAAATCAATCATTTGGCCCCAAGGACACTCTAATGATCAAGAAACTACAGAAGATCTGTAATAGCCATTTAATCATTTATAAGTTAAATCATAGCTTCACTTTTTTTTTCAAAAAGGGGAGTCATTATATGTAAATATTTTAATCAGCAATATAGCTATCGAATCATCTTGCTGTGGTTTTGATAGCGTTATCGCTAGACTTGCTAGATTATAGACTATCTTAATTTAAAACGTTTTAGACTGAATATATAATAAGGTATAATATATAATAATAACGTATGACGAATGATGAATAAATGATTAGTGCCGAGCCCAAAGCATTAATTGAGTCACTTGATAATGATGAGATCTTGCGAAATGAAATCGGTCCTTTCAAACTTACCCTAATAACTTATTATACAAATTTAGAGTGTGTCATAGTACGGGTCACTCTGAGTAAAAACATTTATGATAATATACAGTGGTGGCCAGAGAAATAGAGCCGTTACAATAAAAGACACTCTTTGGCATACAAAGTTGTAATGGCATACGTAATTAGTACAGTAACTGTATAATATAAATATATAACAAAAACGGGAAGAAATAATATAAAACTTAGTTTTAAAAAATACTGTAAACATAATATTTAACAAAAATTTAGAAAAAAGAACATGAAAATGTGGTCATAAAAATAGAGCCATAACATTTTTAAAGCAGAAAATATTGAAATTTGAAATTAAAAACATAACTTGGCCGAATAATAATTTTGTTTGAAATCGGCCGTAGCGTCCATTGTACAGCTGCTGAAATAGTGCAGATTTTAACATAGTGGAAACATGCAGTCACTAAGGGAAATTGCAAGGATCGTCGCGTCGGTTCAAAAAATATGGTGGAAAATGCTCTAAAAAACAACCAGTTCACAAAAACTGTGGAGCTAGAAGAAAAATGATACCTCATACTGATAGGCAGATTATTAGAATTTCAAAAAACCACCCATTTAAATCATCTACCGAAATAAAAAGTGAATTGGAGTTAGAAATAAGGTCAAGAACAATTCGAAGAAGGCTTCGGGCAAGTAACTTATATGGTAGAGTAGCCAGAAAAGTCCCTTTGTTATCCGCTAATAATGAAAAACAACTTATAAAGTTTGCCCAAGATCAGTTAAAGTGGTACGGTGAACGGGAATCAAGAAATGGCGCAATATTTTATGGAGCGATGAAACAAAAATTAGGCGAGATGTTAGAAGACCACCCACCCAACCAAGAATTATTACCAAAACATACTATTAAAAATGTAAAACATGGAGATAATGTAGGACTGGATTAAAAAAAAATGACCAAAATGAGTACATCCACATTCTTCAGGGAGTCATGCTGCAGAAGAAAATATGCCACTGGTATGGAAATATTAACAAGATAATGGTCCGAAACATACTGCTAGGAAAACGAAACAATTTTTAGTGACAATAAAGTGGATTTACTGCCGTGGCCTTCTTAATCGCCGGATCTCAATCCCATCGAGAATTTGTGAACTTACCTCAAGAATGCCGTGGGTAAACATAAAACGAGAAACAAGCTTGAATTTTGGTAGGTGATTAAAAAATAATGGGAAGCTATACCTTTAGAAATGTGTCAAAGACTTGTAAGCTCTATGCCTAAAAAAAATGCGATGAAATAATAAAGCACAAAGGTCATAAAACAAAGCATTAAATGTTCAAAAAATGTTTATGTGTTATTTAGTACTTTTGTTAACTGTTAAACAGTGTGTATTGTGCTTATTTCATGGTTGGCTTTATTTTTATGGCCACATTTTCATGTTCTTTTTTCTAAATTTTTTGTTAAATATTATGTTTACAGTATTTTTTTAAAACTAAATTTGATATTATATTTTCTCTTTTTTGTTATATGTTTATATTATACAGCTGTTGTACTAATGATGTATGCTATTACAACTTTATTTGCCAAACAGGGTCTTTTATTATATCGGCTGACCATATTTCTTTGGTCACCATTGTATGTTCGTTCATTTAGTGTTACTTATTGAGATTTTAAATATTTTAAAGCATAGGTCATTACAGAGTAATTATCCAGTAGGCTGGTGTAAAACTATTCTGACATTTAGCTATTAAACAATTGTCAGTTGACATTTAACGCTAATTAGTTGGCGTATTTGAAGTTAAAAATGTTGTACATTTTTACTCACGTTAAATATCTAGTTTTGTAACCGATTTTCATATGATGTTTTGTTATGTGTATTTCAATGGAGAGGCCAATTAAAGAATAAAATAAAATTCTATCTTTACCCATTTACGGATTTTAAAAATTGTTTTATTCCTTTTTTAATTAAATAGTATTTAATGACAAGAAATAACCCATTTGAATAGTATAATCAAATTAAATTTGTATATGTCTTTTTATATGTTTTTATTTGTTGAATGGGTTTGTGAACAAATAAACTCTTATGCTTGACAGAGGAGAATGATCATTTTTTTGGTGTTCTACATCAAATATGGAGAAAACGGAGAGCAGCATATATATATGCAGACAATTTTTTTTCTAAATTTTGACATTCAATTGGTTTATTCTGAATGGAAATTAAAATATTTGTAAATTCTTAAAATTGCAGCAATAAACTGCCCAAAACTTCATGAAACTAGAGGTAATTAATTTATTTTAACGGAGTGTTGTCAGACATTCTCAGTCTGATACATACATTGTGCAAAAGCGATAAAATTACTGTGATATTTGTCAGGTACGAATCATTAGATGGCGCGCTGCGAAGTTTCAGAGGCGCACGCGTAATTGCTTGTTTGTGGCGATCCAATAAAGCAAACAAGTGTTGACTTTTTTTGAAAAATGGACAAAATTGAAGTTCGAGCTGGGGTAAAATACTATGTTTTGGAGGGTTTACACCTGCCGAATTCCACAAAGAGTTATATTCTATCTTAAAAGATTCTTTCGCTTTAGTTGCGGGGGTAAAAAGTGTGTTGTTGAACTTAAACGTAGTCGTAGATCGCTTAAATACGATAAACTAGCGGGACGCCTAGAAACCGCTACAACCAACAAAATCGTCACAATGCTGTATTAAAGTACAGGTCGCCAACCCTTTCAATGTGCTGAGCTACTTTAATAATATTTAAATAGAGAGATATCTAAACTTGTTTAATGCAATAATGAAAACACATTTTCAACGTACAAGATACCTAAATTGGTATACCAAGCTACCGAAATTGTCCACGCGAATTGTATTAAAGGATCGTTGAGTGGGTACACGAGGGTATACGAGATTGCTGACCTTCTAAACATTTTGATAGACCGTATCAACTACATTATATATGCTTTGGTTATGAAACACTTTTCCGCTCGATGGATGTCACATTTGTTAACAATCGACCATAAATGCAGTCGAATGAACACTTCTCAAGAGTATCTAGACTTATTTGAACGCGATAGATGAAATATAGAGTCATCATCGCCCGTCAGAGATGAAACAGAAGTCAGTGTATGGGAGCAGGTAATAGTGCGTTAAAGAAAGTGAAAATGGTCCCATGGACAGGCAAATGGTCCCATGGACAGTTAAAGAAATTTTCTTTAATTTACTTATTACGGTTAACTTAATTCACTTAATTCACATTGCCAGAACTTTATTATTAAGTTTAACTCTAAAAGAGATTGCTCATTAGAGTGATTTTTCACCTGTGAAGTATCATTAACATAACAAATGCTTATTGGTTTCGAGCAGATTGCTGTACTCATAGGAGATAGATAAAAAAATATTACAGTAGTATAGATAGACTTTAAATAATTGTTTTGTGCTGAGAATTCTGATATTTATTCAAACTGATTTATTGTAGTTAATATTAGTATATAGTATAGTTATAGTATATTAGTATACAGGGTGTCCGGAAATAAGTCGAAATATTTTGGGAGGTGACTAGAGATTAAAACATAAAAAAAGTTTCTGTAAACATACCCCAAAACTTGCTTCTTAAAGGAAGAATTCTGAATATGATTTTTTCTCTGTTTATGCTAAAGTCATGAAATTCAGTATACTTCAACAAGTTGGAATGGAAAAAAACGTTTTTTGTGTTAATAATTGAATAATTTAGTCAGGGGAGTCACATACAAGTGCGTCTCCTTAGTAAAGGCTGCAATAACTTTTTTGTTGGTAATATTTTTTAATCAAATCAAATGATTGAATAGTAAAGATTTTTAGATAAAAAATGTCCTCTTATTTCATCTCGTTAGGATAGACCGCTTTCCAAAAAAACTGATTTTTTCTAAATGATGCACGATTAAGTGGATATCGAAATGCATCTTAATAATTGAGTAGGCGGCTGTCACTGTTAATATTTGTCTTTGACGTTTCGTAAAACTGGACCATTTACGCAATAAAGTCTAGATTTTTAATTTTTAAAATGCAAATGGTCTGTTATTCCTTCGAAGAAATGGCGAATTTGCATTTTATGTATGGGAAAGCGAATGGGAACGCGTGTGAAGTTAGAAGAATGTTTGCATAGGCTTTTCCCGGAAGAGTACTTCCCTGTACAAAGACATTTGGAAATCGGCATAGAAGATTATGCGAAAAGGGATCTCTCATGCTTTCAAAAAATGAACAACAAGTTTTAGAAAATGTATTTTACCTCATTTCTCTGTAAATGTAAGAGAGCATTTAGATCGGTTATATCCAGGACGATGGATAGGATGTGGTGGACCAGTGCATTGGCCATCACGTTCCCTAGATTTAAATCCTCTCGATTACTTTCTGTGGGGATACTTGAAGGCATTGATCTATGCTATCCCGATTGGCACTATAGAGGAATTGCACCAACGTGTATTTATTGTTTGTGATTATAACAAAAATTTGCCTGGTATTTTTGGCAGGGTATGATCTTTTATGAAGAAAATAATTAGAGGGTGTATTGAAATGAATGGAGGTCATTTTCAACATCTGTTGTGAATAAGTGCTAAATCCTTAATATTAATTAGTTTTGTTGTTGGCTATTAAATAAATATTTTCGTAGAAGGGTGCCTACTTTATGATTAAGATGCATTTCGATATCTGTTTAATCGTGCATCGATTTAGAAAAGTCAGTTTTCTCGAAAACGGTCTATCCTAACGGGATAAAATAAGAGGACCTTTTTGACCTAAAAATCTTTGCGATTTAATAATTTGATTTAAGAAATTAAAAAAATATTACAAACAAAAAAGTTATGCAAAAAAGGTCTGCATTTACCAAGCAGACGCCCCTGTATGTGACGTCCCTGACTAAAATATTCAATTATTAACATAAAAAAACGTTTTTCCATTTCAACTTATTGAAGTATACCGAATTTCATGACTTTAGCATAAACCGTTTCGAAAATATTGCTAAAAACCCATCTTTAGAGTTCCTCCTTTAAGAAGCAATTTTTGGGGTATGTTTATAAAAACTTTTTACTTCCCAAAATATTTTGACGTTATTTCCGGACACCCTATATAGTATAGTATATTAATTATTTCACTAAATTTTTATGACTTGAGTACATGACTTTTTATATCAACTGTATATATATAAGGTGTCCAATATTGTTGTTCATTTTTGTAGGTATAATTAAAAGAAGCCGAAGGTATAATAATTTTATTATTATAATATTATAGTACAGTGTTTGGAAATGTATTAAGCAAAAATAATACTGTTGAGATGGTGGGCTTCGCGGCGCTGGCATTCTTGAAGGCATGATCGAAAATGTGCTATCACCCTGCCGTACATATGTCTGGATATTGAGTGGATCTCATGAACAATATTCTCCTTTAGTTGCAATATAGTACGTGGTTTATTTTCATAAATTTTGCTCTTGACATAACCCCACAAGAAAACATCAAGTGGAGTTAAATCTGCACATATTGGGGGCCAATTTTTGTCACCTCTACGGAATATCACTTTTCCTGGGAATAATTCCTGTAGCTCGTTTCATTTTTTGCACAATTTGAATTTTGTAAGGATGAAGACAAAGCTCTTTTTTAAAATGACATGCAGTGAAGATTTTTTAATGTGTACCTGGCTACTTCGCTTCCGTACGGATTGGGATGGATTTTCTCTAACCGACTAACGCACACGTTCAATGTTATTTGCACCTCTGCTTGACCTTGGACGACCCATAGACGATAAATTTATAGTTGATCCTGTAGTTTCAAACTTTTTCATCCATTTCTTTATTGAATCAACACTTGGTGTCTCGTTTATGTCGTGTAAATTATACTCGGCCCTATAAAGATGCCGAGCCGTAATAAGCGAATTGTTGAATTGATAATACGCGCGAATATAGAAAGCTTTTTTTTTCCGCTCGTGAAACGCTCCATGATAACTAATATTATTATAGTATATGAGCAAACAAGTAAATTAATATGAACGACATTTGTGGACACCTGGTATAATAAAATCACAAGGTTTTTTTGCATGCAATAAAACAAATAATTGCCACACAAATATTGTTTTTTTTACATGGATTGAAACGAAGTTCATTAAGCGTTTTAAATTAAATTTAAATAATTATTATAACATTTTCTTAAATTATTTACAGTTTTGTATATAATACGTTCTTCTTGTGCATTCTTTTCAACAACACATGCAGTATTCGTAGTACGATGTTCTTCGATTTGGTTACTTGCAAGCTCCCTTCAAGAAGCACTGCGAAAGGAATTACCGCCCTGGGTTTATCTTCATGAAGTTGTTATTTTCATTTATTATTGCCGACCTTTAAGTTTTTATGGCTCAAATTCAGCACAAAGTGATTTAATTATATTTCCATGTATGGTTTAATCGAATCCTCTACCCAAACCAACTATCAGTTTTCCTTTTTCCGGTTTGCTACTTGGTGAACAGGACTAATTAGTGCTCCTATATCCCGTATGCTTGCAGATATTTCAAAATCAGTTGAAAACTTAAGGGGCTTTGCAAATTCAGCATGGCGTGTAAGCTTTGACCAGATCAGGCTGGATAATGGAAAATTAATTACCACCTGATGGTTCCGCGTTAGTTTCCGATACATCTTCAAGTTGTGTAGTCTCTATATTTCTTTTTCCGTTGAATTCAGACAACTTATTTTTATTCTATTTGTCTCTGCTTTCATATGGTTTTTCTTTTTTTCTTTAATTTCATTACGTTGTTTCCCTTTTTTAATTTCATGATCGACGAACATAAAAGTTTCAGTGTCTTACTAGTTTTTAAATTACTGGTTTCCAATTCACTTCATTCCATTTCGGAAGTGATGTCTATATCGTTATTACTATTAGGTAGTTCTTCAGCAGTTGCCGTCTCTTGTAATATCTTTCCAATACTTTTTTCTTTTAGGTTCAGATTTGCGATCTTGTTGAATGAGTTCTTCTATTGGAACCTTCAGTGTGACACAAAAGTCGAAGAGATCTCGAACTAAACACTAAATCACTTTATATAACTTCTCCACGCGCGTTCCTATTGACCATGTTATCACCATTAGATGATTCAATCTAGATTGAAAAAATCAGGAAATTAAATAATGTGATTTAGTGTTTAGTGGTAAATCTCTTGTAATAAGATTGTAATCTTATTGAATGTAAATTTCAGGTTATTTTTTATTAATAATTGTTGAAATCAACTTTAGTAACAAAAATAAAAAATAAGTTTGTGTCCATTCTCCGAGTGACTTTAATCGAAAAATGCTTTCCAATTTGATTCGAATTTATATTTTGATCTGTTCTTCCTTTCTTCCTAACCTTCTCTTGTTTTGTTTTGTTTCTTGTCTTTCCAAGAATGACATTTTTTCTCGGAATGTTTCTTTTCTATTCCGTCCATTTCACCCTGATTCAAATTTACACTTTTCACTGCTTTCCATCTGCTGCCATCATTAATTGATGTTTTCAGTATTACACAATAATTGCAATGAAAAGGTAAATAAGCAAAAACACGTAAATGTTATTAATAATCACGTAATTATGATCACAGTTACTCCACAGTTACTACACTTTATTACTCATCCGTGTTGGCATTTCTAAAATCTAAGTAATTATTTATATTTCATATTCAAAAAACTTATCCTACATATTCATTGTTAATCTTTAATCTAACACTCTAACAATATGACCATCAATAAAGATATAGAAATCATTTTAAATCCTTAAACAATACACGTGCATTGTGTGATAAAATTATATCAAATCTACAATGAAAAATTCGTCTCTTGAATAAGCGAGTGATTTTTGTCCGTACATACTCCCACCAATTAATTTGGCGGCAAAAAAGCTCAAAAAACTCTACCAAAAGCTTACCCGCTTCGTTGGCTCAGTTCCCCCGACGCTATCGCGACGATCGTAAGGTGTTTCGCTGATTGAAGTGCATATTGGAATCAAACGCGAATCTTAGCGAAACAGAATTCGAAAAGTTTTTGTGGTATGTTAAAAATGTTTATGCCTTTATAACACCGATAAATAATGTTGTATAATTTGTTTTACTGCAATAATTGTATTTTCAGTGATTTTTTTTCTGTTAAAGCACGAAATATTTATTTAATTAATTAATATTAAAATGTAATTAAACCATTTCGTGTGTACTAATATATTTTCATAATTTTTTATCAGTTGTTTTCATTCAACACTCAGGCAATCTAATAACCCCAATGTGAAATTATTAAAGATATATTATTAGTACCAACGTAAATATACTTAACTGCAATTTTAATAGCTTTTGAATTGGTAATTTTATAAGCATTCATATATATATATATATATATATATATATATATATATATATATATATATATATATATATATATATATATATATATATATATATATATATACTGAATACAATTTTTGTTAATGTTACAATTTTTGTGTACTTTATCCCTATATTATGTAAAGATAAGAAAATTTAAAAAATCATGAATTTATTATTTAACAGTAACTAATTAATCAATTATTTGATAAAAATAAATTATAATGAATAGGGTCCACTACGGTGTCAATTTGCCTGATCTGGATTGAATTAGATGATCTCTGTCTTTTTGTGGTAAGTTATCCAAAACACGTTCTATACATGCGTCAAGTCTAATCATAGTCAATTTGGCCTTCCTCTTAAATATGTTCTTGGAAGGTTGCTGGTAAGAATTTTATTTAGACAATTTGATTCATCCATCCGCGCGACCAACTCATTATTATCGTCAATATATCTGGTTCTACATTTCTCTAAATTCTTCCCCTATCTTTACTTCACCGTAAATTTTTATCAAACATTCTTCACTTGACTGTAATTTCTTGGTGTTTTACTGCTTCAATACCCACACTTCAAAGCTATAGAGTATTGTCGAGTTAGTTTTTATACATCCTAAAATGCCTAGATCTTTGTAAGTTTTTTCTTCTCTTTTAATCTGAATTTAAAATATATAACATTTTTTAGAGAGCGTATTCTTTTTGTGGTACTCTAATTATTATACGAGGGTGAGTGAAATATAAGCCGAAATTGTTTTATACATATTTATTATTTATAAAATAATACAAAAAAAATATTGATCATTTTCGACTTAGTTTCCTCCACGCTCTATATATTTTTTTTCATTTTTCGTAGAAACTTTGAGTTTGGGTCATCCGTCAATTGCGCACGATGTCCTCAACATCTTGATTGTTGTCGAATCGTACCCCTCCAAGTGAATAATCACAGGGTGACAAATCTGGGCTGTATGGAGGGTGTTTCCCAATACATATTATCCAGTTTTTTTCTTCGTCAAAACCGAACCCATCGGGCACATATTTTATTGAAGCCAAGATGATCTCTGATGATTGTTTGAGCACTTTCAAAGCGAATACCCACCTTTAAAGCAATTTCATGAATAGTGAGGCGGCGGTCACCTGCGATAAGGTCGCGAACTGCACCACTGTTGCGAGCAGTGACACTTGACCTCGGTCGTCGATTATGACTTACATGTACCACACTTTCTCGTTCACTCTTAAACTACTTGGCTCAACCAAACACTTGGGTCTTAAACAAAGTATCGTCACCATACTGAACCTTCAACAGAGTAAATATTTCGGATGGTTTAACGCCTTCCTTGGTTAAAAACTTTATTATAACCCGTTGCGCACAGGACGGTGGAACCTGTTCCTCACTTATGGCTGTACTAACAAAAGAACTGAGTGAAGCAGCTCACCGAGCGTTTCCCCCACTCCCAATACATTGCACTGCAACGATCTATACTGACAGCCCTCTGCTGATTGGCTGAGGAAAGTAATTGTAAAATTCCGGTTTAAATTTGATTCGCCCTCGTACTTGTCTCTTCATATTCTCGTTTTCTTTTTATCTTCATGTATTTTATGTGTGTGCTTTAATTTTTTGTTTTGAGTTCTTGTGAGTTGCTTGTAATTATGGTTAAATCGAATGTTTATACTAGACATTGATGACGATAAATGTGGTTCTCTTTTGATGCTTAGTATTTTTGTGTTTGAAGTTTATGAAAAGTAAATGTATAGAGATTTACTTTCTCATGTACATGCTCTGTCGGCGTTAAATCTGGAGATACCGCCGTCCAGTTGAGTTCGATAAGGTTCTATCTTGCTAATTTGGACGAGCTTGCCGATATGGACTGCAATATTTCGGTTATATAATGTGCTGCATTTAAATTTCCTTGGTGGTTACTAAGACTGACCTGCTTTCTATGCGTACGGCTCATCATACCATACTTTCTGAAGTGATATCTGCACAATATGTTTTAAGTTAAATTTAGCTTTTCACCTCGAAAACGTCTGACCTTTCTAGATTCATCATGACCATCTAAATGAAATTTAGAGCCATCACTGAAGCAGTAACATTTGGGTCCCATTTAATTCTATTTTAGGTGGCATATTTTGTGGAGCGCTATAAGAGGATGTTCCCAATTTGGAACGATAAGAATACATCTTCATCGCAAGTAATGTCGATTAACAGTAATGTTCGAAACGATCCTGCCTATAACTGCAATAAAAGTGTTGAGATAACAATACAAAACTGAAGGAAAATAAAATATCCACATTAAAAAGCAGATATAATAAATATATATTTTAGACCAACACTGCACATTAAAAAAGGCACTTCATTCAAGTATAGTGTAATAGCACCCAGAAAGGTACCACTAGAAAAAATATCCACCTATATTTTGGAGAAATTGATAAGTGGTTCACCTTGAAACAGAGAAAGAGGAAGATGATGCCCATGGAAAAGAAAAGAAAAAAACACGAAATATACAGAGAGTGTTACATAGACAGTAGTTGAGAGTGTGACGAGGTAATTTCGAGTTGACAGTGTCAAGGTAAGAGAGGTATTTGAGATTCCACGGTGAGAACACATAGAAAGGTAGTTGTGACTCTCACGAGGTAATACGCAGGAAGAAGCGAGGAAAGTTACATATTGTAGAGTCATTAAGTTAATCGCGGTAGAGCCATTAGTAGCGTGGTAGAGGCATTAAAAGCCATTTCTGGGTCTTAATTAAAAATCAAGGGCCTTTTTGCCAATCAGTGAACCTTATGATAAAAATATATTTTCGAATGAACATATGCCCGAATGAGATTTCTAAAATAAGGCTTTCCGCACAAAAAACATCAAGCGCTTATAGGATATTTTCATTTCGATTTCGTTAAGATAACCAAAACCTCGTACTTTCTGCATGACTCTGACCTTCAAACCATCTTATCCATTACTTTACAATGGTAGAAGTAGGAATGCACAATTATCTTACTATTTCATGGAACTTTAAACTTCTTTTATAATACTTCCCTTTTCAAATTCGGATAATTATCTGAAACTATTTGATGCTCTAACTCGTGACATTGTAAAACTTTTAAGGGAACCGCAAGAATGTTGCTTAGCTTAGTAATATGCGAAAAATACCTCATAACTTGATTAAAATAAAACAAGTTATACCATTTACTTTTGCCACGTTTTTTTTGCAATCGCACAATGAAACATAAAGGTAAACAAGTTAGAAGGGTATCCTTGTTTGTTATCAGTACAAATACCTATTTCTCAAATATGTTTCTAGCTTTTATTGTTGATTTTCCTCTTTGCATTCCAGTCGACAATGATAATTTTTTATTTTAGTTTTATGCATTTTGTAGTCTGTTCATTAGGTAATTGTTTTTTTTATTTCTTTATAAATTATGGTATGTTTTAATCAAATGAGCCAACTATCCGAAAATTGATGAAACTAGATTGGTAATGGATGCAAAAGCTTGTGAGCATAAACGTGGGACAAGGTCCTGTACTCGTATTGTCATTGTTAGTGAAGGTATCATGTAAAACAATTAAACATTTCGAGAAGCTTGTTTCAACAAACATTCACTAAAGACTTACACCTTCATAAATACAAAATTGAACTGAAACAAAAGCTAAGGGTTTCTGCCCAGAGAGCATTATGAAGTAAACTTCCATTTTGGTCGAGAAATCATCAGCGATGAGGATCATTTTCAACTCGAAGGCTTATATTTTTTTTTAAATGGAGCTGCGAAAATGTTAAATGCGATAACCGTGAATAGCGATTGTTACCGTAACATGACAACGGAATTTTTTAGCACTGACTAGATAATGAGGATATTAGGCAAATGTGGTTCCATCAATTGATTTACTACCCCAACAGCTTCCTGGCCTCGAAATTTCACGAAATGCCGACATCAATTGACCAAGAAGATCTTGTAATTTAAAATCGTAGGATTTCTTTTTGTGGGGCTATCTGAAATCCAAGGCCTCAATCCTCAAGACCAACAATCAACAATCAGTTGACCTTTAACTTCTTTGAGTGATTCCAGTTCTTTATTTTTGTATGTTTCCTTCAAAGTGGCGAGTGGAATATTTTTAGAAAAATTCAGAATATCAATCTCAAGCCTGTTGCACGTTGATGATAGGTTTATTATAACATCTTTTATTGTTAAACCCTTCAGAAACTTTGAAAGATCTTCAAACTTAGAAAATAAAATTGATGAAAAGTTTGATATATAGTAGAATTTTGTGATTTGAATAACATTTTCATCTATTGCCTGAATCAAGGTAGTTACATTCGTTGGCATATATACAGAAAATGTTTCATTATTGGCGACTTAACAAAAGGAAAATATATATGGAATAAATTCTCAAAAATTACCCAAGTTATCCAAGCATTGCTTGAATAATTGTAATCAACGGGGTGAAGTACGATTCTTAAAGCATCCAGCATCTTTTTCTTTGCATAAAAGGAAAGGTGGAATCTTATGCTCTTCATTTGTATTTGTCCAAGCAAGAAAAGTTAACCTTGTTTTGTCAGTTTTTCTTCTTGGGGTCATCTTTTTATCATTCATTACCAATATATTTAAGAAGTACTCTTCAAAAGACGCTGGTTTAATCTACCTTATAAATCTGGTCATTTGTTAAATTAAGTGCATTTATGAATGAATGAAGATTTAGTTGAAAACGAGCTACTACTTTGACAGAATTTGCAGATAATTTTTCACCAGATATTTTCAAAAACTAGACATCAGCATCATTAAAATAAGTAATATATTAGCTCAATTCTTCTATTGGAACCTTCGGTGTAAAACACTAAACTCAAAAAGATTTACGATTAAACACCAAATCACTTTTTTAAACTTCTCGATGTGCGTTTCGCGGACCATGCTAGCACCATCAATAGATTATTTAATCAGATAAATCTCTTCGAGTTTACTATATTAATGGTCAACAACTCTTTATTGAAACCCTATATTTAGTTAAATTTAAAGTTTTTATAACATTTATTTTAACATAATATTGAACAAAAGGGCCGGTCGAGAAATAAATACAGACAAAACAAAGGTTGTGGAAAAAACAACTAATCCAAGAAGAGAACAGAAATGGATAATCGGCGATGACAATATTGAAGTTGTGAAGAAATTTCCGTATTTGGGAAGCAAAGTTGACGAAAACCACAATATCAGCGGATATCAGAAATCGTATCATGAAGGGTTACAAAGTTATTTACTTTCTGCATTCTGTCCTAAGATCTAAACTTATTCAAAGGAAAACGAAAGTTAGTATCTATAAAACATTCATTCGGCCGGTAGCCACTTATGACTGGGAGACAGAAGAAATGCAAGAAAGAAATGTGAAGAAGTGGCAAAGAAAACAGAGGAAATGCTTGCAGTATTTGAAAGAAGAGTAACCAAAAGAATTTTTGGTGCTGTGATAATGGAATTTGGAAGACCAGGTATAACTTCGAACTCAAGCAATTATACAAAGATCTGGATCATTATACTATGTGAGAGTTCAGCAACTCAGATGGGCATGATACGTAGCGAGTAAGCCAGAAAATCGAATAGCAAGGAAAATTGGAGGTGCCAATAGGGGACAACAGAAAAAGAGGTAGACCAAATATTCGACGGCAAGACAATAGATAGATTAATAGATGCTGAAGAACTACTGCACATTAAAAACTGGCAAGGGGCTGCTAGAGCTTGGTCCGGTTGGAGACGAAAGAGGACAAGGCTCACTGACGAGTTGTCACACCACAGGAAAAAGAAGTAAAATATAACATTTATTTTAAAATATCCATTAGTTTGACATCCTTTTTAAAAGTTAATAATAGTTTGATAATAAATATAATAATATAAATAATAATTTATACGATTAAAGAGATATGAAACATTTTTTATAATTATAACTTTAAAACGTTTTAAAACAAAATATGCTTTGTTTCTGAAAATATAGGTATCATAAACATTTATAAAGAAAAATATATTCTAATTATTAATATTATTATTAAATATATTATATTCTAAAAAATCTGAAATCGTTATTCGTTAATAAATATACCAGGTAACGTTTAAGAAATTGCTGATTAAGGGTACGCTAACAAAAATATGCTACTTATATAAATAAATACCAATATTATATCGAATACCGAATTTTGCAACATATAAGCATTTAAATATAATAATCACAAACAGTAGGAAAATGCGGATTTTTGCATTTAAAAATAAAATATCGCAAGGGTATTTAAACGTAGTTGACATAATGACCTATTGCATACAACAAAATTACTTTTCAACTCTATAGATTTAATATAATTATGCGTAATTATGAAATCCTGCCATATGTTCTGTTCCTTGTACACAAGTGTGTAGTTCTAGAAAGACAAACAAGGAAGAATGTTTGACGAAAAGTTTACGCTGTTTTATTTTTTCCTTAGGAGAGAAAATAGAAATAAAACTTAATATAGATGTCCCTCCGTTGCTTTCATACACTTCTACAAACGATTCGATCATTCGCCTAACACCACACACATCACTTCCAAAGGTATTGAATCTGCTACTTTCACCATATCAGCTTTTAGGACTTCGATACTGTGGTTGGGTCTAGAGCAGGGATTCTCCACTCAAAACGCTCCACAGCCGATACTTCAACGAGGTCCGACTTCTTGAAAGCTAATCTTTAGTAGCGATTAATTTAAGCAACCGTGAAAATGTTTTCATCTGTGAAAAGGATTTTACTGCGCCTTCTGTTCCCATGTCTCTCAAGCAGGGCCTTTGCTCTCGTGACTGTTATGTTACGTAGAGCTGCCGTCAATCAAAGTTATCGGTGGTATTTTTATGTACTGACAAAATAATTTCTGTTTGCGGAGTGGATTTATCCGAATTCTTTCAGCCACCGTTTTGACTGCTGGGTCGGCCACTTCTTGCCGTTGATAGAGGAGATCTCATTGTATCGTTTCATAGAGTGATAAACGAATTTTATCGATATTTTTAAATTTTCAGAAACTTAAAAATCTCCCTTACAGATGTATTATTCTTGTATAGAGGTATAATAGTGATACGATTCTTTTTGTTACTCCACTCCATGTTTACTGTTTGCCGTATCGAAATAAACTGATTTGTTTACATTAGTTTAGGTAGGATTTCGATAAAACCAAATGCTTCAAAACCGAGCACAAAAACTAAAGTAATTTAAAAAGAATTGTACATGGTAAATATACAACAGAATCAAATCACATTAATGGTGCATGCACAGAATGCCTGAAAAAGGATTGACGCGACAAGTATTCGAATAAAAAGAAAAATGGCAGACCAATAAGAATTTGAGAACATGACCTTAGGTTTGCAATTGAAGAAAACAGCGTCAAATAGGCTGATAGAAAGGGACTAGTTAGTGCAGGTGTATGGTATCAAGGGTTTCAGGATTAAGTAAGAATGAAAGTTAAAGGGTTCTCGTTAAGAATAGATCCACTCGCAAGCTAGTCCTCAATTGTGCCTTTCCATTTCTGAAACATAAAAAAGACAAGGTTTACCAAATATTTAGTTGTCACACGTTTTGCAGCAAATTAAAAAAAACTATCAACTATCTTGAATTCATCAAGGAGAATTCAGTTGTCGATCTCTGAATACGAATTTTTTGATCGCATTGGTAGTGACATGGATGTCCTTTTAAAACGATTAATTTGCACTTGAATTTGATCTGAAATTTAAATCAGTAGTTGCAAAACGAAGTTTTTAAGATATTTTAGTTCTAACAATAAAAATATATGCAATTCTTTTCGACACATTTAAAGCTAACCAGTGCCAATACTTTTTTGGTGTGAAATATTTAACTCGGTGTGAAACATAAATATTTAAATGGTGATTTAGGAGGAGGTGATTAATCTTTCAGGGATTGAATCATCTCCCGATGATGCTAACATGGTTAGTGAAATGCGCGCCGATAAATTAAAATAAAAGTGATTTGGTGTTTAGTGGTAAATTTCTTCAAGTTTAGTGTAAATTCTTGTTTAAATACGAAGCTTTTGTTCTAAGAAAACAATTACAAAAAACATTTTTTTAAATATGTTTGTTTATTCGAATAAGCTTCTTTTACATTTTACAGATTGAGTTATGAGCATTTCACAACCTTTTTCAACAATTTTGTTATGTCGTTCTTTTAAAGCTTCTCATTCATAGGACATTTAAAATTTTGAAAACACAGAATCAAATACTAACATGAAATCAAATGACGCAAATAAGTTGGATTATGAGAGGCTATAATACATCTACGGACAAAATATTCAAATGCTTTTTTGTTAGGGTGCATTAATGTGTAGCATCTTCGAATACCTCAGGAACAAATTGCCTGAACACCATATGGGTTCTTGTGATTACTCCCAATTTCTCTATTATATTCTTATCCTCATTCATTTTCTTCTTGTGGTGGTACAGCCCGTCAGTGAGTCTTGACCTCTTTCAACCTTCGCCTCCAACTGGATCTCCAACAGCCTCCGGCAAGTTTCTGATTTACGGTTGGTTTTCAGCATCTCTTCTTACATTGTTCTGCCCACGTGTCTTTGGTCTACCCCTTTTCCTGTTACCCCCTATTCGCCCTCATCTTATTTTCCTTGGCTTTGGTTTTCTGGCATTCTCGCTACGTGTCCCGCTCATCTAAGCCACTGAACCCTTCATATCTTTGTATAATTGATCCTTATCCATATTTGACATACTTTTTAACGCCATGCTCATAGTTGATGTTTTTGGATATTTTCAATTATCTCCGGACTGGTTTTTAAATCGAATGAGCTAGTCTTAGATTTTTGTACGGCATAGATAATGATCCTGATCTGATTGGGAACTTAAGCGTTTTAGAAAAGGCTTTTTTAGGAAGGTTTCTTATTAATGTTGCTCTGTCGCAGTTTTTCAATAATTTCATGAAACAACGATTATACGACATTTATTTGAAAAGTTCTTGGCCTGATATAGAAATGGCTAAGTACAACCAAATGTCTTTGCTAATTATCAAGAATGATTCTTTAGATGGCGTCCTTTGAAGTTTCAGACGCGTGTCTTTAATTGTTTGTTTTGTGACGATAATGTAAAGCAAACAAGTTTTGACATTTTCTGAAAAATGAATAAAATTGAACATCGACCAGTTATAAAGTACTTTCTTTAGGGAATTTAACCCTGACGAATGTACAAAGGGAGTCAGATTCTATTTTAAAGGATTCTTTCCTTTTCTTTTCCACGGTAAAATGTAACCTACTGAAGATGATAAATGCTCAGAATGGCCAAAATCTACTACGACTGATAAAATCGTCACAAAATCCGCAATGCCGTATTAAATGATCGCCGACTGAAGGTAGAAATATTTCGATGGAATATAGTGTCCGCTATATTTTACACCATGTTTTGAAAAAAAATTCCTCTCTATGGGTGCCGCGCTTGTTTACATCCGACCAAATATGCATTCGAATTCATTTACATGACATTTCACATTCAAGAATGTTTAAATTTAATAAAAACGTAATTATGTTTGAGTTTTTGAAGTTTTATAACAGTAGATGAAACATGGATTCACTATTACATGCTAGAGACGAAGCATCAATCCAAACAGTGCCTGGGTGCAGGTGAAAATGCGTCAATGAAAGTGAAAATAATTCCATCTGCAGGAAAAGACTACCATACACTGCCAGGCTATCTCCGAGGAGTATAGCACTTCACTAAGTTGTAACTAAGGGTGTTTTAAGGGCTAAGGGTGTTTTAAGATATGTCGTATTCGGTGGATTTGGCTCCAAGCGATTATTTCTTCTTCTTTAAGGAAATGACTCATTAGACGAAGGCTCATTTAAAATGATGAGGTCAGAACTAAGACAACCGCTTATCTTGCAGAGTTGGACAAAACGCGTTATACTGAGGGTATTACAAAGTTGGAACGTCGATGTATTGAATGAAGGTGATTGTGTTGAATAATTTTTAAAAATCTCAAAAATGTTGTGTTTTCTTTGCTAGGCCGATAATTTTTTGAAGGACCCTCGCATATCGCGATAACCATTAGATTGTCATAAACCGATTGAAATATTATGGGGCAAAATTTCTAATTCTTTTGAACATTCAGAATTATATTCGACTAACTATACATTTTTCAATTTCTACCTACCTATTGTAATATTCAAATTATTTTTTTAATTTCTTATGAATACGTAGAAATATTATCTTAATTGTTTTTATTTTCATTTGTAAAATGTTTAAACTATTTCTACTTTAGTCAACGATTATGAAATACTAAATTGATTTTTACAATTGCCTGTACTGGGAAATGCCATTAGATTATAAGTTGTTTAAAAATATGTTTTAAAATAACTAAGGAAAATTGCAATGGGTTTTAACTTGAAATTTTACTACGTTACTAATTAACAACTATACCAGATAATCGTAAATATTAGAATAAATAGGTTGTTAAAAGTTGCAATTGCGAAAAGAATAGGTATAACTGCGATTTGTTCAAGTAAAAAAGCATAGACGTATTAACATGATATAAATAAATTTGCTGAAACTGAAATATATATATATATATATATATATATATATATATATATATATATATATATATATATATATATATTTATATATATATATATATATATATATATATATATATATATATATATATATATATATATATATATATATATATTCTCGGTCCGAAGCTCTCGCAGGCTCGATAATACATCAAGGCCCATATCGGCGAATTCCACTTCAATAGCGGCTCTCAGTGATGCGACGTTTGGATGTTTGGACCTGTTGGTGTTCCTTGCAACCACGCTCCATACATAGATTCCAAAGGATTAGCTTCTGAGCCCGTTGAATGATGTCGGGCGTCCTGACAACGCGCTTCGTCGAGTGAGTTTTCCTTGTCGATGTTGCAAAACCTTCGTTGGACTTCTCCGACTCATTATACTTCACGATGACATCATAAACACTGGATCTTGGATACCCGAAGAACCGAATGATTTATGTAGCAGAGTGCCCAGCGCGAACCTTTTCGATAATCGCGGCTCTTCGGTTATACTCCGCACTTGGTTTCAAGATGGCGACTGTTTGGAGGTTATGATTGTTTAGTACATGCATCGAGCTATTTGGACGCCAATCGCGACCTCTACAAGTGCTATAAAAAAAGGACGGAAAAAGAACGTCAAAACGACGGTAAATTCAAATTAAATTTTGTCCGGATTTTGGCGCTGTACCTGCTATAAGATAAGTAGCAGCTTACAAACAGGAACTGAAATATTTGAACGCAATCAGTGTAATTGCCCTTCTGTAAATATTTTGGATTTTTTTTGAAAACTATAAATGAAATCATCAACAGAACTAAATAATGATCGTTACCCATCTAAATTACTTAGATATTGCTAGAACTAATTACTTAGAACTTTAATGTTATACAGCTTCAAAATCAATTTGTTTGTCAATAGACTTTCAAGCAATTACTAGGTTACGTTTAAAAATATACGAGGTGGTAAATAAAGTAATGGGTCTGATTATTTATACTTTTCTTATTTAATTGAAATTACAATTCTACGTTGTCTCCTTCAAAACCACATAGCGCTGGGCTCGGTTTTTTCGTTCTTTATTGGAATGTCCACTCTTTTGAAATGACCTTCAGCTGATTGGTTACAGCTTTTACAATGTTCTTCAATGACCTAAAATAGTGTTATTTGAAGAGAATTTTCAATCTTGGGAAAAGGAAAAAGTCACAAGGACTCAACTTTGGTAGCTGCGGAACCACAGTGAGGTTTTTACTTGATTGTTGATTGAAATAGCTATGTGGCAAGTCAAATTCAACTCTTCTGCCATCATTCTGACCATCAACCGACTATCAGAACGCACAAAATCCGGAATTCTGGGGACATTTTTATCACTTCTTGCAGTTGAAGGCCTTCCGCTGCGAGGTTTTCCTTCAATCGATTTCTGGGCTTTTCTATTATTCAATTTCGGAATATACTTGACAAATATGATTCACGAAAAGAATTGTTATGGACCACCAAGTGATTTTGGGAAGTTTAAATTCGTTCTGAAAACGCATCAGATACAGTTCTGCTTCCTCTCCAAAGGGGAAATCAACAAAGTTGCTAGATTAAACGCTATGCCACCATTATCATTATCATTATCATTATCATTATCATTATCATTATCATTATCATTATCATTATCATTATTTTATTCATACTCCTCGTATCTGTTCGGTACCATACTCATTATGTACACATAATTTATTGCTGCAGATGGGACAGAACATTAGTAGTTACATTTCATTGGGTAATATTACATTCGTTTTAAATCTGTGAGAAACGTTTTCTTGAATCAATAAATTATACGAATAAATGTCTATTCAAGTAAACAACTTAGTTTTTTCATTTCTAAAGCTTGCCTAACTGTATTGTAACCTCACTGTCATATGTCTTAGCTTTTGCAACTTAAGTGGGTGTATTTAAATAATTAAATATTGCTGTAGCTTGAGAATTTATGACATGTTATTTGTTTTTTTTTATATAATTTTGTTTTATATTATGGAAAATGAATGAACTATATTGTTTTTCTAATTTGTTTAAAGCTTATGAAATGATCAGTATAGTAATTAAGTTTTCCTTCAACTATAATTTAATTTTCATATTTACTTATTTTGTGTTAACTCCATTTTTTATAGCTTACTAAACAGTATTATGATGTCATATGTCTGAGCTTTTGCAACTTAAGTGAGTGTATTTAAACAATTACATATTGCTATAGTATGAGACTATAATTAAGACATTCTCTTTATTGGTATAACATTGTTACCGAAAATTAATAAAATTTATTGAAGTACATATTCTGCATTGCATTGTTTTTTCCTTTAATAATAATTTAGTCTTGATATAAAATAAAAATTGAAAACGAAAAGTCCGCTGAAATAAAACAATATGCGTTGGATGTTATTTTTTTCTTTGATGAAAACTAATGGTTTCGTTCGTTAAAACTTTAATACACATAATCCGCCAATTAAAACAAAAATATTGATTCAGTTGATTGAAATGTGGTTTTTTAAATTTGCCTGGGAATTCCTGAAGGAAGAGAAAACAATTTGTTACAGTATTTAATATCGACGAAATAATTGTTTACATGTCTTTGAAGAGATATAAAAAAATAAATATGCTTGGTCACATAATTGCTCACGCGAATATCGTTTACTATATAATTTTATACACGAATCACAAGACCCATTCAAGGAAATACTTTAATTAAATTTTGTTACATTCACAATACTAGTCATATTACTCTAATCGAATTATTATGTATTATACATAATAGTGAGCTATACAGTCTTATTTGTAATTTTTGGGAATCATCTCCAAAACCGCGATTAAAGCTTATTTCTTCAATAGGTTTAATCGTGGTTTTCCGAAATACCATCGAACTGTGCTTTGAAATATCACGATATTGTTTTAAGTCAAGAGATCATATATAATTTTGATTATCACGTATACGTTTGTTTTATTTCTTCTTCATGATCATATGGTACTACAATTCACTAATCGGGTCCCTATTGGTTTCCCCTTTGGCGAGGCGACATGTTAACATCTGGTGCGTTTTCAATACGAGTTTGAACTTCTTGGCGTCACTTGATGGTTCGCAGCAATTCTTTTTGTAAACAGGATTTTTTCAGTGCGTTTTGAAAATGGGTGACAACAATTTTAAGCATCTGTGCGCTATAAAGTTTTGTTTCAGACTTGGGCCAGTTCGACGGAAACGTTTGTAAAACTTTAATAGGCCTATGAAAACAGTGTTTTCTCAATGGTGCAGCTTTCAGGTGATTTAAGGCATTCTGAAAAGGCTAAGACTCGATTGAATAATAAATCGCAGTGGAAGGCCTTGAAATACAAGAAAACAGAGACCCATTCTGGTCGTCGGTCGACGGACGGAATGAATTGGGTTTGAAGAAAATATGTGCGAAAATGGTTCCGAACAACCTTTCGCAGGATCAAAAGAACATCAGGACGGAGGCATGTAATGATTTTTTGGAGCGGACTGAAAATAGCCCTCATTTTCTAGAACGTGTCATTACTGGTAATGAGTCTTGGATTTTTTAATTCGACCCGAAAAGAAAACTCTAAAGCCAGGTATGGCGCACCTCAACCTCACCACGGCTAAAAAAAGCCAGAATGAACAAATCAAAGATCAAAAGCATGCTGATTGGTTTTTTGATAGTCAGGGGATTGGTCATAAGGAATTTGTACCTCAATGCCAAACGCTAAAACAGTATCGTAACCGAAAAGTTCTAGAAATACTTTGAAAAATGGTCATTCGTGTGAGACTGAACATCAGGAATACCTGGGTGCTGTAAACGACAATACACTCGCTGTATATGACAATACACTCTACAACACATCGATCTGAATTAAAGATTTTTTAGAAACTAAAAACATTACTGTGACTCCGCTGCCATTTATTCACCAGACTTCTTCCATTTCCCAAAAAGATTGAAAATATACATCAAAGGACCCCATTTTGGGACATTGGAAAATATTTTCCGCTGCCATTTATTCACCAGACTTCTTCCATTTCCCAAAAAGATTGAAAATTCACATCAAAGGACCCCATTTTGGGACATTGGAAAATATTGAAAAGGCCGTAGCCGACCAGCTGAAAGCAATTCCACTATCTGAGTTCCAGTAGTGTTATGAAGAAGGACAAACCGTCACTGTGTGGCTTCCGAAGGAAACTACTCTGAAAAATGTAGTGTAGAATTGTATTTTCAATTGAATAAAAAATTATAAAAAATCAGTCTCATTACTTTATCTACACTCTTATTACTCTATCTTGCTCTATCTTCGCATCAGTTTCGTAGCAGCAATTGTTTTCCCGGATTGGACTGCTAGGCCTGGGCGTGGGCCTATCTTGGAAGACCGGAGATTCTTCTGTATGGGTTAGCATACCTTAGGTGACGGGCTCCTGTTTTTAGGCGCCGGAGTACTGCACACCGGTACGTACTGCAGGGCCCAGGGTCTGGACTTTGCTCAGAATTTTGCTACAGCCCAGATGTCGACACTTTAAACTGTTTTCAAGTTTCTATCACCAACCATTAAATTTGTTTCACAGTAGATTTAAAAATACCAGAGTACATTTAAATCAAAAATATGCTTCATCTAAAAACTATGGGAAGAAGGAGAAATACCTGAAGAATGGCCTTGCTGGTCTTGATATGTCCAATATATAAAAAATGACATAAACTGCTCTACGAGAACTATGGAGGTATGGCTGCATGTATGTTATAAAGTGCTAACCCGAGTAATAAGAAATAATGTGAACATGTATGCTGAAAGGCTATTAGAGTAATATTAAGTTACATTTAGGAACAGATCAGAAACATGTATGCTGAAAGGCTATTAGAATAATATTAAGTTACATTTAGGAACAGATCAGAAACTGACCAAATTTTTCTATTTTGTTCATAGATTTTACAGGTCTAAGTTCGAGAAATGCAAAGATAATTAAGGGTTCAGACTCTACTCAGGTATACTATCTGCCAACAGTATTGTTCAACCTAGTACTGCAAAGATAATAAAAAATAGTAAAATAAAAAGAGACGGCACAATTTTTAATATTGTTTATGAATGTTTGGCCTTGGTAGATGACAACCCTATTAACTAAGCGAAAAATAATATTTTGAAAATTTACAAAAAATTGAAGAAAAGTTTGGATTATAAATGGTATAAGAGAACTAACGTTCGTAAATTTAATCAACGACCATTTTAATCAGTTTTTGCGAACTTTTCAACAAGTTCTGGCATATTTCTCTTTTAATCTGGTTAGCAGCAATAAAAATCAGTTGTAAATCATTTTCTTCGCTTTTTTCAGATTAATAAGCCAGAGATTTTTCATATGGCCCCGAAAGAAAAAATCTAAAGGTAAAAATCAGGAGATCTGGCAAGCAAATGATTGAGTCCATTTCTTTATTATTATTTATAAGTACTAGACAATCGGATGGTTTATGTGTGCTGGGACGCCATAATACAAATACCGTATATTCAAACGCAATTGAAGGGGCAGATTATATATATATATATATATATATATATATATATATATATATATATATATATATATATATATATATATATATATATATATAGATTGGTAGACATTCCATTAGGAATTGCAGTCACTCGATTCTTTTGAGCTCTAGAAACTCATTTCTTGTGGTGAGTTAATCCACATTCCTCTATTCTTGCCTTATTCTATCCTATTGTTTGTCCTAGCTTCTTTCGTTATTTTCTTCCACACATCTCGGTCCAGTATCTTTTCCCACAATGCTTGTATTTCTAATTTCCTTATGTCTTCTTGTACCGAATCCTCCCACCTACTATTCGGTCTCCCTCTTCTTCTGTTAGTATCTGATCTCCACATTGTAATTTTCTTTACTACTTTGTTGTCTTCCATGCTTCTTATATGGCCAAACCAACGGAGCCTTTGCACTTTTATGGTCTTCACTATATCTTCTTCTTTCAAAATAGTTTTTATTTCAAAATTCATTAACCTTTTGTGTTCATATTCTGCAACTTTTTTTAATCCATATATTCTTCTTACTATATTTCTTTCCAATATTCGTAACTTTTCCTGTTCCAAGCTTGTTAAATTCATTATCTCCGCACCATAGATCACCACCAGTCTGATAGCTGCTTTATATACCTTAATTTTTATATTTATACTTATATTTTTGCTTTTCGGTTTTAATATGGTTTTGAATTTATAATAGGCTCTGTTCCTCGCCTGTACTCTGTGATCAATCTCTATGTTTTTGTCGCTTTAACTATTTATTATTATTCCCAAATATTCACTACTTATAATTTCGTATTTTTACTGATTTGTTGGCACCAGATGCTTGCTTACTATATGTTTGTAATTTTTTGTTATCAGCACCTTAGAGTTGTTTACACAATGCTTGACATGTTTTAAGAAAACAAGGATTTGACTAGCATCATGGACAGAAAATTCCTGTGAATTGCAATATAGACCACTACAGTCCGAAAACAGGCAAGCGTTCGAAAGCGGTTTCAAGCATATGTTCGTGAAAATTCCTTTCACTTGCATGATATTATTTCCCTTACTTATGCATTGAGACTTGGCGTTACCACACTGAATTTTTTAATGTTCAAAAGATTTTTTTTCACAATAAATTAATAGAGTCATGCTCCTTTAAAAATGTCCGTTTTCCGGGTACTTTATATATACAATATTTGTAGAATAAATTTAATTGTATAATATTACTTTTCAATGTTTGTGAATTGTGAAAAATATTAACATGACAACATATAATGTGTACAAAGAAAAAATATAAATCCGCTGTTAACAGACACACTTGTAATTTTTTTTTCATATGTCCTAGAATTTTCGGAGAGCAACATTCATCTGTTTTTACTTTTATGACCGATGCAGACACATCTGAAACACTTTTTATTTCAGATGCATCTACATCGGTCACGATTACACAACAAACACATATGAAACGCTAAAACAGTATCGTAACCGAAAAGTTCTAGAAATACTTTGAAAAATGGTCATTCGTGTGAGACTGAACATCAGGAATACCTGGGTGCTGTAAACGACAATACACTCGCTGTATATGACAATACACTCTACAACACATCGATCTGAATTAAATATTTTTTAGAAACTAAAAACATTACTGTGACTCCGCTGCCATTTATTCACCAGACTTCTTCCATTTTCCAAAAAGATTGAAAATTCATTCATATATATATATATATATATATATATATATATATATATATATATATATATATATATATATATATATATATATATATATTAATCTGCACATTCGAAGAATATACAATGCTGTATGGAGGGGGAGATAAGCAGGGAAAGGAAGAATACCGGAGAGAAGTGGCTGGAAGACAAACCTCGCATAACGACACAAACAACAATGGAACGAGTCTGGGAAATTTAGCAACAGAAATGGAAATGTACATAGTTAGCACAAAATACCAACACAAAACGCAGCATAAAGTAACATGGTTAATTCCAGGCAGAACGACAGGAAACCAGATAGACCACATCCTCATAGACAAAAGAAGACAAAAAAAATGATACAAGATGTAAGATCGTTCCGAGGAGCAGACGTGGGTACTGACCACATTCTAGTAAGAGGGAGGCTTAAGTTAAGAATGGTAAGTGGAGTAAATTTACAAACAAACAGAAGGAGATGGAACATTGAGATGATAATAGGTAAGGAGTCACTATAGGCAGAAGAAGTCAAAAAACAACTAGCAGAGAAAAAACAACTAGCAGACGAAAACATGTAGAATGGAGTAATATAAAAAGATGTATTGAGTACGCCGCAGATAAGATAATGGGGAAAAATCCATAGAAGGAAGGAAGAAATGGTTTGACGAAGAATGCAGAGGAATAATACAGAGGAAGAGGGCTTCTAGACTGAAGTGGTTAAGAACAAGGAGTGATGTAGACTACTGGGCATATCTGAAAATTAAAAAAACAGCACTAAACTAGTAAAAACTAAGAAAACTAGAAGGATAGAGAAAATGAGGAGATGATAGAAAAAATAAAAAGAATAGCATACAATTCTACAGACATATCAAAAGACACAACGAAAAGGAACACAACAAACATAAGTAGTACCGAATGGGCGAATAATTTTAGGAAAATATTAACAGATAACAGAAAGGTGACGGAAAGAGAAAAGGATGGAAACCTGGAAGGCAATATGGAAGAAAATTAATAGGATATACCCACAGAAGAAGAATTTAATGATGTAATAACTCAACTTAAATTAAATAAAGCAGGTGGACTAGATAATATGGTCAATGAGATGATAAGATACGGGGGAGAAGTCTTAGGAAGAAGGATATTTAAGCTGATAATCCATATCTAGAAGAAAGAAAAAATGCCTAATGAGTGGAAAAAAGGGATAATAATGCCAATTTATAAGAAGGAAGATCCAACGATTGTAGAAATTACAGGGGAATTACCCTACTTAGTATTGTATATAAAATACTAACCATGATAATAAACATATTATACTGACTTATTACATCTTATACAGATACTGACCATAATAACAGATTGATGAGGTATACAGAAGAAAAAATTGGAGACTGTCAATATGGCTTTAGGAGAGGCAGATCAACCATAGACATATAGACATATAGTAATATAGCGGTACATATAGTAAAGCAAATAATCGAAAAATCTCAGGAATATGGAACTGAATTACAAATTGAGTAATTACAATTATATATACCGGGCAAGCTAATAAGACTAACAGAAATGGCAATGAAAAATTCACAAGCAGTAGTTAGATCAGCGGAAGGAGAAACAGAGGATTTTGAGATCAATACAGGAGTGAGACAAGGAGATGGGCTATCAACAACATTGTTTATATTAACACTGGATGCAGTAATCAAAGAGTATAAGTTCACCGGAACAATCAACAATAAAGTGACACAAGCAGTTATATACGCAGATGATCTTAGTGTGCTAGCTGGAGACAGACTAAGCCTGGAAGAAGCTATTCAAAAAATTGGACAAGAAGCAAAGAAACGAGGCCTCACAATAAATCAAGAAAAAAGCAAATATATGGATATAAGGAAAGAAAATAGAAGAGTTACAACCAAATCAGTAAAAATACGAAATTATAAGTAGTGAATATTTGGGAATAATAATAAATAGTAAAAGCGACAAAAACATAGAGATTGATCACAGAGTACAGGCGAGGCACAGAGCCTATTATAAATTCAAAACCATTATGAAAAGCAAAAATATAAGTATAAATATAAAAATGAAGGTATATAAAGCAGCTATCATACTGGTGGTGACTTATGGTGCGGACATAATGAATTTAACAAGCTTGGAACAGGAAAAGTTACGAATATTGGAAAGAAATATAGTAAGAAGAATATATGGATTAAAAAAAGGTGCAGAATATGAACACAAAAGGTTCATGAATTTTGAAATAAAAACTATTTTGAAAGGAGAAGATATAGTGAAGACCATAAAAGTGCAAAGGCTCCGCTGGTTTGGCCATATAAGAAGCACGGAAGACAACAAAGTAGTAAAGAAAATTATAATGTGGAGCTTTTACTATTTATTATTATTCCCAAATATTCACTACTTATAATTTCGTATTTTTACTGATTTGGTTGTAACTCTTCTATTTTCTTTCCTTATATTCATATATTTGCTTTTTTCTTGATTTATTGTGAGGCCTCGTTTCTTTGCTTCTTGTCCAATTTTTTGAATAGCTTCTTCCAGGCTTAGTCTGTCTCTAGCTAGCACACTAAGATCATCTGCGTATGTAACTGCTTGTGTCACTTTATTGTTGATTGTTCCGGTGAACTTATACTCTTTGATTACTGCATCCAGTGTTAATATAAACAATGTTGTTGATAGCCCATCTCCTTGTCTCACTCCTGTATTGATCTCAAAATCCTCTGTTTCTCCTTCCGCTGATCTAACTGCTGCTTGTGAATTTTTCATTGCCATTTCTGTTAGTCTTATTAGCTTGCCCGGTATATATAATTGTAATTACTCAATTTGTAATTCAATTCCATATTCCTGAGATTTTTCGATTATTTGCTTTACTATATGTACCGCTATATTACTATATGTCTATATGTCTATGGTTGATCTGCCCCTCCTAAAGCCATATTGACAGTCTCCAATTTTTTCTTCTGTATACCTCATCAATCTGTTATTATGGTCAGTATCTGTATAAGATGTAATAAGTCAGTATAATATGTTTATTATCATGGTTAGTATTTTATATACAATACTAAGTAGGGTAATTCCCCTGTAATTTCTACAATCGTTGGATCTTCCTTCTTATAAATTGGCATTATTATCCCTTTTTTCCACTCATTAGGCATTTTTTCTTTCTTCTAGATATGGATTATCAGCTTAAATATCCTTCTTCCTAAGGCTTCTCCCCCGTATCTTATCATCTCATTGACCATATTATCTAGTCCACCTGCTTTATTTAATTTAAGTTGAATTATTACATCATTAAATTCTTCTTCTGTGGGTATATCCTATTCTTTTTCTTCCATATTGCCTTCCAGGTTTCCATTCTTTTCTCTTTCCGTCACCTTTCTGTTATCTGTTAATATTTTCCTAAAATTATTCGCCCATTCGGTGCTACTTATGCTTGTTGTGTTCTTTTTCGTTGTGTCTTTTGATATGTCTGTAGAATTTTATGCTATTCTTTTTATTTTTTTTATCATCTCCTCATTTTCTCTATCCTTCTAGTTTTCTTAGTTTTTACTGGTTTAGAGCTGTTTTTTTTTAATTTCCAGATATGCCCAGTAGTCCACATCACTCCCTGTTCTTAACCACTTCAGTCTAGAAACCCTCTTCCTCTGTATTATTCCTCTGCATTCTTCGTCAAACCATTCCTTCCTTCCTTCTATGGATTTTTCCCCATTATCTTATCTGCGGCGTACTCAATACATCTTTTTATATTACTGCATTCTACATGTTTTCGTCTTCTGGACTGTCTGCTAGTTGTTTTTTGACTTCTTCTGCCTATAATGACTCCTTACCTATTATCATCTCAATGTTCCATCTCCTTCTGTTTGTTTGTAAATTTACTCCACCTACCATTCTTAACTTAAGCCTCCCTTTTACTAGAATGTGGTCAGTACCCACGTCTGCTCCTCGGAACGATCTTACATCTTGTATCATTTCTTTGTCTTCTTTTGTCTATGAGGATGTGGTCTATCTGGTTTCCTGTCATTCTGCCTGGAATTAACCATGTTACTTTATGCTGCGTTTTGTGTTGGTATTTTGTGCTAACTATGTACATTTCCATTTCTGTTGCTAAATTTCCCAGTCTCGTTCCATTGTTGTTTGTGTCGTTATGCGAGGTTTCTCTTCCAGCCACTTCTCTCCAGTATTCTTCCTTTCCCTGCTTATCTCCCCCTCCATACAGCATTGTATATTCTTCGAATGTGCAGATTAATATATATATATATATATATATATATATATATATATATATATATATATATATATATATACATATATATATATATATATATATATATATATATATATATATATATATATATATATATATATATATATATATATATATATATATATATATATATATATATATATATACATATATATATATATATATATATATATATATATATATATATATATATATATATATATATATATATATATATATATATATATATATAGATATGTATATATATATATATATTATATATATATATATATATATATATATATATATATATATATGTATATATATATATATATATATATATATATATATATATATATATATATATATATATATATATATATATATATATATGTATATATGTATATATGTATATATATATATATATATATATATATATATATATATATATATATATATATATATATATATATATATATATATATATATATATATATAATATATATCTAGGAGGACAATGGTGAGAAATTATAAGACGGTAATCCGACCTATGATATATGTTATCGAAACCTTGGTATTAAAAAAGTTGATGCAGAAGCGCTGAAAAGGTGAAAAAAATAAGAATCATACTAAGATCAATTTATGGAGGGAAAAATACGGAAGTATACGAAATTACGAAAAAAATACGAAAATGGGGAGTAAGAGGAATAAATAAAGGAATCGAAAAGTTTTACAAAGAGCCAAATATCAGCATTCATATCAAGGTATAAAGAATTAAATAGAAGAATAAAGGTATTTATAAAAAACTTAATAATTAAAAAAAAGTCTCCATGTTTATTCGATCGGTTTTCCATATGTGTTTGTTGTGTAATCGTGACCGATGTAGATGCATCTGAAATAAAAAGTGTTTCAGATATGTCTGCATCAGTCATAAAAGTAAAAACAGATGAATGTTGCTCTCCGAAAATTCTAGGACATATGAAAAAAAAATTACAAGTGTGTCTGTTAACAGCGGATTTATATTTTTTCTTTGTACACATTATATGTTGTCATGTTAATATTTTTCACAATTCACAAACATTGAAAAGTAATATTATACAATTAAATTTATTCTACAAATATTGTATATATAAGGTACCCGGAAAACGGACATTTTTAAAGGAGCATGACTCTATTAATTTATTGTGAAAAAAAATCTTTTGAACATTAAAAAATTCAGTGTGGTAACACCAAGTCTCAATGTATAAGTAAGGGAAATAATATCATGCAAGTGAAAGGAATTTTCACGAACATATGCTTGAAACCGCTTTCGAACGCTTGCCTGTTTTCGGACTGTAGTGGTCTATATTGCAATTCACAGGAATTTTCTGTCCATGATGCTAGTCAAATCTTTGTTTTCTTAAAACATGTCAAGCATTGTGTAAACAACTCTAAGGTGCTGATAACAAAAAATTACAAACGTATAGTAAGCAAGCATCTGGTGCTCTCGAATCTGTAATTCCATGATGGATACTAAATAGCACCGTAAGGAGAGTCGATAGTCTCCTGTTACAGGTCCAATCTTCCTCTACGAGCGGAATAATTACAAGAATATTTACGGAATAATTATGAAAACCTTTATTCTTCCTATGTTTTTTTTTTATTATATGGTATGTTGTAGGTCTCTAGCGACTCTCCTTCCGATATTGTTTAGTATCCATCATTCCGATGTGATTTCGAGAACACTACGTGTTTACCTACTATATATTTATTGAAAGTGATGATATGGGCTTTCACCCGTATAAATTAATGACAACAACATCTTATTATATCTGATCTTCCGAGATAGGCGACTCAAACAATGCTTGACAAGATTTGACCATCATCATGAGTGATAAAGCTAACTTTCATTTAATTGGGGTAGTCAATAAACAAAACATTTTGAACTTCCGAAAATTCCTATGAATTGCATCTAAGACATAAAGTCTTCAAGCAGACACAATTGCAGAGTCCAAAAACAAGCAAACTTTCGAGAACGGTGCCAAACGTGGTCGTGAAAATGGTTATCACTTGAATTACAATATTTTCTGCTCTAGAACTAAAACTATTAAAAACGGCATGTTATATTGATTATTTTTATGTTTATAGTTTTTTTTTTACAAAACCGTCCGTTTACCCTGGACCATCTAGTGCTTGGATTATTTCATCATGTTCATGTGAGGAGGTTGGGGCATAGGTTTATATATATATATATATATATATATATATATATATATATATATATATATATATATATATATATATATATATATATACAAACAAAAAATATGAAGGTAACAAATTTGTAAAATATGTTAAATTTAAAAATGTGTTAACTGAAGATTAGACAAAGAATGTCATATTGCATTCAAAAAAATTTAGGAAATTTTCAATAAAATATAGTTTGTAGGTTTTTGAATATGAATACGCATTGCTTGTAAAAATAATATATATATATATATATATATATATATATATATATATATATATATATATATATATATATATATATATATATATATATATATATATTATATATATATATATATATATTCATCATCATCAGCCTGTATCGATCCACTGCAGGATGAAGGCCTCTTCAGCATGCTTCCAAGTTTCACGGTCCTGGGCTTTCCTCTGCCACTCGGGTCCAATATATTTAACGATGCCATCAATCCATCGTGCTTTCGGTCTTCTTCGCGGACGTTTGCGATCAAGCGGTATCCACTCCAGGATTGCCTTGGTCCATCTGTCGTCCCATCGCCTTGCTATATAGCCTGCCCATCTCCATTTCAATTGCTTTACTCTTTCAATGATGTCACAGACTTTTGTTTGTTCCCTGATCCATGCGCAGGACTTTCTGCCTCGTCTTGTAATGCCAAGCATACATCTTTCCATTCCCCTCTGTGCCATCCGAAGTTTTTGAATTGATTGCGATGTGAGTGTCCAAGTTTCACTTCCGTATGTCATAGCGGGTAGAACGCACTGATCGAAGACTTTCCTTTTCAGGCAAAGTGGGAGTCTGCTCTTAAACACTATGTTGAGCCTACCAAATACCTGCCAGCCACATTTAACACGCCGTTCCACCTCCCGGGCGGTATTCCCCTCCATTGAAATCCTTTGCCTAAGATATATAAAGCTGTCCACAATCTCCAAATCCCTTCCTAAAACTGAAATTCTTCTGTCCTGAGCGAAGTTATTGAACATAACCTGACTCTTTTTCAGGTTTATTGTCAAGCCAAATGGTTCGCCAGCCCTTTGCAGTTCTTGTATGCGTCTTTGCAGCTCCTCTGGATCTTGTGAAATGAGAATAATATCATCTGCAAATCTAAGATGGTTTAAGTTTGCACCATTGATCTTTACACCATCCTGTTCCCAATCCAGTTTACGGAATACTTCTTCAAGGCCAGCCAAGAAAAGAATAGGCGATATTGCGTCACCCTGCTGTACACCTCGTTCTAAATTAATTCCCACTTCAAGATCATCAAGGTGAATTGTGGCAGTAGCTCCATCATATATCGATTCTAATAGGTTTACATAGGCTCTCTCTACACCTTGGCTAAGCAGTGCATCCATTATCGCATGCTTTGAGGTGGAAATAAATGCTTTTTCGTAGTCGATAAAAGCCAAGCACAATGGCATGATGTATTCGTTGTGCCTTTCTATGACCTGCTGTACAACCTGGATGTGATCTATTGTACTGAATCCACTTCTGAATCCTACTTGTTCTCTTGGTTGTGCGTCATTCAGTTTTTTTAATATTCTTTTAGATATTATCTTAGTGAAAACTTTGTACATTACTGATAGGAGGCTTATTGGACGGTAGTTCTTTAAATCTTCCTGTGCTCCTTTTTTATGTAAAAGGATCACTTCTGCGTTTTTCCATAAGTCAGATACTTTTTGTTCTTTGAGGCATTTTGAGTATAATTTTGCCAGTGTTTTATGTAACGTCCGACCACCAGCTTTTAGCATTTCGACAGTTACACTGTCCTTTCCTGGATCCTTGCCGTTTTTTATCGATTCTATAGCATTTGTTACTTCCTCCACTAGGATATCTAGCATTTGTTCTTCCGTGGGTTTTGTTGTCTTTGATTGGTTCTGATCTTCATATAACTGGGAATAAAATTTTCTGACAATCTCTAACATTTGGGTACGCGCACTGCACACTGTGCCATCCTCACGCTTTAAAGCATATATTTGCGTTCTTTTGTTTCTTAGCTTCTGTTTAGCTTTGTTAATTCCTTTGTTTTCTTCCAGGGTTTTTTACACTAGCTGCATATTGAATCGGCGCGTGTCCTCTCTGATACGTTTTCTTATAGTTTTGCAGAGCTCAGTGTACTCCTGAACATCTCATTGCTCGCCGTTTCTTCATTAAATCAATGGTCTCACTGGAGATTTTTGTTTGTTTGAGACATTTTTCTTCTGGTGCTATTGAAGCAGCCGTTTGAAGTACATTGTTGGCGATTTCTTCATATTGAACTGATATTTCCACCTCCTCTGGATCTTGTAACGCAGCAAACCGGTTTGACAAAGCAATCTCAAAATCGCTTCCTCTCTCCAGCAGTTTTCCAGAATCCACCTTGCCCTTCTTTGATCTTACCATTCTTTCGCGCTCTTTTCGACAATCAATCCGAACCCTTGCTCGTACCATTCGGTGGTCACTTCCAACATTAAAATTGTTAAGGACAGTACAATTTGTTTTATATTGTTTATATTTTTATATTGTTTTATCGTTGGTCATGATGTAGTCAATTTCGCTTGTGAGCCCAGATGGACTTTTCCATGTCCATTTTCTGGTTATATTTTTCTTATAGAATGAATTCATAATATATAGTTCTTGTCCTTCAGCAAAATCAACGAATCTGTCACCTCTATTGTCTCGCTCACCAGTTCCATATGGGCCAGTTGCATTTTCGTCTGTTCTTGTTGTTCCAATTCTGGCATTAAAATCACCCATCAGGATTTTGTACCTACATTTCTCCTTGTATAAAAGCTGGGCCATATCATCATAAAATTCCTCAATTTCCTCATCCGTATGGCTTATAGTTGGTGCATAAGCTTGGACGATTTGAAGTCTAAACTTTTTATTAAGCTGAATGACGCATTGGGCTAGTCGGTCGGATGTACTTTCAAATTTTACCACAGTGTCCTTCAGCTTTCGATTGATGAGGAATCCAATTCCACCACATCGGGCATTTTTCGTACCTCGAGTGTCCAGTTGGTTCCAGTTTGATCAACTCCTCACCCTTTCTTAGTGTTTCACAGAGCCCAATAATATCCCAATGTATGTTGTCAAGTTCGATTAACAGTTCTTGCAATCGGGCCTCTGTTTTCATAGTCCGTATATTTAGCGTTTGCAAAAAGTCCATTGGCAGCCTGATCTAACCCGGTGATTCTTAGCATCCTCTGCCTTGGGGCAGGTCTTCCCGCTGCCGTAGGTAGTTGCCCCTTGGCCTCCGGTAATGAGGGCCGTGTTTGAGGTTGTACTGTCATATTTCAATATATTGAAATACCATGTTGAAGGTATGGGCCGTAATCTGCCACGCTGGTCCAATGCGGGTTGGCCGATTTTGGATCATGTTATTCTGATGCCTCTGCCTTGACCTGTCCGCCAGGGGTGACCCTCCCAAGAGCATAGACTCCAGACAGCATAGCTCAAAGCTTCATTGCCTTACTCAAATCCCTTTACCACGTCGAGGTCTGATCCACAAAGGGGATATATATATATATATATATATATATATAATATATATATATATATATATATATATATATATATATATATATATATATATATATATATATATACTGTAAAATTGTTCTGAAGATGGTTTAAGAATAAACCGAAACGTTAATAAAATAATTACAAAAAATTACAATTTATTAATAATTGACCAATTGAATAAATCAAACACTTGATTGAATTGAAAATTCAAATATATATATATATATATATATATATATATATATATATATATATATATATATATATATATATATATATATACCCGTGTCGATTCACTGCAACATGAAGGCCTCTTCAGCATGCTTCCAACTTTCACGGTCCTGGGTTTTCCTAGGATACTCGGGTCCAATATACTTAACGATGTCATCAGTCCATCGTGCTTTCGGTTTCCTTCCTGGACGTTTGCGATCAAGCGGTATCCACTCCAGGCTTGCCTTGGTCCATCTGTCGTCCCATCGCCTCGCTATATGGCCTGCACATCTTCATTTCAATTGCTTTACTCTCCTAATGATGTCACACACTTTCGTTTGGTCCCTGATCTATGTGCAGGGCTTTCTGCCTCGTCTTGTAATGCCAAGAATACATCTTACCATTCCTCTCTGTGCTACTCGAAGTTTTTAAATCGATTTTCACTTCTGTATGTCATAACGGACAGGAAGCATTGATCGAAGACTTTCTTTTTCAGGCAAAGTGGGACTGTGCTTTTAAACACTATGTTGAGCCTGCCAAATGCCTGCCAGCCACATTTAACATGCCGTTCCAGCTCCGGGGCGATATCTCCTTCCATTGAAAGCCTCTGACCAAGATAAATAATATTGTCCGCAATTTTCAAATCCCTTCCTAAAAATGAAATTCTTCTGTTCTCAGCAAATATATTGAACATAACCTGACTCTTTTTCAGGTTTATTTTTAAGCTAAATGGTTTGCCAGTACTTTGCAGCTCTTGTATGCGACTCTGCATCTCCTCTGGGTCTTGTAAAAGGAGAACCATGTCATCTGCAAATCTAAGATGGTTTAAGTTTTCACCATTGATCTTTACACCATCCTGTTCCCAATCCAGATTACGGAGTACTTCTTCAAGGCAGGTAGAGAAAATAATAGGCGATATTACGTCACCATGCCGTACTCCTCGTTCTACATTAATTCCAACTTCAAGATTATCAAGGTGAATTGTCTCTGTAGCTCCATCATATATCGATCCTAATAGGTTTACATATGATTGTCTACCCCCTGGCTAAGCAATGGATCCATTATAGCCTGCTTTGAGATTGAGTCAAATGCTTTTTCGTAGTCGATAAAAGCCAAGCACAGTGATATATTGTATTCGTTCTGCCTCTCTATGGCCTTCCACTTCTGAATCCTGCTTGTTCTCTTGGTTGTGCGTCATTCAGTTTTTTAATACTCTTTTAGAGATTATTTTGGTGAAAATCTGGTACATCACTCATATGAGGCTTATTGGATGGTAGTTCCTTAAATCTTCCAGTGCTCGTTTTTTTTATGTAAAAGGACCACTTCGGTATTTTTTCATAAATCAGGTACTTTTTGTTCCTTCAGGCATTTTGAGTATAATTTTATATTTTTTGTTGCCAGTATTTTATGTAAAGTCCGACCACCAGCTTTTAACATTTCGACAGTTACACTGTACTTTCCTGGAACCTTGCCGTTCTTCATCGACTCAACAGCATTTGTCACTTCCTCCATTAGGATATCTGGCATTGGTTCTTCCGTGAGTATTGTTAGTCTTTGATTAAAAAATATAAAGGTAACAAACAAAAAATATAAAGGTAACAAATTAGTAAAATATGTTAAATTCAAAAATGTGTCAACTCAAGATTAGACAAACAATGTCATATTTCATTAAAAAAAATTAGGAAATTAAGTTTTCAATAAGATATAGTTTGTAGGTTTTTAAATATGAATATGCATTGTTTGTAAAAGCGATATATATTGCAAAATTGTTTTTAAGATGGATTATAAATAAACCGAAACCTTAATAAAATAATAAAAAAATTATAATTTATTAATAATTGACCGAAAATCTCAAAAAAACCAACAAGAAAAAAATATATATATATATATTTATATATTACATACAATTATATATACATATATATATATATATATATATATATATATATATATATATATATATATATATATATATATATATATATATATATATATATGCCCATGTCGATCCACTGCAGGATGAAGGCCTCTTCAACATGCTTCCAACTTTCACGGTCCTGGGCCTTCCTCTGATACCCGAGTCGTCCAATATACTTAACGATGGCATCGGTGCATCGTGCTTTCGGTTTTCTTCGTGGACGTTTGCGATCAAGCGGTATCCACTCCAGGATTGCCTTGGTTAATCTGTCGTCCCATCGCCTTACTATATGGCCTACCCATCTCCATTTCAATTGCTTTACTCTTCTAATGATATCACACACACTTTCATTTGATCCCTGGTCCATGTGTAGGGCTTTCTGTCTCGTATTATAATGCCAAGAATACATCTTTCCATTCGCCTCTGTGCTACTCGAAGTTTTTGAATTGAATGCGATGTGAGTGTCCAGGTTTCACTTCCGTATGTCATAACGAACAGGACAACACTGATCGAAAACTTACCTTTTTAGGCAAAGTGGGAGTTTGCTTTTAAACACTATGTTGAGCCTGCCAAATGCCTGCACTTCTTCATCGACTCAGCGTGAAGGGTGAAGTGACAGCATTTTTCACTTCCTCCATTAGGATATCTGGCATTGATTCTTCCGTGGGTATTGTTGTCTTTGATTGGTTCCGATCTTCATATAACTATTGTTAATTCCCTTGTTTTCTTCTAGGGTTTTTTGCACTAGCTGCATGTTGAAACGGCGCGTTTTCTCTCTTATACGTTTTCTAATAGTTTTACAGAGCTAGCTGAGCTCGTCCCTGCTAAAACGGCTCCCTGCATTTCTCATTGTCCGTCGGTTTTTCATGAAATCAATGGTCTCGCTGTAGATTTTTGACTGTTTGAGATATTTTTCTTCTGGTGCTATTGAAGCAGCCGTTTCAAGCACATTGTTGGTCATTTCTTGATATTGAACGGAAATTTCCATCTCCTCGGGTCTTTTAACATAGCAAAAAGATTCGACAAAGCAATATCAAAATCGCTGCCCCTCTCCAGTAATTTCCCAGAATCCACTTTGCCCTTCTTTGACCTTACCATTCTTTCGCGCTCTCTTCGAGAGTTAATCCTAACTTTTGCTCGTACCATTCGATGGTCACTTCTAACGTTAAAATTGTTAAGGACAGTACAATGGCTAAATATTGTTTGATCGTTGGTCATGATAAAATCAATTATACTTGTCCTGATCTGTCACCTCTATTGTTACCGTGGGCCAGTTTTTCACCAGTTACTGTTGTTCCAATTCTGGCATTAAAATTACTCATCAGGAGTTTGTACCTACATTTCTCCTTGTATAAATGCTGGGCTATATCATCATAAAATTCCTTAATTTTCCTCATCCATGTGGCTTATAATGCTTAAGCTTGGACGATTTTGGTCGGTATATATATATTCTGTCAAATATTGGTTTCTGATTCTGGTTCTGAGGTTCTGAGGGAGGAAAGCTAATCTTTTGTCTACTAAGATTCCAATGTCTACTAATATCCATTTATTTTTCATATTTCCGCCTTGTTTCAGCTATATCAAGTTCATCAGTTCCTATTAACCGGTCGTTATATGTCATTATTGCAAGATACCGTCTGGTTCCATATCGGGATTTTAGCACCCTCTGTTTGAATTATTTTTCAATTGCTGGAGATTACTCAAATTGCTAGGGACTAGGGGCCTATTTGTAGCCGTTGAATTCAGTTGAGAGGTTTTGACCAATAAAATCAAAATAGGTCGTACATCTTGGTGAGCGGTTTGAGGAGGATACGAGTGGGGTGATTTGCGCAGAAATATGGGATCGGAGATGATCCTCTCCGGCATAGGAGGTTGGCATTAATCTTTGACACCTTAAGTAGGGCGGCGTCTTTGTGCAATGGAATTATCAAGCAATGGAGGAGAGAAAATAAGAGCGAATTGCAGTGTACACCCCCCCCCCCCAAAGTAAATGGAACGAGCTTATTTCTCCGATATAAACTGAACGATGGGAGCCATCATAATGAATAAATGTTCATTAATATTAAGAAAAGTTTAGCGGTTATAACACCTAATTTAATAAAAAAATTCTGTAAAATATTGAACAAAAAATTTTAAAATTGCAATTCTGTGTCAAATACATATATTTTATAATAATATGAACAACAAATTGTTTTAAATACATCGACATTAGTTATAAAACCAAAAACAGAGGGATTTTATTCTCAATAAAATCTATACGCAAACATGCATAAACATTACTGCTGCTTGCCATAATAACCGATCTGTGTTTTTTTTTGTAATCTGATTGTTGTCGTGACATACTGTCTACAAATTGAAATCAAATGGATGTTTATTTATACAATTAAGTGTACCTAGTTATTAATTCAAATATTTTCTCTACATTTTTTATTATGTCTTTTGGGAGCGTCATTTTGATTTATGGTTTTATTGATTGTCATAAAAACAATGTATTCGTTTACTTATTTATTTACGGTTAAGGCTATTTATTCCCTTTAACGGTTGTGGCGTTATTTCGCAACTATACCTACAGCTTAACGGGAAGTTCGACCCACTATCAGCAGCTATCGATTAACCCTAGGCAGAACCCTTCTCGGGCTATCAACCTTTGGTTTGTGTCTAATTTCTAGTTTTGTCGAAAGCCTACTGACAGGTTATTTCCGGACCAAGTTAAAAACATTCTTAGAAAACATGTTCCCTTACCCAGCCTAGAACTGGCGTAACTGAGGTGCGATGCCTCCTCCAGATTTTACACTTTTGGCTGTTGTTTTTTGCCTTACATAAGCTCTTTCCTGGATCGGTTGCCCATCGTAATAAGAGAGTCAGAAGTTTAAAATGACACGCTTTGATAACTACGCTTTGATAACTAAGTGATAATTTGATAATTTATATTTTATCTTGAAGAACAAATAATGGTATCATGTTCGTCGTTCAATTATCCCCCTAGGCTTCTTTTGCGGAATTCATTCAGGAGACCCAATTTTCGATTACTCTTTCATACATATCAGAGATTTAACATAACATCACAAAAAATAATCCAAGGGCGTGAGATCGCATAATCTTGGTAGCCAGTTAACATTTCACGTCATACCAATAACGCCTCCACGACACTTTTCTTGCAATAAATTAATTGTCTTGCAAGATGTGTGACAAGTCGCATTGTCTTGTGGAAAGGAAACATTGTTTATATCCACATTTATCAATTCAGGTATTATCTTCAAGATATTCTATTAACATAGACTTATTGCGTTTACCATTAATAGTAACACAATTTCCATCGTCTTCGGAAAAATTACTCTTTTAACCCAAAAATCGCACCAAACAGTGACTTTCTTCGGATGAAGGGGGAACTCATGCATTTTTTCCGGTCTAAATTCTGCTGTTATTTTTGCTGATTACACCCATTAAACTAGAAGTGCGCTTCGCCGAAAAAGATTATTTTTTTCCCAAAGTGGGGGTCACCTTTCAACCTCCAATTTCTACGCGTTGCTGAATCGAGTTTCTTTCCGAGGTAAATTGGTACAATGTACTGAATACAGCCTTCTGTGAGTGAAATTTGCATTTCAAACGGTGTTGCCGATATTACGTTTTAAAGTTTTGACACTTGTGAAAACTTTTTATTATCTATGTATAGTGTTATAATTTGTTTAGCTTTAACACAAAATCATAAGAAATCGAATGGTAACAGAAATACGTATTTGGTATTTATAGAGCTTACCAAGATCTACAGTGCGCTTGTAAAATCTTCTATTATTATTAATATAATAAAAGTTATCAAAGGAATGGATAGGACTTCAGAAATGTCAATTTTATGGAGTTTTAATTAGTGTCTAGAAACCGCACTAATTCAAAACGGCTATGACATGCGTCAAATAAAAAGGCATATTATTAATGTTCAAGTAACTGGTCATATCCACCAATCTACTAGAGAATTATCCCAAAACCTCGAAGTTATTCTGCCATACATCAAAGGAGTTACTGATAAAATTAGCCACGTATTCAGATCCCGTAATATCGAAACGATATTTACCACAGAAAGAAATATATCCAGTTTACTTAGACCAGTGAAAGATAATATCCCACAAGAGTCACATGATGCCTATGAGATTCCTTGTTTTGGCTGCTCCCAATCACATATCGGCCAAACTAACAGAGGTATCCAAAATCGCATATACGAGCATTCTCTCGCCCTCTGAAAATTGGATCTCTCCTCAATTCTAGCAGAACATCATATCCAAACGGATCACAAAATAGATTTCGACGAGGTCAAAGTAATCGTACCTATATATTCCTATAAACCTAGCATAATTCGTGAAGTAATTGAGATCGAAAAACGCCCAGACTGCTTAACTAAGAGGGAAGAAGGTTTTAGAGTTCCAAATACATGGAAACCTGTTATTTCCAAATTGCCCATCTAAACCCTTCCAATCAAACGTCTACCTCCCGTCTCACCCTCTCCCCTCAGCCGAGCGCTGCACCCGCAACCTTACCTATTAATGCACAGGTCGCATCGACCACGTTCTTTTCTCGGAGTAAATCAATTAGATTCTCTTGATAATGGCTTCAAAGTGGATGCCAAAACGTCGAGATTTTATAAATCTAAAACGCGATTCTACCCGAGAACCTAGTAGTATATATATATATATATATATATATATATATATATATATATATATATATATATATATATATATATATATATATGTATATATATATATATATATATATATATATATATATATATATATATATATATATATATATATATATATATATAAATACATATATATATATATATATATATATATATATATATATATATATATATATATATATATATATATATATATATATATAATTCGAACCTAATTAACGAAGGGACTTTGGCGGAGATGAAGTCTGTTAGAAATTTTATTTTAGATATATGTTTATATACTGCCTTGACTAAATAGAGAAAATAATGCGAGTGGAAAAACTGCCTGTGGAAACGGGACTGAATACACGAATACACACTGCATTAAGTCTATTTCCAAGTCATCATTGCATAAGACGAGCATGCATATGACAGATAGAATATATGTCATTGATGATGCTCGAAGAATATTGAGTGGTAAAACGGATTATTAATGTACAGATAGCCAAATGCAAAATACTGTACATTGAGGATATGAAGTGGTACGAAGATTGTACGTATCTGGGCTTAAAACTAACAAACGATGGAAAATATGACCAACTTATTAAAAATACAGTGAACAATACTCCTAAAATCAAACTCACACTAAAATATGTTATGGCCTAAACAGATAAGAAGAAGAACAAAAATGCATTCACATCAGGCTAGACGGAGTGAGTCAAACTAGAGTGAAAAACTATCTCAGATATGGTGTGAAGTATGGCAAATCAGTAAAAGAATGGAAAATACGTTATTGTAAGCAGAAATGGATTTTCTTAGAATATCTGCATGGAAATCTAGAATACAGAGAGTGAGAAATAAAGAAATAATTAATCAGATGTGCAACAAAAACAATTGATTTGGTTTGGACATATAAACAGAATGGGCGATGAACCGCTTTCTGAAGTAATTATGGAAATGACTCCAGTAGAATGGAATGGACTAAAAAGGAAAAGAGAGGAAGACCCAGGGAAAACTCCAAGGGTAGTATAGCTAAGACTGTGCCGGAATGAGATTTGAGAGCTGGAGAATCGTTGAATGGAAAAGTTTGGAAGCTGGGAATTGAAAGATTAATATGGTTCTCGTAATTAATTATTTTATTTATAAAATATTTATTTTTATATATACTATTTAGCTAGTTTAAAACTATCTATTAATGTTTTATATGTCACAATAAATAATTACTTCATTGTTATTGCAAATTAATATTATAGTTTTTATATTTATAATCATTTAATATAAATTAAATGAAAATTTACGTATAATCACATTCCTTTACATTTAACTGGAAGAGATTTCATAAGTACGATTATTTTTACATCTTACATTGATAAATATAAATTCAAAATCAATAAAGAACATGACAAATTAATGTGTTAACAATAAGCAAATAAATCACCTCTTTGTGTCGAAAGATAACTTGTTTCATCATCAATGATAATGGTCATGATGTCTCTTTAATTCTTGTTTTTTTAATCACATCTGTAATGCGGGTCAATTGCTATTTATAGACTATGTCTCAAAAACCGCTATAATTTTGGCTTAATTTTTTAAATGAATCATAATACCAAAATTTGTCAGTCTGATAATAATTATTTATTATATTCTAAGTAACTATATCATCCTTGAAAGAAGTAGAAAATATTCGCTTATACTAAACTACCGTAAATGAATATTTATATAGAAACACTGGAATGAAATAATGTTTAAGATACATGTTAATACAATATATTGATATTAAAAATATCATAATATCTATACAAAAATCTTTGGTTTAATGACATATAACTCTGAAATATGTTTTAAAATTATATTACTACTCGACATTCCATTATCTAAATCAAAAAGATTTACTATAAAATAGCAAATCTTTTGTTAATTTCCCGACGCGCGATTCGTTAACCATGCTAAATTAATCAGACGACTCCAAGATCGTCATCATCATCATAACCGTTCAATCCCTCGGGAATATGGTTAACGCTTGAAAGTGTTTTTTAATCCTATTAATAAGGTGGTAATTACTCCTCTTCTTTCATTCATCGTTACACTTTTTTATGTGTCCTGGCCCCTTTCATTATGCGTTTCCATTCCTTCCTGTCTCTACATTTCATTCTCCAGTCTGCAATGTCAAATGTTTTTGCATCTCCCTTTCCACCTGGTATAACCATCTCCCTCTCGGCCTTTCTTTCGCTATTCTCTCCAATGGAGTCCATTTTGTTACCATTTTAATTATTTCTGTGGATGACCTTCTCATTATGGGCCCTGACCATTCTAACCTTCTTGCTTTTATGTATCTAGCTATATTCTCTCCTCCTAATTCTTCCTCCAATGCTTTATTTCTTTTAAGTCTCCTGTCTCCATCTCTTGTTATGTCTGGTCCAAATATTTTTCTCAGTATTTCTCTTACCAGAATTTGTAGGTCTTATATTAGTAGGGTCACTTCAATTCCAGTGCATATGTAATGTATGAATATATATATATATATATATATATATATATATATATATATATATATATATATATATATATATATATATATATATATTGTTACTTAGTATTTCAGATCTTAACAATGTTCTATTCATTAGAAACACTTGATTTCCCTTTTAGAGTATTCTTTCTTTTCCATTTTGGCCTATTGTTGATGCAGTTTCAAAATTGTTATTCCATCTTATTAGGTGGGGGTTTCTAATCTGAATCTCCTTCCCACTCTAATGAATTTTGTTTTTTCTTCGATGATCTTTAATCCGAACTTTCTGGCTTCTCTGTCTAGTCATGCTACTGCCGTTGTTGATTTTTCTTTGGATTTGACTATTACAGGTGACAATTAGGTGGATGTCATTTGTTACAATGTTTTTATTATTTAGGTTTGCCTTCCTTAAAATAGCTTCCAGTATCAAGTTAAAGATGATATTGGGTCTCCTTGTTTCACTCCTTTATTTATGTTGAATTCCTTTGAAATATTACTTTGTTCTTAGTGTTATTCAATGCAATTTCCAATAAGTCTATCAATTTCTTAGGTATTTCTAATGTGTAATGAATTTAGTTCATTAAAATTCTTGGTCTGACTAGCGAGTCAAACGCTTTTCTAAAGTCTACAAAAACAATAAGCACCTTCTTATTATATTCCCATGATTTCTGTAAGATTTGTGCAAAAATGTGTATTGCATTTATTGCTCCTCTCATAACAATACTTCCTGTTACTGAAATCACGGCACAATCAAGGCACTTCTTTGTCAAACAAGGTAGCGAATATACCGAGTTAAAACCTATACAATTCGGCGTACCACAGGGAAGTGTCCTAGGATCCATCTTACATCTGTTTTATACTGCAGATCTACCAACAACCAGATCAACTAATGTTGCGACATTTGCCGATGACACAGCGGTGCTAGCATCACATGTTGACCCATCGCAGGCCTCGAGAGACTTACAAACAAACCATGAAAAAATCCAAAACTGGATGAAAAAATGGCGCATGAAAGTCAATGATTCCAAGTCAACGCATGTAACATTCACCTTACGTAAAGATACCTGTCCACCAGTGAAGATTAACAACAGACAGATTTCAAGAGCCGAGGATGCCAATTATCTCCGTATACACCTTGATCGCCAATTAACGTGGCCGAAATATATATTCACTATTCGAAAATAACTTGGTCTAAATTTTAGTCAAATTTATTGTCTCATAGGCCGCAAATCGAAGCTCTCTCTAGACAACAGATATCACTCTACAAAACCATTCTGAAATCTATCTGCCAGTAGTTTCAATATATCTATTCTCCAGAGGTTTCAAAATAGGACTCTGCGCGTCATTGTTGATGCTTCCCATTATGTCTCCAATAACATTATCCAGCGTGTCATTCTACTGCCGTCCATTAAAGAAGTCACTCACCTGTACAGTGTGAAGTACAGTGATAGAGTGTCAATGTATCCCAATGTGTTGGCCAACAAGTTAAATACGCATGACAGTCAAGTACGAAAATTAAAACACCTTCAGTCATCAGATCTAATATTGGGTGCCAGATAAGTGAACTGTGTCGTTTATATAACTTACTTCACATTGCCAGACTTAGAAACTTTATTATTAAGTTTAACTCTTAAAGAGATCGCTCATTGGAGTCATATCTGTCTCTAGTCGCTCTATCTGTCAAGTATCAACATATCAAATGCTTATTGCTTTCGAGTAGATTGTTGTATTCATAGGAGATAGATAAAAATAAATATTGCTGACCTGCCCGGTCTGAAACCATTTTGGTAGTCCCCTAATATTCTTTCTGCGTATCCCTTCAATTTACTACTGATAATATTCGCTAAGATTTTGAAGGTTATATTTAGTAGAGTTATCGGCCTGTATTTTTACGTATTTGTTTTCTATTTTTATTCGTATTTACTATCATATATACTAAGATATTTGACATTATCTTACTTGGCAATTATTTAATCACCAAGGATTAGTTCGGATGGGTTTGAAGTGAGTTTTTTCTCTTTGATGAAAATTTTCTCATGTTTATTGCTTTTTTGGTTTAATTTTGTAGGCTATTTCAGTGGCGACTCGCGAGGGAGGGCATTGAGCGCCGCCCCTCCAGCATTTATCACATTAAACAATGTTTCAGAGCAAAATATCTCAGGTTCACCTCCTGTATAAGGTTTCAATAGCACGAAAAGTAAAATGGAGAAAGGAGAAAACAAAAAAAAATCTTCAACAGCACTATTTTCTTCTACGCCATCCCACTTTAAAAACCCACGAGCCGCCACTGGGCTATTTTATACAATTTCATTGATGATCCTGGCGCCGCTGCTTTTGACACGGATTCTTAGTGAAAAGGATCAGATTTGTATACTAGTCTTTGAAGATATCAGCTGCCTGTAAGTTGTATTGGGTGATTCTAGAATCTGAGTATAAAATTCGCTTGCTAAAATGTACTAGGGATCATATAGAGCTTTCAGATGACACAAAATATATTTAATATATGGTAGCTGCCAATTATTGATTGAAAAGGACCAGTAGAATTGCTCAGCTTATTGTTAAATCTGTCGTTCCCATGGCAGGAGAAATTTTAATTGCGGAATAGTTTTTGTGTCAAGTTAATGACACAAAAACTTTTTCATTTTAATTATCTCAATATGTCAAATCGATCTGTCATTAGTTTGTTTTTGGCAACAATAAAAATAATCATCTTCTTATGATTTGAATTATGGACAATTATAAACTCAGAGTGGTAATTTCTTTAATTTAAAATTTTCACTTCAGACACTTAATTTTTTACTTTGGCTAATAACAGATGTCCCGCCGGAAATTGTATATAAAATCCATGTTGCAAATTTTTCATATGAAAACATGCAAAGGAAGTTTTTATGGGCCATTTTTTAGGAAATACTGGTAATTAATTTACATAATGAATTTGACTTAAAAACAATTATTTTTAAGATTATGCAGTATTTACTGACTTATATCTAGGTCACTGCAAAATTTTAGTGCTTAGGGCTGATAGTTTTGATGTTTCGTTAGTGCTATCAATGTAAAATTTCATGTTTTTTAAATACCAATACTATTTTGTTCTATTTTCCTTATAACTAACTTTTCTTATTAACAATTATTCCAGTTTTCTAATTAAGCTTAAAAGTAATTTAAATTATAGTGGACTTAAAAGTATTCAATTATACCTTATATAATCGAAGCTAATATATTTTTTTTTTAAATATGTAACATTGATTTTGGGTAATAATTGAATGAGATATAATAAATGTACAAAGTAATTTGGTGTTTTATATAGAGCATAGTGGAAAGCACGTTAGTAAATTTAACCAACGATTCCGCACATCATTGTAAAGAATAAAAATGTTTGTAAGGGTCAAGAACCTAAGGGTTCCAGAAAAAAATTGTAAGAAGATAAGAATTTACATTTTAAGCAAATATTTGTAAAAATACATTTGTCAAATATTAACTAGTTATTACTTAACGAATAAACTAATTAAATAAAAATGAAACTAAAGAATCAGATCCTACCTTAGCCAAAACTGATGTGACAACGTCGCAATATTGCCGCGACAAAGAATGTAATTCCAAAATAGTGACAAAAATTATTTCATTGCATGTCAGTATGTGTATTTAAGCTCCAGTTAAAACCAAAAATATATTCTGTACGTGAATATCATGATAAGCTTATTAATTACGGGAAAACTCTCGGGAAAAATGTACGGCTAACGATACTTAAAAAGGCCGCTTCCAGTTCGACAAACATGTATCCAAGTTTTTTCAGTGATAATTTTAGTGTATCAGTGCGTGCATTTAAATTTGATTTATAACCCAAAAATATATACTGTACGCGAATATCAGCGTATGTTTCTTATTTACGGGGAATATCTCAAAAATCCTGAAGAAGCTAAGCGTATTTACAGGCATATATACTAAGCATATTCGCATTACTCCAAGTTCCTCAAAGGCTTTTGGACGTGTAGTGTGGTTCCAAAATTTCTAAAATGTGAGTGACAGCGAGAAATCGATCCTGAAACTGAAGAACACATTTTATACCTTGTTGTAGAGGATCCTACCAGAACTACTCGAAGTCTTGCGCAACAAGTTAGAAGTTTTCAATTGGATTGTACATAGAATACTAAAAGAACAATTGACTATCATGTTCAAAGGGTACAAGCATAGATAATTACCCGCTGATTTTTTCACCCAAGCAAAAATATTGTGAATGGTTTAGTGGCTAAAATCAAAGGAATCCAAATTATTTGTTCATTAACCAAACCAAACCGACGAAGCTTCTTTCATGAGGAATGGGATTTGGAATTTTCATAATTCCCACAGATCGGCAGATGAAAATCCACACACAGTTATTGAAAAAAATCCCAACATGAACTTTCGCAGATCAGCCTATAGGAACATTTTTTTTATCCCAAAAATTAACTGGATATGAATCTTCAAAGTTTTTAAAAATAAAACAATCTGGTTTACAATTCTGAAATAAGCGATGAAAATGATTCGCGACAACGCATTTTTGCTGCTGCCGGTCAGATTAGAATTATGCTAGGACTTTTTCAACGTGTTCCGGAAAACTGGTTAAAACGATGGCAGGCTTGCGAATATTCAAATGGTGGACATATTGAACATTTAATTTTGTATTTTAAAGTTAATCATGTGTTTGTAATGGGACGTGAATCGTTTAAAATGCGTTGTAGTGTGAAATAATTAGTGCTAGTAATTTCAACTTTAACATTAAACGATAATAATGTATAAGTTTTCCGTTGTTTTTTTGTAACAAAACAAATCAAATGTGTAAAAAAACAAATCAAATTTTTTGTAACAAAGCTAAAATGTATGGAGTGAATGGAAAATAAAAAACAGACTTCCGTTCGATTGAAATAAATACCACGATGCGTCAATTGTTAATAAAAATTAAACAGTTCTGACCTGTTTTCCGCGGAAATGGTTTGCTTTGATATATGTTTTAAGGAAACTTTTTGTTCAAAATGATGTAAAGAGTTATTGGATAAATTTACGAGACTATTTTCCCTTACACCCTGTATTTTGTGCTTATAAATCCGTTTCAGATCTTAATAAGTGTCTCGACTTTTTCGGTTTGTAGGCACAATACTATTTTTCAAGTATGATTCGTTAGATTACTAAAAATGCATTAAAGGTGATGAAGATTGAACATGAACACGTGATGAACCCAACATCAAAATATTATAAGATGCCAATATCCGAAGGCCAATATCCATACAATAAATTGTTGCATATCTTATATGATATGAAAGATATGCTATATATGAGTTGATCAGTCCTAAGTAGATAGTAATTTCCGGAAAAAATATAGTATATGAGGTGTGGCGATTAAATAACGAGACTGACGCTGCTACAGAAGAAGTACGCATGCGTCAAATGCCAACGACCAACAGCTGTTTAGCATGAAGCATTCTCTTTCGAATGCAGTACCTCTCGCTTCTGTAAACAAATCCGTATAACCGTAACCTTCATTTGCATTAGAGTTGTTTTTTTTGTTTCTCCCCAAAAATGTTAAATGTAACAATAGAGCAACGAATTGTTGTGAAATTTCACTTGAAAGTTGGAAAAACTGCTACTGAAATTTATAATTTATTGAAAGAAGGGCAAGGCAATGAATGTTTATCTCGTGCACTTGTTTTTGAGTGGTTTAACCGTTTTCAAGATGGCCGAGAAGAGGTTGAAGATGATCCACGCTTAGGTCACCCTTCCACGCCAAAAACGTATTTCAATATCGAAAAAATCGGTAATCTGGTTCGATCTGACCGTCATTACGTTAAGTATTCGTGTGATTACGAATGATTCGTGTGAAACGTAGGAATTGACAAGGAATGCGTATGGTAAATTTTACATAACAATTTTAACATGCAAAAAGTGTGTGCCAAAATGGTGCCTAAAATTCTCACGTTTGAACGACAAGAAGCTCGCAAAAATGTTTGTACTGACACTTTGAATGCTATTAAAAATAACCCAAACTTATTGGAAAGGATAATAACATGTGACGAATCGTAGTTTTTTACTTATGATCCTGATATGAAGCGCCAATCCATGCACCGGAATAGCCCAAATTCATCAAGAGCTATTAATCAACATTACTACCTTCACGTTCAACTCCGTGAAAGAATAAGGAAAAAACGACCCGAATTGTGGAAGGACAAGTCATGGGTTCTCCAAGACAATGCGCCGGCCATTGTTAGACCATCCGCCTTATTCGCCGGATCTTGCGCCGTGCGACTTCTTTCTGTTTCCTAAGGTGAAATCTAGTTTAAAAGGAACACAATTTGAGTCCGTTGAAGCTGTGGAAGAGAAAGCGGCATTTGTTCTGAAGGAGCTGACAGAAGAAGACTTCCAGCACTGTTTCGAACAATAGAAGATTCGCATGGAGCATTGTAGGGATAGAGGAGGGATGTATATTGAAGGTAATAATAAGTAAATATGTATGAAATTAAATTAAAATGTTTTACAGCATCAGTGTCGTTATTTAATATTCACACCTCGTATGCTTCACACCTTGTATAAAGCAAGTGCAAGCAATTTTAATTGCTATGCAAATATATATTGCAAATAATATGTTGCAAAGAGAATAAACACGTCATCTGTGAATTCGGCATGGAAGTTCTAGCTGATATTGCTTATCACCCAGATCTGTACAAGACCACAACTTATACAAGAATCTAAAAAATTATAATATGCCCAATTTAAATCAGCAAGTTTCGTTTTTCTCTCTTTTTAGTTTCAGAAAGGGTTGATTAGGATAATCATCAAAAGTAACGGAGCATATTTTGAATAGCAAATGTATTTTTGATTTTTGTCTATTAACATTTATATTAGTACTTTTTTAACGAATATGTTATATACCTAATAAATATACATAAAAAATATTATATGCAATATATTTATTAAATAAATAAAATGAGATTAGATTTTTTTTGCTTTCAGAAACATCCTCAATCTGTTTCCACGCGTGCTTGGATGATTTAGTACGAACATGATCAATACCGTCAGCGTTCTGTTGACAATAGCGTCGGTTTGGCTTACTACATCGGCCGCCCCGGTGAAGTTTTCAGAGGGACTCAGTTTGGTGATTCTTCACAACAATGATATGCACGGGAGATTTGAACAAACGGCTAGAAATTCCGGTACTTGCCCACCTAACAAAAAAGATCAGTGTGTAGGTAAGTGCTTTAAAATGAGAAATTTGTAAATACAAATTACGTTTGATTGAATTTAGGATTGATATTATTCAAACTATTTTACATTTTTTGTAACTACACTTTTGGTATACTTAATTCATACATTTATAATTCTTGTATTTCGAACATTTGACTCACGCAAATTAGACCGCATTTGTAGAATTTTTGGTTTAACTTGTAATTCGCATTGAATACCCAAAACACTTCTTATGGTTTTTATTAACCTACAGTTGGTGTCAACATGTCAAACACACCATAGAAATTTCAAAAAGAATTAAATATAATTAAATTTTATTATTAATCTTGGTGTTTTTTATTTGTTTTTATTGTTTCTTTTTTGATGGAGTGGTGCGAAGTTTCAGACACGCGCGTTTAGTTGCATGTTTATGGCGGTCGAGTAAACAAATTTTAGCATTTTCTGAAAAATTGATAAAATTTAAGTTTGAGCTGTTATAAAATACTTGGTTTTGAATTATTTCATCCCAGTGGATGTACAAAAAGAGCTAGATTCTACTTTAAAATTATCCTTCTCTTTGTTTTTGCCGGTAAAAGTATGCTGCTGGCCTTGAACTGTTTGTTGAAAGCATTGCTGTGATGCCGAAAGTATGCTGCTGACCTTGAACCTTGTTTGCTGAACGATGATATTCTTGACACCTAAAATCCACTACGATCAACAAAATCCTTGCGAATATCCACGATGTCGTATTAAATGATCATCGATGAAAAATGGTTTTACCATTATATGCTGAAGAAGAAGCAGTAGTCCAAGCAATACTTGGAAGGAAAGCAAAAACAATCTGCAATAAAAGAAATGGCTGCGGTATTCTGGGATTCCCGTCGTGAAATGCTCATAGACTACCCGGCAAAAAGACAAGCTCATTATCTGGAAGTAATACGCTTCATTACTGGACCATCTGAAGTGTACAATTTAAGTTAAAATCACACATCTGGACAAAAAAATAGTGCTCTTTTACTACGATACACGCGTTTCATGTTGGTGATGCAAAACATCATAATCCACACTTCGAAGTGCTTCTACATGCGTAATATTCGACTCACAACGATTACTTTTTCTTCCCAAACCTAAATAAAAGCTTCGCTGGTCGAACAGCTTCTTCAGACTGTGAGATTAAAACTCGTCAAGATACTAAAGGTATTTATTGGTGTAAATGTATTGAATTACAAGGTAACTACATTGAAAAATATAAAATAAAAAATCCTCAAAAAATGTGTGTTTCTTTGTTAGATCGAGAACACATCGAACGATCCTTGTAGCTATTTTATAGCATCCCAAAATCATAAAAACGACATCCCAGTTGATTGACGTCACTCCTATAGAGAATTATTTAGAAATTCAAACACGGAAACGAGATAAATAATAAATAAGATTTAGAAAAACTATTGAAAAAGAATTGATAAAAATAATACAGGAATAAATTAAATAAAAAGCAATGGAAAAAGGATAATTGACCTTGATCAGATCAGAATAAAATAAGACACACTTGTTTATATTTAAAATTTCTTAATCCTCTAGAGGTTTTATCATAATTTATCAGTTTAGTTTGGTTATTCATCAGTTTAAAAGATTGTGATTCATTATGGGAAAAAATAAGTGTTTTTTTAGAAGAACAAAGACGATTTATTTTTTCGCTACACGTAGACGGTGTAAGTTGTATAGATATAGCACGCCGATTAAAATACAGTTTTTCATTGGTTGCCAAGTTGATTCCATTCGGAAAAACATACGGAACTCACCGTTCAATTGGAAGGCCACCTGCTCTATCTCATTTTGAGAACTGCATTGAATTCCTGTAAGACTGCAAGAGTAATTGCTGAGGAAGTTAAAGTGCTAATAAGACTTAAAAATGTCCAATGATTATTAAAAAAGTCTGAAAATACTGTAAGAAAAAAATTGAATAGGAAACCTGCATTAAATATTTTCCTCAAATTGGCCTGAAAGGCACTCGCTGAAAAGGTCATGTCATGGACTGAGCAGTGGAAGAAAATCATTTTTTCAGACGAAAATGAAATTGGATGGACCTGATGGTTTCTTCTTTTTTATTTTCATGATCTCAGGAAGGAAAAATAACATTTTATCGCCACGGTAAATTGGAAGTGTTATGATTTCGACGAGTATTGGTTACAAAAAAAGTTATCAGGTGTCGCGGTTAATAAGTCTTAATTTTTTCTTAAGAAAAACATATTTAATTTCGGAGAAAGATAAAAAATGGTTTATTCAAAGTATGCGCTATCGCTAGCTGCACATTTTTCCCATCTCTCTGGCAATTTGTGGATGCCCTCCCAGAAAAACCGTACATATTTGAGGTGATCTAGTCATCAAATCATTTTTTCATATCTCTTTAATTGTTGAAGTGTTTCATGGAAAGTGCATGAGACTCGATGAAAACAAGTGGTAGTCGGAAGGAGCCAAGTCTGGTGAGTACGGCGGGTGGGGCAAGAATTCCCAGCCAAGTGCAGATATGGTGTTTCCAACCATTTTTGCTGTATGTGATGGAGCTTTATGGTATTGCAAAATTACTTTTCAGTGTCTGGTCGCTTTTCGATCAAGCATGCTTCAAACTGAGCATTTGTTGAAGGTAACGAACGGTATTAACTGTTTCACCTAGTTTCGAACACTCATGATACACGACACCTTTCTGATCCCACCAAATACGCATCATTGTCTTATTTCCAAAGCAATTCAGGATTGCGGTTGATGTTGGTGGTTGCCCTGGGTCAACCCATGATTTTCTGCGTTTTGGGTTCTCGAAATTTATCGAGAATTTTTCACGATAAATCGTGAAAGTCACGATCCGATACAAAAAAGTTTTTCTTTCATGCCGAAAAAGCAAAACTTCGCACACTGTTTTTCGCTTTGCCATCTATCTGTTGGTCAAATGCTTCAGCGGCCAACATTAAACTCTCAGCCATTTGTTGCTGAGTTTGGAAATCGTCTTCTTCCAACAATGCTTGCAATTGGGCATCTTCAATTTTTTTCGGCTAACTTGGGCGTTTTCTGTCTCTCAAGTCGAAATAACCACTTTTGAATCCTCTAAACCAACGCCCTCAAACGTCTTGGGTTGGGACATTTTCCCCGTAATTTTCCACAAGTATACGATGACCTTTCACTTGCATTTTTCGTTTGATTGAACAAGAAATCAATACGTGCTGCAAACGCTCTTATTTGGCTCGAACATCGACATGTTTACCACACGAAAAAATAAGACGATGACTCGGAATCGTTTAAACATCAATTGTGTGTTGAAAGGTACTGCCGTAGTAATAAAATGACATAATAGATTAGATTGTGAACCGATCTTTCGCTGGAAACGAATAATTCCAATTCCAAGAATTATTAACCGTCACACCTGGTAACTAGTATTTTACCAAGTAAACACTTAAAAATATAAAAACTTATTACAACAACATTACATGACAATTGACAATTTACAAATATGGAAGATTTGGAAAGTGTTATTTAGGCTACATGGAAGAAATTCTAGAACAAATAATAAAACAGTTGTATGATTTTTTCTTATTGACTTTCCCCTTTCCTGTAAAACTGAGGGTGTGTCTAATATTTTGACGCATTTAAATCAGTGGCGGCTCGTGCGTTTTTAAAGTGGGTGGGCGTAGAAGAAAATGGTGCTGCTGGAGATTTTTTTGCTTTCCCCTTCTTTCGTGCTATTGAAACCCTATATAAGAGGAAAAACCAGGAAAATGACTTAAAAGAAATAAACTGAACGGAAGTAAAATATGGTGTTTAAAAAAAAATGCTGGAAGGGCGGCGCCCCAACGCTCTCCCTCACGAGCGGCCACTGTTTAAAATCTATCTTCAGTTTAACTTAAGATGAGTTAAAAGTCATTTTACTCCAATTTTTATGTTAATACATTATTTTGAAGTCTTAAAAAATATTTGTCCAAGTGTGCTTAACATTTTAACACTGTGTGTATACTGAATATATAATAATATACTACTTTATTATTTAATACAGATTCTATTAATAGCTGATAAAAGGTGAATTACATATGATATTAATATTAATGATGTCGTAGTTTAGTTTAGCTACATCTGCAATACTTTAGTTAAATAAGTTTTTTGAAGCTTTGCTATAGAAATGCATATGAATGCTCTTAAAGTCAAAGATGCTAGGTTATATTTGTTTCATTAGACTCCATTTGATGCGGTACATTTATGCCAGCGAATAATCTTGTCATCCAAACACTTATAAACACTTTCCAGTGTGGTCATCAGCTCCTTTTGCGAATTTTATGACTTCAATGGAACTAAACTTGAAGAGATTTACCACTAAACACTTTTTTGAACTGCTCGACGCACGTTTCGCTAACCACACGTACTAAGCCTTACATTAATAATTAAAAAAGTTGACTGAAAGGAATCGGTCCTTTATCTCTGTTCATGATTTTCTTACATTTTTCTATTTGAATGCTTTCATATGCATCCAAAGCCCTATTATTATTAACACTTTTAATTAGTCTTAAATTACTAATATCTATACTGTGGTCATGTTCGATTGCATGTTGGGCAACACAAGATTTTTCATTCCTCCCATATCTAATGTGGGCAATATGTTCTTTATATCTTGTCAATATGGATCTTTTTGTTTGCCCAATATACCTTCGATCACAGTTTTGACAACTAATTTCGTAAATCCCCGACTTTTCATGCTGCTCTACTTTATCCTTTGGATTGCCCAGAACTTCTCTTAATTTATTATATGGTTTGTACACAACCTTAATGTCCACTTTTTTAAAAATTTTGTCTAGTCCTCTAGTCATAAACCAGAAAAATCAATGAGACAATTGTATCAGCCATTGATTCTCCAACATACAACTTGGCAAAGTGGTTAACAAAGAAAATCTACCAAACCAACTACCTTGTTGTTCTGTGATAAATTCAATCAAATTCGTAGAAAAAGTCAAAAATACATATCTACAGGAAGGTGAGGTTTTGGTTTCCTTTGACGTTTCATCGTTGTTTCCGAGTGTCCCGATTCCACATACCTTGAAATACCTAAGGGAGTTACTCGAGTTAAACGGTTTTAATAACAAGATTGTTTCTGAGTACATCTCCTTAACAAGATTATATATAAAGCAAAATTGTTTTCAGCTTAATAACAGGTTTTATGAACAACAAGAAGGAACGGCAATGGGCAATCCTCTGTCACCGTTCTTAGCCAACTTATTTATGAGTAAATTTGAAACCGAGGCAAAAGATGAATTCACTTACTTTCCGAAGGTATGGTTAAGATATGTGAATGACATTTTTGCCATTTTCGATTCGAAAAATGAAAATTTAGATGATTTTATTAAGCACTTAAATAGTAAATCCGAAAATATAATATTCACGCATGAACTCGAAAACAACGATAGTTTATCATTTCAGAATGTGTTAGTCAGTAGAAATAATAAAAATAGGTTAGATTTTGATATTTTCAGAAAAACCACCACCACTTCGAAATACATTCCTAACGATTCAAATTATAGCTTCCAAAATAAGATGGCTAGTTTAAATTTTATGGTAAATAGATTAATTAATTTTCCTTTAAATAAAGATAACTATAACAAAGAATTAAAATTAATTAGGGAGGTATCTGAAGTGAATGGTTATAATAAGAACATTGTAGATAAACTAATTAGAAAACATAAGTTCAGAAAATTATTGAAAGAATCTTCGACTTTTCAAAAGGATCAGAACACAAAGAAATTCATGGTAATACCATTTGATGCCCAGTTGACAAGAGGACTAGACAACATTTTGAAAAAAGTGGACATTAAGGTTATGTACAAACCATATAATAAATTAAGAGAAGTTCTGGTTAATCCAAAGGATAAAGTAGAGCAGCATGAAAAGTCGGGATTTACGAAATTAGTTGTCAAGACTGTGATCGAAGGTATATTGGGCAAACAAAAAGATCCATATTGACAAGATATAAAGAACATATTGCCCACATTAGATATGGGAGAAATGAAAAATCTTGTGTTGCCCAACATGCAATCGAACATGACCACAGTATAGATATTAGTAATTTAAGACTAATTAAAAGTGTTAATAATAATAGGGCTTTGGATGCATATGAAAGCATTCAAATAGAAAAATGTAAGAAAATCATGAACCGAGATAAAGGACCAATTCCTTTCAGTCAACTTTTTTAATTATTAATGTAAGGCTTAGTACACTTCACGGTTCATGATTTTTACACGCTTCGTTAGGTATGGTTTTCATATAAATAGAACATAGTTTAATTTTAGAATTAGATTAAATCATCGCCTGATGATGCTAACATGGTTAGCGAAACGTTCGTCGAGCAGTTCAAAAAAGTGTTTAGTGGTAAATCTCTTCAAGTTTAGTGTTTCACACCAAAGGTTCCAATAGAAGAATTGACTTCAATGGACTGAAAACATCTTCAACGAAGTGAAAACACATTACGAAAAAGATATTTTATTGGATTCATTTTGTAGTTTTCATATAAACCACGAGGAAATTATGTAATAATAAAAATATATTACATTCAACTTATATTTGATACAAAAAGAAATAATAATAATGAATAGGCCCATTACACTTATGATAACACTTTGTAACTCTGCAATATATGAACCGAATTAGATCTATGTCTTCTTGTAGAAATATATTCCAGACACATTGTACAAGTGCTTCAAGTTCGTTTAAAATTGCTGAAGGCAGGTGCGATAGTTCAAGGGTTCGATCCAGTACTATCGGCGATAAATTTGAGGATCTTACCGGTCATTCGAGTGTTGATATCGCAGACCATTCTACAAATTGCACTATTTAACGTGGACCAGAATCTCGTACTCGTACATAACTCTGTCATGTAATGTCTTCATTACGGCAAAGGAAACCAATGTCCATTCGTTTTTCTATTTCACGAAACTTAAGGCTGCTTCTTTCAAACCAATAGCTTGTCTCATTTCAAATTCGGATAATTGTCTGAAAACGAGATGTGGCGTAAACTAGTGGCATTCTAGTACTTTTACGAGGGTCGATCCAAAAGTAAGTTTCCCTTCATTTTTTCAAATAGACAACTATGTTTATTTTCATTAAAATTTACATCGTCGGAAAGATGAAACTTTCCTCTATTTTTCGACATAATCGCCATTTCGATCAACACATTTTTGTAGACGGTGCTCCAACTTTTGTATGCCCATGTCGTACACCTCCGCCGCCAAACCCTTAAGAAAGCGCTGCACCTCTTGTTTCACTTCCTCGTCGTTCCGGAAGCGTTTGCCACTCAGGTGTTCTTTTAACTTGGGGAACAAGTGATAGTCGCTGGGCGCGAGGTCCGGACTGTAAGGTGGGTGGGGCATGACAGTCCATCCAAACTGCTCCAAAAGTTCCTGGGTTTTGCGGGAAGTGTGAGGTCGGGCGTTATCGTGAAGCAGCGTTACACCTGTTGTCAGGCGTCCTCTCCTGCGGTTCTGGATAGCACGCCTGAGTTTAGTGAGTGTCTCACAATACCTGTCCGAGTTTATTGTTGTCCCGGGTGTCAGGAACTCGATCAGCAGTATCCCCTTGCGATCCCAAAAGACAGTGGCCATGATTTTGCCAGCAGAAGGAGTTTGCTTGAACTTCTTTGTGACTGGTGACCCTGAGTGACGCCACTGTTTAGACTTTTCTTTGGTTTCGGGGGTGAAATGAAAAACCCACGTTTCGTCACCGGTCACGATGGAGTCCAAAAATTCTTCCTTATCGTCTTGACACTTTTGAAGAAACTGTCGAGCACAATCGAGGCGTTTCTCCTTGTGTTCTGCTGTCAGCATGCGCGGTACCCATCGAGCGCAACACTTGTGATACCCCAACTTTTCAGTCAAAATTCTTTCCACTGTACCGTAAGAACTCCCAGGAATCCTATCAACGAGTTCACGGATGGTGATTCTCCGGTTTTGAAGCATTTCGCGTTCGATCTTCTCGACAATCGACTCCGAAACTGCAGGTCTTCCACTCCGCTCTTCGTCGTGAACCTCCTTCCGTCCGTCACTAAATTCCCTGCACCAATGTCGGACCATTTGAACGGACATACACTTGTCGCCGTAAACTTGTGTCAACTTTCGATGAATTTCCACAGGTGGAATTCCTGTCGCATGCAAAAACCGAATAACCGATCGAATTTCGCACCTGGCGGGATCAACAATAAGAGGCTCCATCGCGAACGGCTGCTGAGCCAAGACTGAGCGGCGTAGCGCAGCGCTCGCGGGCGGAAAAGGGAGTGGGGGATCTGCCGTGCACAGCGGTGTTGTCGAATTTCGCCTAGCAGCTTCCAACGCTGCTGCAGCTCTTTGGGAAACTTACTTTTGGATCAACCCTCGTAACATAACCACAAGAATATTCTTAGCTAGTAGCATACGAAAAATATCTCACAACGTGATAAAACCAAAACATTTTATACTATTTACTTTGCCATATTTTGCGAAAGTGCATACACAAACATAAAGGTAAAATAGCAAAAATATCACGTTGGTTCCAATATTATATGAATAATATACCAGACACTTAAATAAAGTTAAGCTTTATTAATTTTAACATTAGCTTTTGCATTCATATGTAACTCCATATATAAACAAGAGTGAATATTAAGGATATAAAGAAACTTTCATGAAATGATGAAAAGTTTCGGTTTTCGACATTCAGCTTGGGGTTTCAATATCTTAAATATCAGTTTCTGTGACATGTGAAATTTGACTTTTCAGTTAAACTAATTAACGACCTATTTCAAGTGAACAGTTAGTATTTTTTTCTTATTCTTACACTTTTTAATCGGTGAAAACTCAAAATAAATAATAAACTTTAATGAACAAAAAAAATCAAAACATAGATTACACAGAAAAAAATGAAAGTAGTTGAATGAAAGCACTCGCAAGTACCAGAAGGTTCCAATAGGGGAATTGAAACCATATTATTTGGGCCGACATTTCATAAATGTAAATTACCTTTTATGATTAAGAAAAATTTAAGATCCAAAGATTTTTAAGCGACAGTGTCTTTAATTTAAAATAGATACTTAGTTATGTGAACTAATAAATACCAAGCGTGTTCATAAAATCAAATTGTTTATGTTATCGAAAGTATATTTTGATTTTTGAAAATAAACAATTACAACTTTTTAATATACTGTGATTTGTTTTTAAATATTTTTTGCTGCCAAACGTTATTTAAAACCTTATCTCTTCATTTTCGAAATACCAGTAGCTCGTGAATATTAAAAATATTTCCTTCACTTCAAAACTTTATTTTATTAGTCTGTTTATAGCCTTATTAATAACCTATTAAACCGAGCACAAGGATAATTTAAAAATAGCAGAGATACATTCTGTCAGAGGTATTCAAAGAAATTGATGTCGAAATTAAAAATGAATTGGTGCACTTATCTAACAAGTGGTTAATGCAAGAACATTCCTAAGCAAGATTAGGAGAATGTAGTTCTCATATACAAGAAGGGAGATCATACTAACCTCGAAAACTATCGTTCGATCGGTCTTCTATCTCATCAGAATTATAACGAACAGATTAGATCACAATTCCAAATGTAACAGCCAAAAAAACAGGCTTGATTTCGTAACTCATTTAGCGGCACAGAACATTTCCTTATAGTAAAACGGTGACTAGAAAAAATGTGAGAATCCAACATTCATATACGGATGACATTCATAGGTTTTAGAAAGCTTTTAATACGATTGAATGTTGGGCAATAATTAAAGTAATAACACCACAAGAGACCAAAGGTAGTTAAAACTCGCAGATAACATCTACAAAATATCGACAAGGACAATAAAAGTCCATGAGATCGCAAATAAAATCAAAACCAAAAGAGTATTCAACAAGGTGACAAACCAAACCAAAACTATTTACATATACAGGCCCCATTACTTCCCGAAATAATCACTATTTGGTGTGGATTATAGTACGGTGACATCATCGGGAGGTATTTTTTTAAGAATGCTGAAGGACGGACTGTCACTGTGAATGGAAAACGCTATCATGCCATGTTATCGGATTTTGTCTTTCCGAAAATTGATGCGGACGAACTATATTTTCAACAAGACGTCGCAATTTGCCACACAGCACGTATTACGATGGACTTATTGAGCAATCAATTCGGAGAATTGGTAATTTCACGGAACGGATCTTGCAACTTGCCATCAAGATCTTGCGATTTAACCCCATTAGACTATTTTCTTTGGGGCTATGTTAATTCACAGGTTGACATCAACAAACCCCAGACTCTTGATGAACTTGAAGCCAACATTCGAGCAACCATAGTCGCCGTACCACCCGATATGCTCCAACGAGTCATCGGAAATTCGGGCAATCGAATCAACCAGTGCAAGAAGAGTCGAGGTGATCACTTGAACGATATTTAGTTTAAATCATAAATTGCATAAAATATACCATCTAATAAAAACAAATTTTCTGTGTTTTATTTCAAATTCAAATCATATCGCTCTTATAGGGAAATCTTTTAATAAGAATCAATTTATTTAAATGGCTATGGTCAGGACTCGTAGCGAGACATTCGGAGAATTGAAGTGGTCAAATTAGGTGAAAGGTGAAGCGTAGGACAACCTCATCAAAGATAATACGAAAGAAGAAGGAAAATAATCTTGATTATTCAACAGATTTGAAAATGATTTTGATTTGAAAATGATTATTCAACAGTTTCTGATGAGCTAATGTCCAGTGTTTGACCATCATTTTCGTCATCTTATTGTTCGCTTAAATCAGGGGTCGCAAACCCGTCGATCGCGATCTAGCGATAGCTCGCGTGGACAATTTCGATAGTTTGGTATGCTAATTTAGGTTAGGTTAATGTTGTACGTCGAAAATATGTTTCCATTATTGCATTAAACAAGTTTACATAGCTCTCTCTATCTGAATAATATTAAAGTAGCCAAAGTAGTACTACACATTGAAAAGGTTGGCGACCCCTGGCTTAGATCATCTTCATTCCATTTCAGAATAGCTTGTCTTAAATATACGATCCAAAAATTTAATTTCAATTAAGTGAATGATATTCAGAAATGGTCAACCAGGTTTTTTATTTGTGTCAACATATTTTTAACGCCTTTGAGCGATTCCACTTCTTTACTTTTATATTTTTCCTTTAAAATGGTGAGTGGCATATTTTCTTCTGGGTCTGACCCCAGACCAATGTACAGCATTTCTTTTCAACCATTTCTTTATGATGCCAACTTCAAATCTTTTACCACGCTAACGATAGGTTCATTATAGCATCTTTTATTGTTAAAAAGGTGTGAGAGATTTTCAGTTTTAGAAGATAAAAGTATTGGCAATAAGCTTGATCTTTAGCACATTTTAGTGATTAGTTTAACGACTTGATCCATTTGCTGAATTAAGATAGTAATATTTGATGGTTACTCAGTGAATATTTTTCAGGTGGATGCGGCATTATTAAGGTAAAGGAGCCTAATATGAGACCTATTTAAAAAAAATAGAACATTAATAGATAACATAAATTAAAAGTAAATAAAACTTAACATGTTCTTATCGTTTTTGCACGATGGACAAATAAAATTCGCATCAGCTAGTCCGCAGTCTTCATAAGCCTAGCGTTAACACTTAGTGCACTGGATCCATTGCTCACCATGCTTATCACCAAAATAGTCATTCGGCATTAGCGTCATTGTCATCATCGAGGCTATCGTCTAAAAATTCAATTTCTTCATTAAAATGGTAAGATGATGATGACGATGATGATGAGGTGTCCCTTTTATTTTTACCAGATGTGGTGATTTTTCGTTCTGATGTTTTAGTTTTTGCCTGAGAACTTCAGTGGTTTCAGCACAGGTTTCTTTTTTTCTTCCCTTTGTCAATTTTTGAAAGGCTCGCTTGATGTGATAATATACGCGCTATCTGGTTTTCTACCCCTATTCCCTGCCTTGTCATTGGTCATATTTGGAAGTAGACTTATATCAGTTGGAGTAACAAACTGGCTACAAGGCCCGGCAACAACTCATTTTGGCAACTCATGCAAACTTTGTGCTGGTGTCTCGTCATCTCAGTCTGGTATCGTAGGAATAGCATCTCTTGCTGTCTCTATGTTTTTCAAAATGCATTTACCGACGCTACCATTATGGCAGCTCGATTATAAGCACTGCAGAAAAGACTCGCGAGGTTATATGCCTTAACGGATTTATTAGGATGGTTTCGTAACCAATTCTCGATCTCCTGTGCATAAAAAGTTTTTAGTGGCTCCATAAATCCAACGTCTAACGGCTGCATTTTGTGGGTTCAATGAGGCGGTTAACAACCAATTATTATGTTAAATAAATAAACAAAGATTAATATCTAAAAATTTCCACTATATTTAAAATTCTATGTATGACAATTGTTTCGACACACAGTGCCTTTTTCAAATACAAACTACACTAAACTAACAGTAAGAAAAGAAACTACAACCTAAATTGTCCGTCGACCTATTAATACCATAAAACATGATAGTGGGGAAATGCATTTTTTTGTCAACGTCTAGGACAATATAAGTTTAATAATGGTGAACCATTCAAGTCTAGCTGGTCATTTAACAAAATATTCAAATGTTTTCTTTTGTTGATTTTTAAGCTCTCTAAAAGATTTAATTTTGTGGATTTGTTCTCATTATGTAACATTATAAAATTTTCATTGAAAGCATGCTTTTCTAACATTAAATGTGTAGCATAATGAGAATTATTTTGTTGTTTAGTATAACTTCTTTTATGTTCGTTGACCCTAGTAAAGAAAGATCTTCCTGTTTGTCCAACATAGACTTTTGGATACGACCCGCACTCAATTAAATAAACTCCTGATTTATACAGTTTGTTTGATTTTTTTATTATATATTATTTTTATTATATTTTATTATATTTTATTTATACAGTTTGTTTGATTGTTTTTAATGAGGCGTCCTAGGCTATTGTTTGTTTCGAAAGCAATATTTATATTGTTTATTTTGGATAAATATCTCGACACTATTTGGGAAAATTTTTCCTGTATATGTAATTGTTTTGAACGTTGCATTTTCGACATTGACCCGATATATTAAATTAATGGCTTTATTATAATTTCTTTATTAATTATTTTATTTGTAATGTTTGGGTCGTATCCGTTATTTACTGCGATCTGTTTAATGACATTTATTTCTTTATTATAATTATCTATTGACATGGGGATATTTAATAATCCATCTATGTATAAAATAGTTAAATGTTGGCATCTTTTGTGAATAAGGATGAAAAGATTTATTGTATATAACTAAATCTGTATGGGATGGTTTATGAAAAATTGCAAAATCATGTTTAATGTCTTTTCTGGTAATAGTTAAGTCTAAAAAGTTAATACTATTATGTTGCTCTTCTTCAACTGTGAATTTAATGTTTTTATGTAAAGAATTTATGTAAGTTCGGAACTGATTTAATTGTCTCTCAGAACGTGTAAAACAAATTAAAATGTCATCCACATATCTGTACCAGTAAAGTGATGATTTAAACAACTGATGTTGATTTATCTTATATATATTTTATATTATTTATATTATATATATATATATATATATATATATATATATATATATATATATATATATATATATATATATATATATATATATGTATGTATATATATATATATATATATATATATATATATATATATATATATATATATATATATATATATATATATATATCAGGTGTCCCATTAAGGATGGATCGCGGCCATATCTTGAAAACTATTTATCCCACAGCTTTGGGGAAAAAAAAAATTGTACTAAAACTGATCATGAGAAATTCACCAAAAATATTTTTAACCTTCTAAAAGGACCGCAAGAGGGCGTGACGAGCTAAACATTTTTAAAAATATTTTTTTTTTGTGTATTTTCAAGTGTTAACCCAGTAAGAAAAATTCTCAGTTATAATTAGCAAACTGTGTCCTACAACTTTGTTTTATGGCATTTTGTCGTAACTTCGCGAATAAAGAGTTTTACCTATTTAGATAAAAAGTCGTCTAATGTCCGTTTGCCTAAACCGATTTTCCTCAATTTGGATTCATTTAAAAGGTAATTGCTGGGACAATCAGATAATCTGGGAGATAAATTATTTAGTTTATAAATGAAACCGCGAGGTGGCGTTACATTCAACAATATATTTTTTGAAGTTTTGTTCAGTTTTTTCAAATGGAATGGTACAGCTTTTATTACATGGCTAGAAAGGTAATTTAAAGAGGAATCATCCAGTGAAAACCCGAAATCTGACATGTCAAGAGATATTTCGATTTTTCTGAAAAAAATGAGTTAGTTTTAATTTTTACCGTAATATTAAGTTAAAAATTGGTCTTAATATTTAGGTCACAATCGCAACCGCAACAATTTTATTTAAAAAATAAAATTATCTATTCAGTATCAATCATCATAAATGTTCTAATCCTGACCTTGATAATATTTTCTAATTTAATTACATAAGCGGAAAAAATGCCTTTCACCAATTGTTGCATTTTCTCTTTTGTGATGCTTAAATACTACTTGACAGAATATTGAAATCAGTCATTAATAAATATACCTTTCTATATTTACTATATATATAATATACTCTTTCTTTTAAACTAAATGAATGGATGAATGAAATTATGCGTTTTCGGGTTTCCAAATAAACGCATGCAATCCTTAGGTACATTACACAAAGAGTGTAAGAAGGGAACCATAGAAACAAACAAAAACAGTCAAATTAACTTGTCAGTTTTGAAATGCATTACATTTTCAACATTGCATTTATTGATTATTAATAATTATTATAATAATATCTAACAATGCCTTTTACGAATAACGAGGCATATGACATGTTGGCGGTGTATTTCCAATGTTTTGAAAATGCATGTATTGCAGAGCGGCAATATGCAAGTCAATATCCCGAAAGAAGGTGTTTACACGTCTAGCAAGACGCTTACGAGAAACAGGAATTGTGCATCCAGATCCAATCCGCACCAGGTTACGTTCGATTCGTAATGGAGATAATGTCGTAAATGTTCTGGCTTATGTTGAAACCAACCCCCATTTAAGTATCAGACAAATATCTGAAGAATTAGGTGTTAGCAAGACATCCGTTCATCGAATCTTAAGAGATAACAAGCTGCACCCCTATCATGTTGTCTTACACCAAGCCCTTTTGGATAACGATTTCGACAGACGGTTAGACTATTGTCACTGGTTAAAAAATATGTGTAGTGGAAATAAACAATTCTTAAAACGCATACTATGGACTGATGAAGCTACTTTTAGCAGTGATGGAGGCGTTAACTTACATAATATGCACTACTGGGTAGTTGCTAATCCACACTGGATGTTAGAAATCAACCACCAAAATAGATGGAGTGTGAACGTATGGTGTGGTGTTTTGGGAGACAAAATTATTGGTCCCTTTATTTTTAATGGACATTTGAATAGTGAAACATATTTAAATTTTTTCCAAAATTGACTGCCAGAAATAATGGAAGATGTTTCGTTGGAAACAAGAAGACAAATGTGGTACCAGCATGATGGATGCCCTGCCCACTTCTCGCAGGTGGTTCGAAACTTCTTGGATGCTTCGTTTCCAAATCGTTGGATAGGATGGGGTAGTTTATTTTCGTGGTCGGCGCGCTCACCGGATGTGACAGTCCTCGATTTTTACTTGTGTGGAAGACTAATAGACCTTGTTTTTCAAACTCGTCCTACCACACAAGAAAACATGATTGAAATAATTCAAAATTCAATAACCAGCATTTCAAGAGCGGAAATTGAAGCTGCCGTTTTTAGTACTCGTCGAAAAATAAATCTTTGCATTTCTAAGGATGGAAGGCATTTTAAACATTTAGAAAGGCGTTAAAGTTCAGATTCTGTTAATTATTAGACTGTTGTGCTGTTAATTTTATTTGACTGTTATTATTATTATCTTCGTTGTTGGCCCGTTGGCCTTTAAGCACGCTCCAAATTAATATTGCACGAAGATTTTGGACCAGTCTTAAGCCTGGGTAAAGTGTGAAGGAAGGCAAACATTAGGTTAATATTTTTTTAACTTAATGCAGGTAGTACTGAAATAATAACTGATTTTTTCAGAGAAATCGAAATATCTCTTGACATGTCAGACATATCGATTTCAGGTTTTCACTGGATGATTCCTCTTTAAATTACCTTTCTAGCCATGTAATAAAAGCTGTACCATTCCATTTGAAAAAACTGAACAAAACTTCAAAAAAACTATTGTTGAATGTAACGCCACCTCGCGGTTTCATTTATAAACTAAATAATTTATCTCCCAGATTATCTGATTGTCCCAGCAATTGCCTTTTAAATGAATCCAAATTGAGGAAAATCGGTTAAGGCAAACGGACATTAGACGACTTTTTAGGCAATAGGTAAAACTATATATATATATATATATATATATATATATATATATATATATATATATATATATATATATATATATATATATATATATATATATATATATATATATATATATATATATATATATATATATATATATATATATATATATATATATATATATATATATATATATATGTTACTTTTTTTATAGACTCGCAAAGTTTTTGGAAGAAGTGAAAATAAATTTGAAGCTCAATTTTGAATTGCATATTAAAAAAAAACTAAAAGCGATCATGGTCTTCGAATTCTTTAGAAAAAATCTTTGGTTTATCCTCTTTCTAACGGTATGCATTCATGCCATAAAAACGTTTTACTAACTTCACTAATTTGCTAACTTTGTGTATCGGGACGCATGAGGCTGATATTCGATATTAGTTATTTGCGTAAATTACATACGCTAAGTAGGTAGAAAATGCTATCTCACTCTTGCGCAGTGAAATCTGGCTGCTATCTCTTTCATACATAGGGTTTCTTACATATAGTTTCGCGTAAGCGTCGGTAAGTGTTTTGGAACGTGTGGGGGGAAGGTAAGCGGAAAGCGTTTTTGATAGATTCTTTGCGCTTCTGGTGCAACACCATTGGCACTTCCATATGTCATCAAATTGTCCGCGTAACTAAGTAGATGTCGCTAGCATGTAATTTTGATTTTCATAGAACTCTACAAAATTACACATTGAAATAAAAAAATAATTTGGAGGTTATACCAATAACTTTTTTTTTAATTCAAGTTTCAATGCTGACTTTTGAAATTTTTCAAATAAAGAATTAAATAATTAACATAAAAAAAAACCTGTGGGACCAATAATGTTTTATGGAGGCTGAGGAAATAGTAAAAGACCCCTCCCATCGGCCATTTTAATTTGGCAAACGATGCAGCAAATACCCTGTATAGCATTCCTTTCGGAACATTGAATAATTTTGCTGCATGTTTGTACCTCATTTCACCATTCGTGATAGTTTTGACAGCTAGCACCATTGAATTTTTATTTCACTTTTTTGATTTTGGTGACGGTATCGTCTATAAAAACGAAAAAAAATATGTCAGATAATTATGGAAAAAGTAGAATAGAATAATTATAACTTATCTCATATTAGGAACACAAAATGTCTCATAATAGTAATTTAACAAAAAAATAGTTTGCGGGGTTAGGTGTCTACAAAAATGTATGAAGATTTATTGTTAAAATATTATTAATAGTTATTACATCTTTCTATAAAATGCATAATAGTATACAATTAGGATTGCCTTTTTTTTTAAATACTTAAATTGCTGTACTTCGATAAAAACTTGTAACTGTACGATCCAATTCAAATTTTGGGTAAAGGTATTGCAGTTTTTCTATTACCCTTGGGTCTCATATTAGGCTCCTTTACTCTATATATGGAGGCATTATTCAATAACAGTACAGCATTTTTGGATTCGGGTATTTGTTAACCTAAAGAACGCAGGATAGATTCATTCAAGGATCCTTTGGATAATCGTAACCAACAGGGCGAGTAAAGTTTTTAAAGTACTTAGGATTTTTGTGCTTTGCTTACAACGACAGACCTAAACTTATGTGCTCCAATTCTCTATTTGGAGAAGCTAAAATAGTAAGGCATCGTAGTTTCTTAGGAAGTAATCTCCAAAAGAAACCCGTACCATCTGCCTTGTAGATCTAGTCTTTTGTTAGATTAAGTATATCTATAATTGAACGAAGACCTTGGTGATAGAAGTTACTAGTTTAGTAGATTACGAGGTGTGTAATAAAGTACCGATTTTCATATTTTTTTTTTACCCAATCGAAATTACAATTCCATATTGTCTCCTTCAAAGTACGTCAAAGTCTGGGGAAGCCACATAGTTCAGTAGACGATATTTCCACGCTAGGGTTACGATTTCAATCTTGGGAAAAGGAAAAGGGGTTGCGGAGCAACAGTGATATTTTTACACAAATTTTTAGTTCAAATTCTACTATTTCCATATTATTCTGAACATCAACCGACGATCAGAATGCGCAAGATAGCGGATTATGTGGACATTTTCATCACTTCTTGCAGTTGAAGACTTCTTGCAAGATGAAACTCACAGCGGAGGATGTTCAATGGAGTCTGGACAAAACTCGATAATGCAGCGTTGCTCGAAATTGCTGTCATTCATTTTCAGAACGCGCTAGAAATATTCGGTTCACGGAAAAATTTGGTACGGACTACAAAGCGACTCTAGGGACTTCATACCCGTTCTAAAGACACATCAGATGATGTCATGCGTCCTCCCCAAAGGGAAAGCCAACAGTGTTGCCAGGTCGGAAGGTACGCCACCGGTATCATAATTTTATTTATACACTTCATATTTTCACTTGTTTACATATTTACCGAAATATCCAAAGTTGTTCATTTAAATGAGGGTGCCTTTCTTCACTGTATAGAACCAGTATATAGTTTATACCAGGTGTCCAGAAATGTCGTTCATATTTAATTACTTGTGTGCTCTTAGGTGGTGCAGAACGCGCTGGTCGTGTTAACTTTACATCGAGCTTGGTTCAGGGAAAATTAGTTGCCATTGAGCATTTCACCGGACAACAACCTGCTTTCTGTATTCGCGCGTATTATGAGTATAATTTTCACTACATAAACGAGGCACCAAGTGTTAATTTAATAAATAAATTAATAAAAAACTTTGAGATTACAGGATCAACTCTTAATTGGCCGTCTACGGATCGTCCAAAGTCCAGTAGAGGTGCAAACAACATTAAACGTGTGCGTGAGTCGGTTAGAGAAAATCCATTCCAATCCGTACGGAAGCGAACTACTCAGATACACATTAAGAAATCTACCCTTCATGTCATTAAAAAAAAGATCTTCGTCTTCATCCCTATAAAATTTAAATTGTGCAAGAAATGAAAAAAACTAATGAAACTGAAGTCCAGATTTAACTCCACTTGATTTTTTCTTGTGTGATGTCAAGAGCAGAGTTGATGAAAATAAACCACGTACTAAAGTAGAATAACTAAAGTAACTAGAGTAACTAGTAAACTGGAGTAACTAAAGAAGAATATTGTTCATGAGATCCACTCGGTATCCAGACATATGTGCTGGTGTGTGGTGGCTTCACATTTTCGATCATGCCTTCTAGAATGCCAGCGCCGCGAACGCTGCCATCTCGACAGTATTATTTTTGCTAAATAAATTTCCAAAAACTGTACTATAATGTGATAATAATAAAATTAGTATACCTTAAATCGACTTCTATTAATTATATCTACAAAAATGAACAACAATATTGGACACCTTGTATAAAGGGTGTTTACAAAATCAACCAGTTACTGTTATTAATTATTGTTTAATATATCAAATCAAAAAAAAACTTTGAATGATTCTCTTTAAGTCATACCACTTATATGGAGCGTATAAGACTTAATTATCCCACATTTAAAATAAACTTCATTTGCATTTAGAATAACATAGTTAATGAAGTCATATGAATCAGACTAGTAGGCCTTCAACTCTTTAAAAGTCCACCTTCCTTTACTAATACGAAAAATATCTCTCAGCGAAAAAACTGTTTTGATTTAATAAAGGACCTTCAACAAATTAATATGTTTCTAATACAGTCACTATATCATTTTCTGCTTACTATGCACGCAAGGTTTATATTCACGAGATACACACTGAACACGCTTCCGCTTATTTCGCAGGTGCGTGATAAATTGAATAGAAATGTGACTTATTTTTGAACATGGATCTTATCTCTATATCTTTCAAATATTAATTATATATAGAATTAATTTATTGCATTAATAAAATAAGAATAAGACAATCACAGTGATTCAAAAAATCGTTATTTTATGTTTTGTATTTGTGAATTAATTAATTGCTCCTTTAGGTATGCGCCTGACATAAAAATGTAAACATCACCATTAAATGTTCATTTTTGAAATAAATATATCTATGTCAAAAAATAATAAATGATCAAAATTTGTGAATGTTTTGTCAAGGGGTATTTCTCATCTCAGGCCACTTGGTGTGCATATCTTAGGATTCCTATTAATTTTTTCTGAAGCGAATTGAGTAAATGTATCAAAGGTACATATTAGTAATGGTTTTTTTTTAAATATTTAAAACATTGCTATCTACCAACAACTTAACTTAATGTATTTAATAACCCTAGTTAAATAGGTGTTTATTCTACTTAGTTGAATTTGTGTTAAAAGGGTGTTTATTGTTAAATTAATACAAAGAAATAGGTGGGCCCTATAAGAATGGAAGAGCAATATCACCCTGGAATTAGTCATAAAGCTTAAAACTTCGAGGTCCACAATACAACAGTGTTTAAAACAACAACTTTGGTCATAATCATCTGCAGTTGACTTTTGTGCATGTTAGCCAGAGATTTTTTTCTTTAACAAATTGTTACTGGGAATGAAAAGTGGATTTTATATAGCATTTCTTATAAGAAAAAACAATGCTTAACACCAGGACAACGATTTTTGCCCACTACAAAATCAGGCCTTCAGTCTACAAAATGTTATTGTCATTAGGTTGGGATTTTAAAAGAATTATTCAATATGAGGTTCTGAATCCTAATGAAACTATAAGTGCTGAATATTATTGTGCTCAGCTGGATACTCTAAACATGGCTTTGATTGAAAATCATCCAAAACTGATTATTCGAAAAGTTGATATTCTGCATGATGACAATGCAATATGTATTGCATATGCAGCAATGAAAACTGCACTCGAAGAATATTTTACTTCAAAATCACCCTTATTTTACAAACAGGGAATAGAAACTATGTCAGAGAGATCGACGTCAATAACGATGGAGATTATACTGTAGATTAAGATTGTATTAACTCTTATGGGTTTATGGGTTTAAAATAATGACTTATATGAGCTAAATTAATTGAATATTTGGAGAGGTCTAATGCATGGTAAATGGCGCAGGATTTCCTGTATATAACGTTTAGAAGACATGTTACTATATTCAGTAGGGCCTTTTACCATAAATCCTATAATACGATTCATATCCGTTCCTACATAAAAGCGGAGGTTATTTTTTTCTCCTTGCATCTTCTTACTAATACCCGAGCATCAGCCAACGCAATATATATACTAAAAACAACTGTATTTCATCCTTTATCAGAGGTAGAGTTTCGCTGGTATTACGCCAGATCTTGTGTTGGTGCGTAGCTATAAGAGTGAGCAAAAAATAGATTCATTACGAAAAGAGCTCAACGAACCTTATTCCAAGGTATATAATTCACAGTCCAATTTTCCATGTTCTGTAAATCATTAGTTCGCAACTGGTCTTGAGGTGGTAAAATTGTCTTTCAAAACAAGAAGTCTAGACGGTAATCTCGACTTTCTGCAGGTGCTTTTACCACGTATTTTACGGCCTTCTTGAAATTGGATACGACAACCCCCTAATATTCCTATTGAGCCTGGCGGTAATTTTATGGAATTACTATCCTGATTTCGATCGTCTGTATCTCAAATTCACTAAATTGAGAAAAAAGTTTCGAGAGGAAGATTTGAGTCTTGAAGATAGAAGATCAGGTCATCCACGATCTCTGGATTTCCATATTTTAAGAGCAGCTGTGGCTGCAGATGCTAGAACAAACACTGAAAAACTTTCAGGGGAATTATGAGTATCCCATGCTACCATTAGACGGCATTTGCGAGCAATGGTATACAGTTTTGAAACAGTGAATAACTAAGTACTTCAGAAACGTAAATTCTTTTGGTTCACCCTACTATCTAAATATATTGTTTAAAAATCGGAGCCAGAGGTTCCACATAGATAAACATTATATCGTTTAATACGCTTGACCAAGTAAATTTTCTCCATAAAACAATAATTTTAATAAATCAATATTAAACATTTCTGTTACAAGTTTCTGCATCTTAATGGTCACATTTCTATATCAGTCAGTACGCTCTACGTCTATGAATTACATCTTTTTGTTTTACTTTGTAGTCTAACTTTAAATTAATAGAACTTGTTTTTGATTATGAAGAAAACCTGCACTGCATTGAAACATTTATTGATTAATTGATAAATTCGAATAGTATTTCAAAACAATTCTCAGTATAGAGAATATGTTAATGCTTAAATTGTTTATTGAACAAACTTTAGCATTTGAAATAACTTTAATTTAAATATTTAACATAAACAAATTCTAGGAAGCAAATAAATATTAAAATATTCTATAGGCATAGAACGGGAATTACTTAAACAAGTTTGAATTAGTTTTAATTGTTTTTCCCTTGCCTTCTCTCGTTAAAATTAATTTCCTAATTAAAATTGGTCCTAATTTAAATGATTTAGTAATTAATGGATTAAATATGACTTAGGATTAGGAGAAAAAGCAATACTTATGTAAAAGCAAGACATTTATATTTTAGATATAATATCACTTTATCTTATTAATCACGAGCCAACGCTGACAAATTGCAAAATTTCAGTAATTAAACTTTATAAAACTATATACTTAACAACTCTATACATTAGGTTTTTGATAAATTATTCGTTTTATTTAATTATTTTAGATCGAAAATAATTCGTTATCTACATATTTATCTTCATCTATTAGTTATCTACATTATTCGTGATCCATGAACCTTAAAATCAAATACCTGGGAAAAATTAAAAAATCAAAGGATCACTCAAATAACACCAAAAATAATAACTTCACTCATAATCCCCTTAGTCAGCCTAATTTTCGCATTCCTTACCTACAACCTTCATAAATGGGATAATCGCTAATACCCCATGAGAATCAAACCTTGTGACACAAGTTATGGGCGTAATTGCCAGAGGTTTGGTCACATCCACTTTGTATTTACACAGCTGTACTCATTATACAGTAAAACAATCATGTTAAATTAGCAGTTAACTGTGAAAACGACCAATTTTCAGATTGTCCATTTTTCAAATGAGATTTTTATATTCAAAAGCTAAAAACATCAAATAATATATCATACTTTGAAACTAAAAAAATTATACACTTTTCTATTCGAACTTCCCGCAGTCATATGAGCTTCCATGCTCATTCTGTAAATAATTAAATCATGCTCAACACACCTAATTCAATTTTTTGGACTCACCTCCCTCCCAACCACAATCCCTATCTCACTCACTCGTTCCTTATGCTTCTAAGACTCTTTCATATAACAACATACTCCAATATGTATAATGCAGATTTAAAATTTCGTTAAATAACAAAACAATTGAATATTATTGATTCTACTACTATAAGGACTTGGATACGACAGTTTGAAGATCAGAGTTATGTAAGAGTACGGGCTATTGGTCCTACGAGAACATCGTTTCTCAACCTTCTTAGTATCGCGCTCCACTAAATAGCTAAAAAATAAATTTATAATAAATAAATATAAATAGCTAATAAATAAAAGTAAAAAACTTTGCGACCCCTTCACTACAATATGTTAGTTTGACGTTTATTAAAGTTTTACATCAGCCGGTTAACACATCGACGATTCGTCCTTTTTTCAGAAACTTAATTTATGAAGAATGGTTTTTATTTTTAAATGGCTTATAAACTCCTACGAGCGTCTTCACACGCTTACGAATCGTGAAAAAAAAAAGAATCATCTCTTTGTCTTTGTATTAAATGACGAATCGTCAATGACGGATATGTGTGTGCGAATGACCGTTACACTTATACCTAAATACCGCACCCAGCCACAAATACTGAACTCATGTGCCCTGTTCACACCTGTGCCCTGCACTTGCGCGACCGATCATTCATCCTGAGCGCTATTAGGCAGGTTCGTACAAGCTATGCGCTTTGATAATAAATTCAAAGGAACGAGACGATTAATTTTATTGTCAATTACGTTTTTACAAAAACAAATACTACAATTTTTTCTGTCACCCAGGGTTAAATTAATAAATGTGGTAAAAAAATAAATTAATAATATTAAATAAAATGCACAAATTTATGACAAAACGAAATGCACTGTCTGCATCTGGTGAAGCAGTAAAGAAAAAGGCCAAACTGTACAATGAAACACATTTAAAATATGGACTCATTGCTTTGGATAACAAGTTCTGTCCGCGGAAAGCATGAAGCCTTCAAAATTAGTTCGACATCTGGAAACAAAACACCCGCCTTTACAAAATAAACCATTAGAATTTCTTGAGCGTAAATCACTCGTTTTGAAAAATCAACAAATTGCTATCAACAAACCAAGCCGTAATGATACTGCAGCACTTCAAGGAATCTAAGCTCCAAGGAGTATAAGCTCCACACGATTATGGAAAAGCTCATTTGACCAGCTGCCATTGATATGGTCCATGTTATGATAAGTCCGTAAGAAGCAAAATAGTTGAAAACGATGCCACTTTCAAATGACACAATATGGAGACGTATTAATGAAATGACCAATGATGTTCACGTTCAAATAACTCAAAAGATTAAATCAAGTGATTTTTTTGTATTTCAGTTGGTCAACAGACGTGTCGAACTTGGTGCAATTTGTGAGTTTTGTCCGGTACGAATGCGAGGGGCCAATTAAAGAAACTATGTTATATTGCAATCAATCCCTGGTCATGCAACTGGCGAAAGACTCTAAAGTTTTTATTGATGCAACACAAAACGAAAACTTATGCGATATGAACTGCGCAAAAGTGATAAAGGGGAAGAACAATGGTGTAATAGTAAAATTAAAATACATTATGCCATATATGGAATAGACGTACTACTTTCTTCACAGAAATGCGCTTGCTACAAAAAATATGCCAGATAATTTACAAAATGTTCTGTGGGAAGCCGTAAAAATTGTTAATTTTATTAAAAACCGACCTTTGCGGATTAGATAGCTTTTCACATTGTGCAAATAAATGGGTGCCAAGTACGACTCACTGCTTTTCCATACTGAAGTCTAACGGGTCTTTCTTAATTGCGAGATGAATTGAAAATCTTTTTTACAGCTAACAGTAGCTAATTTTCAGAGTTTTTACGATATAGAGAAACTTTATTATTGTTACCTTACTTCAGTGATATATTTTCACATTAATGACTTGAATACGAGGTTACAAGGCCGTAACAAAAACATTTTACTAATGACACACAAAGTCAATGCCTTCGTCAAGAAGCTTGGTATTTGGATTATACGCCTTGACGCATTCCACGCAATTTTGATTCACTTTAACTTCGGTTAAAAGATGGGGTCTCAATCGGTTTGATCAAAAAGTTGTTGCAGCTGCTCAATTAACTATTGAGACTCAATTAACCAACTTATTGAAATATTGGCAGACAAAACTCTACAATTAAAAGTTTTAAGTCAAGATTTAGATAAGTTTTGGCTTGCACGAAGATGTGAATACGAAAGTCTAGTAACGGAAGCTTTGAAAACATTAATTCCCTTCGCTACTTCTTACTTTTGCGAAAAAAAGCTTCTATGGTGGCTTTAAGAACTAAATATAGAAATCGTCTATTATCACTAAAAAATAATTTTCTTATGTGTGTTTGCAATTATTTGTTTGCAATTAGTTTGCAAACAAATTTGGCTATTACTTTATTTAAGTTTATTTTATTAAATTGTTATTACCTGGTAATATTTAATTTTCTAACACTTGTTTTTAAATTTAAAACCCTTTAATAAAAGGATATTTTGTATACGGGTCTTATTTTTTGAACACATTGTGATCCCCAGGTTGAGAAATGATGTACTAGAAGTATCCAAGGACGTGACGAACAGCTTTATAAACTCATTGCTGTACGAAATTCGCCAAGTGTGTCATGTTTTTGTTGCAGTTACATGTAAGAGTGTTTGAAGGATCATTTTTATATGTTAATCGGAATTTACTTGCGAGGAGCATGCATGCCGATCTTCTTTATTTTGAGTGCTTCCTCTTTCCGAGTTATAATTTTATAAAACCTGGAATTTATCTTTATTTGCTTTAGCAATAAGTCTAGATTTTGTCGTCATGATGAAAATTGAAATTTAACTTTCGCGTTAGAATAGCATACTGTTTTCATCCCAGGAAGTGTGGTATAAGGACCTTCTTGCTTGGGAAGCAGGTCGGTCCTCGTAACCATCAGAAAAAGTTTAAATGTGGCTCGTTATATAATCGAAATTTTGTACCCTTTTATCAGCTGATATTTGCTGAATACGCGGTAGCGACGGTTGACTAGATGGTGATATAAGGGGTCTACTAATAAGAATATTGGAACTTCAAAATGAAATAAAAGACATGTTTTGCTCAAAATCGGTTCCGACACGGATTTTGCAGTCACGGATCCGTTCGCGCGCAATTTTCGATGACCCTGGCGCCCATTTCGGGCTGTATAGCGACTATGGCTAGACGAATGTTAGTTTCCAAATCGCCAATAATCGAGGGTTTATTGCTAAAAGCCTATGTTTTCACATCTCCCCAGTGAAAATAATCTAAAGGAGTTAAATCGTATGGCCAAGGGATGGCGAACCTTGTCTCACAATAAGCCCATATTTACTTCGGAAATGTGCGGTGGTGCGCCATCCTATTGAAAATAAAGGTCATCCGCATTGGTTCCATCAAATTTTGGGAAAAAAATCCTCCAGCATTGCCTTGTAGTAGTGGGTAATGATGGTAACTCCTTCCTTATTTTTAAAGAAATAAGGAGCGATGACTGTGATCTGTGATCTTTTGCGGATGCAAGGGACTCTCATGTATCGCTTGTGGATTAGTTTCGCATCAATACCGACAATTTTGTTTATTGATGAAGCCATTGACCCAGAAGTGAGCCTTATCGGAGAAGATGATTTTGCGTGAAATTCACGACTAATTCGATGGTCGGTTGGCTTCAATTTTTATGCCACTACTATTCTATATAAATGTGAATAAGTCCAACTTCAAAATTTGCCACGTTGTCATTGGTGAGAGAACTCTTGCGAGCGACGAGCAACCAAAACGTCATTTTCGGCTACACTTGCTTGATCGTCGGCAATATTTTTAGCATGGCTTTTAACAGCTTCTGGCTTTTTTTATCGTACAGGCACCACACTATCGTGGAGAGTAAACTCACCTTCAAATTTTTTAATAACACGATCAATAGCCTGTTCAGAAGGACCACCACAACGAATACCACTATGGGTCTGAACTACTCGTTGAGTAGCACGAGGGGACTGCGAATTTGCGTAATAGAGCTGGACAATTTCTAAAAGTTTTTGTAACGTGAAACAAACCATGATTTACTTGCAAACCTTTCGGAAAACAATTGACAAGATATGTCAAAAATCGATAAACAAATATGGCCGTCATGAGCTGTCAAACTTCCATCTTCCCTAATGGTTTACTTAGATTCATAGCCGATAGAATAAATCAGTGATAGCATTAGCGTGATAGATTGGTGATAGCATTGGTCTAACTGTTGAGCGATTCCCCTAATTTCCAGCAACTTTCAACCCAATTGAAATATATGCACAATCCGGTTGGAATGCGTTGCCACAAGAAGATATAGATTATGTAATTCAGTTCATGCATCGCTAAGTCATAGAGTATTATAATAGCCTTTGTGGACCTATTTTTTATTAATTTTTATTTGTATCAAATGAAAGGATTTTTTTCATTGGTATAAAAAAATCATAGTATATACAAAAATATCAAAAATAATCAAACTCTTGTTTTGTCGTTTTATCAATGCCATGTTACAAATTTAATCTTCCCGTGGTGATTTTTGTAATATTCCACATTAAAGAAATTAACGAATTAAAGTTTATTGTTTGGTTAATTTGAATGATGTAGTTAATTTTACATTATTTTAATTTTCTGGAGATCACTATACTGATATTTATTCTTTCTTCTACAGGAGGTTTTGCAAGGACAGCTGAAGTAATTCGAAACTTTCGAGCAGCAGCAGCTGCAGGTACTTCACCACCGGTACTGTACCTTAATGCAGGTGATACCTTTACTGGAACATCCTGGTTCAGTGTATTCACTTGGAATATTTCATCTGCATTTATGAATACTCTTCAACCTGACGCTGTGGTATGTACACTATGTTCAGTTAAATGTAGGAGGTGTGTAAATGAAGTAATGAGACTGGTGGCGTAGCATTCGATCTGGGAACAATATTGGATTCTCTTTTGAAACGAAGACAGGTCATCATCTGATGCATCTTCAACACCAATTTGAATCTCAAAAGTCACTTGGTGATTTGTAGCAATTCTTTTCGATAGCCAAATGTTTCTAGTGCGTTCTAAAAATGAGTGACAACAATTTTGAGTAACGGCGCGCTATCAAGTTTTGTTTCAGACTTGGGCATTGTGCGACGGAAACTATTACAAAACTTCAACAGGCCTATGAAAACAGTGTTTTGTCAATGGCCCAAGTTTTCAGATACTTTAAAGCATTTTTAGTAGACCGATACTCGATTGAAAATCAACCCCGAAGCGGAAGGTCGTCAGTTGCAAGGAATAATGAAAATGTCTACAGAATCCGGAATGATTTGGGGTTGACCCCTGGCTACTAGTCTTGGATTTTTGAATATGGCCCTGTTTTGTTAGAACGCACAAGGAAATTCGGTTCATGAAAACAATTGCTAAGGACCACCAAATGACTCCATGGAGAAAACTAAACTCGTACTGAAGATATATCAGATATTGGCCTGCCTCTCCTCCAAAGAACACGCTAATATTGTTGCTAGATAGAACGTTACCCCACCAGTCTCATTACTTTATTTACAAATTTTATTTTCGGATAACTCATGTGATAGTTTCTATATTTTTGTATCTTTTTATGGCATTTAAATATTTAGTAATAGCCAAATTGAGAACTTTTAACCCCTTTGGCACTTTCTCGACAGTTTGACGAATTAAATTTACAACTAAACACCAAATCACTTTATTTAGCTTTATTTTCATCAATCTCAGATGAAGATTGAGTCATCTCCTGATGATTCTGATATCCTTATCGAAACGTTAAATAAAGTGATTTGGTGTTTAGTGGTAAATCCCTTCAATTTTAGTGTTTCACATCGAAAGTTCCAATAGAAGAATTGATGTTTGAGGAATTGTTGAATTTTTATTTAATAATACATACAGTTCGACGATGTGTAATTTGTTCGCTTATTCAAATCGTTCTTTGCCCTACCTATTCAATCACTATTTCTGAATATTTAAAACCACTATCTTAATATTCTTTCTGAAGGAATTTCTTGGTATAATCTTTAAATATTATTTTATGTGCTTTAGCGACAGTTTTCTTTGTATCAAAATAACAAAGGAGTGCATATCGAAGAATACGTTCGAATTTATATCGGTTAATTATAAATACTTGTCTTTGCAAAACAATAGCTGTGCTATCTGAATTACGTGTAAGAATGACAAACAATAAAAACTAATCATAATCAGCTGTAAAAACTTTTATATACCAGGTTCAAAGATATATTCTATGGCGTAACAAAAGAATTTGCGTTTTTTCCTTTATTTATAAATAAAGGATTATGCTTCACTCCTGTGAGAATTAACCTGACTTGAACTTTTTACTCCAATAAATAAACATTTCTTCTTTAGTATTAAAATAACTCCACTGCAAAATATTTAGTTGAAGTTCGTCGACGTTCAATTGGATAAAAAGTCGCGAAATTAAGGCATTAAAAAGAAAAAATACAGGGGGCTGGTGCCGTATCAATAATCAGCATTACTCAGCTCTGCTTTAAAAAGTTCCGTGAGGGAGACATGAGTATTGGAGATAGGGGAAGATCAAGTCGCCCACGGTCCTACTTTTTTCTTAAGTAGAAAAGTAGGACCATCCAAATCTTTCTTGTGAACAAATATGACCTAATACAACATTTAACCTAATGTTGTATTAGGTTATTTTATTAAAAAAATAACTTAACCCCAGTATGTGTATCACTTTATTGGTACGTAGAAATTCTTCAAAACTAAGTGTTAAAGTAATTCTACAAGCTCTCCATCAAATTCAATAATTTTCACTTAATTTCTTTTCACTTCTCTAATGTTCTAGTGTTAGACACAGCATTTTTGAATTCTTGTTTCACCACAAGCTTCTCTGTTGTTTCGCATTCTCATTAATATTCCTGGAAAGATTTTTAAACACTTTGTTTTTTGTTAAAAAAGAAACAATCAATTGGATTAAGGTTGGGCTACCTAAGGGCAATCTTAATAAAGGGCCATTTATACGTGTTACTTATTATTTGAAAAATTTATACCTGGAATGTATGAATGGAAAAGGTATACTTGGAGGTTATTCCTCGAAATATAGGCTGTTGTTTTCGATGACCTCATCCCATCTTTGAACCAGTAACTCTATTTCTCTTTGGTATCACGATGAGTTTTTGTAGGCGAAACACTCGATGCAGCCAATTTTTATCTCTCCCTCAGTGCTGAATTTTCACATTTTTATTTTCTCCGCAAAAAGTGAACCATGGACCGAAATACATGGTAATTCGAAGGTGCGAGATCTGGGCTGCATGCTCAAATGAAAGAGAAGATTCAATCTCGTTAATTTTTGAGGTGATCAAATGTGGATTGATACGGTACCTTCCCACTTTACTTCGCAAAACTCACGAGCAGCATGGGTCACTTTGAAGCTTTTTTTAAATGTTATCTTAAAATTGTATTAATTTCGCGATTTGTTTCACTCATTTTTGTTAGACAAAACCAAACCATCGACTGAATATTTCGCAGTGAAATCACTTTAATACTGAAGAAGGAACGTTTATTTATCGGAGCCAACAATTTAAATCGGATCAAACCTCCAAGAACTGAAGTATAATCCTTTATTTATAGATAAGGAAAAAACACATTTATAGATAAGGAAAATACTTTTGTTACACCTTAGTAATTACAAGATTTCAGTTATATATTAGATAGAAACATGTACTAAAACATTTATAGTATAATCGAAGAGAAATGGACTTTGGTGTTCTATTCTTTTATGTCAGTGAACAAAAAAATCCAATACTATGAGACATATATTTTCTTGTAATGATATTTTTTTAATAATTCAAAAATTATGTAATATTACTTATATTTGATACAAAATAAACCATCTCTTCTGAAAATTTCATTATTTGATTGGCGTCAAAAACGCGGGGTCGAATAGGTGTCAAAAACCATTACTTCTGGAGTAATAGCAGTATGCTATTCTGATACAATAGTTACATTTTGCCTTCGATTCTTCTACGTTCATCATGACTACCTAAATAAAGTCTAGACTAGAATAAATAGAGTTCCATTCCAGGTCCCTTTTAATTCTATCTCGGCATCATTCTAAGCGACGCGTTTTTGAGATGCACTTTAAGAGGAACTACCCAATAAGCATCCAAGTATATGTCGGTCAATTAATAGTGATCTTCGAAAAAGGCCTACTTGTTTTTGCAATAAAAGTATCACGCACTTTCTAAGGCATATCTATATTATATCCGGACAGTAGTTTGTTCTCAGGGTATTTAGAAATTTTTCATTCTTGACGACGTTTCACCAGAATTTCATTTGGCATTTTAAAGTTTCGAATTGATGTCAGTTATTTATCATATCTTTATCTGATAGTTATTTGACTGCATTCAATGAGACAACAGTACTTGGGAGTTTTACATCCCCCACCGCTGGGTTCCACAATTTCATGTGAAATCTCTCATCATGCGAAAATGGTTACATTTTGGGTACATTGGGTATCCAAATATGGTGTTGGATATTGGGTAATTTAATAGTTACAGCGGGAATGTTCATGTTCATCTTGATCAATGATCGATAATTTCCAGGGCTGATCGTCCTATCTTGAAAACCGAAATTCTATGCAAATGACCCTTTTATTATAGCATTAACAATAGTTACATTCTAAATTACATTTTAATTTCTCAGTGGTAACCATAATCAACATTTTTTGTGAAAATAACAATAGTCTAATTGCTGTTAATATCTATAATATAATATTTGAAAATTACCAAAAAATATATGAGTATGTTTGTGGTAGAAAATTACATAGTTCGGATTTCATAGATACTATCTCAGTGCGCCCAGCCTGCCGTTGAAAAAGTCGATGTTTTATATTACGATCTAACAACTGGATGATAATTAACTTAAAATAACCTAAACACTGGCTGGTTAGAAAAGAACATGCGAGAAAAGCGTATCTGTGACTCGATTTATTACAGGTTCCAGTAAATATGAAGCAATGTAAGAAATATATTCTAATTTTTTTCCGAAGTAAAAAACATAAAGAATTGCTGACCTTAAAAGAATATTTTTTTTTTAATATCTTTTAAATTTTCTACAACAATAAGAATAAAAAACAGAAGGCTCAGTTATTCCGATACTATTTATTTTTAAACAGTTATAAATTTTAAAATAGCATAACACTCTTAATATTTTGTAATACCATCCTTTGCCGATTGACTTCCCGTGTCAATTCTTTTTCGATTACAAATGATGATTACTAGAAATGAAAACTTCTTCCTCATTAACCAATAATTCAGTTGCGAATAATTTCCATCATCTCCTCGAACTCTAGGCATTTTAGTATTACTAAAAATGAACAGAAACCATTTTTAAACCCAGAAAAAAGTACATAACAGCCTAAAACAATCTCTTTCTATCGATTTTTACAAGAAAATTCCTACTTATTTCTTCGGAAAATTTTAATCGTTTACTTCTTTCTACAATTGTTATGTCTTACCAAAAAATATTAAAATCAAATGGTTCCTTCTAGGTTGTGTAATTCCTGTGTCAGATAGTATATAAATAATACGATTTACAAAGATTGCTACATCAGCATCCACAATAGAAACTGCTTTTGAATATTGTATTGTTATTGTGCATGGAAAGCAAATATGTTGTATTATGTGTCATACTTTAGCGTTTACCTACGTTCTGTTTAATATAAATGACTTTTTTTAAGTCGTTTAATTTTATAATATACTTTAATATTATGCAATGGCAGTTAGTATTACCCAGATCTATATGCTTCAATTTTAGCAGCAAAATTTAAACGCATATCTTCCGATCATAAACCAAATTAAAACAGTGACTTTTTGGTGGTGTAATGCTATTACTACAGCATCTGGTAGTTTTGCTTTTAATAAATCCACCTAACGAAAACGCATATTATTGCTAAGGATAATTTTGTTTTAAAATTTTTCTCTTTTTGCACAATCCAATTTTCAAATTTTAAATGTTATGTACTGCAAGAAGTCATTTTTATAAATAGTAACTATTCACTTTTGGATTGGTTTCTACTTCATGGAAATTGATCTGAAACGTCTAATGAAAGACTTTTCTTTTCCACTTTATTTTAGTTTTAAATGGAAATTAGAAAAGAAAAGTGATTTATAGTAACTATTCAATGTCTCTAATATTAAGAAGCACCTAATAAAGCTGACAAATGTGTACTCACTAAGTTACCAAAAATTCTTTAAAGAACTGAAAGAACCATTGCATTAACACTTTTCTACTACAGCTCATTATTTCAGTGTTATAAAAGAATGTTATTATATTTATTATATTTCAAAGAAATGTAATAAAATATAAATATTTCGCTAGAAAATTATAATGTAATTGTTAGTAAAAATAATTTTGAAAGTGCCGTTTGAAAATTCCCATTCCCTACAGAAGATCAATTCATACCTATAAATTACTATTAATAAATTATCATAGAGTGAAGTATAATATAAATTTAATCCATATTTGAAACATTAGGTATTAAAATGCATTTTTAAAAATAAGACAACACAAAATTATCTAATATGGCTTCAATGCATATTATGCAAAAATTATATTTTATTGGATTTATTTTCTAATTTTTGTACACTATGACGATATTCGGTAATGATAAAAAATGAAAAACATTCAGAACATTTAATACACAAAAATTAATAACGACTAGGTCCACCACGGTTATTATAAAACTCTGTAACTCTGGGAAGCATGAATCGAATGGGAAGTCCTAGCTCTTCTTTTGGCACGCTATCTCAGGGGCATTGTATACATGCTTCATTACTATCTGGATGATCTGGCATGATCAGCACAAAACTCACTCACTCACTTTGGCTAGTGGTATGTTAACGTGTCATGTTTCCGGCCCCTGACCCGGAGTCACAATGGAAATTTGGTCCCCGAACTAGGAAATATTGCATATGCATGCCATACATGTTCTATCGGTGATAAATACAGTCAAAAAAACTGAAAATCTCACCGACTAGTCGAATAATTGTATTGCGTAGTCTAGGTGAGCTCTAGGTGGTTTGGCTCTATTTTGCTAAAAGATTAGATTTAGACGAGCTTGCTGATATGGCTTAATGATAGACTGCGATAGTTTGGTTACATAACGGGTTACATTTAAACTTCCTTTAATGACCCGATAAACACCGTTTTCCATGACAAGTATAGGTCGATAGACAATCACTTTCGAACAGTCCTACCTGCAACAAAAGCTTCACACACTTGACGGATATTTTTATATCCATTTATTATGACAAGAAAACCATGATATTATTCACCTCGTTAGATACTTTTAGGACGACCTGAACCTCGTACTCGTGCTTATCCATATCCTCATAACTGTAGAAGCAGCAGTGTCCAATCGTCTTTCTATTTGTCGAAAACTTAAGGTTGTTTGTTTTATTGTAATCGCTTGTCCCTTTTAAAATACAGGTAATTGCCTGAATCGATGTGATGCACGGCTTCGTGATATTTTAACAGAATCACAAGAGTACAGCTTAGTTTAGTCATCATCATGATCTTAACCGTCGCAAATTTTTCCATATAGACTTGCCAGCTTTCCACGGTTTTCCAATTTGGTAGACGAATGTTTGTGGCATCGAGCTTGACACTGTCCTCCGATATGACCCTAGGTCTTTCCTGTCTTCTACCATCTGGCTTCGTAGAAAGTATTCTTTTAGGCATTCTATTAGCATCCATTCTGATGACATGCTCCTCCCATCTGAGTCGTCTCAGTTTAATGCTGGGCATAACGTCTCCTTCTCCAAAGCGGGCATAGAGGTCGTATACTTCGTGGTTGTACCGCTGTCTCCACATTCCATCCTCGCAAACACTTTCAAATATTGTTTTTAGTAGCTTTCTCTCGAAGATTGAGAGTAAATTTATTTCCGTCAATATTATTCATCCATATCTCCCATACAAACTGTAATAAACGTGGTAGATCTACTCGATATATTTTTTCAGTCAAATTCAAATACAATTTATTGATTTTTTGACAAAACAAAATTAATCCAATAAAATATACCCTTTATATTGTTAACATCGTGATCGACAACAATATTTTGATCACTGGCTGTGCTGAGACAAATATAAATCTGACACTAAAGAAGAAAAATTCACTCATCGTATATTTCCACTGTTACATAAAAAGTTATATATAGTTTCATCACATAAACAACAAAAAAATGTAAAACGTATAACATTCTCAATATACTAGTTCATAAATAACTTCGAACATATTATTAGTATTAGTAACCGCCATGAATAAAAAATCTCCAGGCTGTTGGGACCCTCTGAAATAATTTCTCTTTGCAGGAAAAAAAAATGTATATCGTCATTAATCAACAAGCGATATCCATCTTCGCGAACTGTAAAATCAATTTCATCGCTATGTAATTAATTTTTAATTTAGGCGAATGGATCGCAAATTTCTTTCTGATTATTATTGGAACATGTATTAACTAATAGCTATAGCTTAGCCTATTTACGAATTGTAAATAGATACACTATTCATCAAATATTTGGAACAACGATATATATATATATATATATATATATATATATATATATATATATATATATATATATATATATATATATATATATATATATATATATATATATATATATATATGTGTGTTCGGAGAGGCTTCCGCGGTCGGTAAATTACTAGGTTCTCGGAGAGAACCGCGTTTTAGATTTATAAAATCTCGACGTTTCGGCTTCCACTTTGAAGCCATTTTCAAGAGAATCTAGTTGATTTTTTTTGAAACTCAAAACCATTAACACCAGTCCGTTGAAACCTACTTGCTGGTTCCGATATGTAGATAACACCTTCGTCATTTGGCCGCACGGACCACAATCTTTAAATCGGTTCCTTTCGCATTTGAACAGTATACATCCCCAAATCCAATTTACAATGGAGACTGAAAACAATTCTGTTCTCCCTTTTCTTGGCGTTCTAATATCAAAAAGGCCAGACCAAAGCTTCTCCTATTCTGTCTATCGTAAACCCACCCACACAAACCGTTATCTAAATGCGAACTCACATCATCATCCATCCCAATTAAATTCGGTAGTCAAAACTTTAGTCACGAGAGCACTAAGATTGTCGGATAGGGAACATAGGCAAACAGAACTTAATTCATTAGAAACGACACTAATTCAAAACGGCTGACATGCGTCAAATAAAAAGGCATATTAATAAAGTTCAGGCAACTGGTCATACCAACTAATCTACAAGAGAATTGTCCCAAGATCCCAAAGTTCTTCTGCCATACATCAAGGGAGTTATTGATAAAATTTGCCACGTATTCAGATCCCGTAATATCGAAACGATATTTACAACAGAAATAAATATATCCAGTTTCCTCAGACCAGTGAAGGATAATATTTCACAAGAGTTACATGGTGTCTATGAGATTCCTTGTTCTGGCTGCTTCCAATCATATATCGGTCAAACTAATAGACGTATCCAAAATCGCATATACGAGCATTATTTCGCCGTCTGAAAATCTGATCTCTCCTCGACTTTAGCAGAACATCATCTTCAAACGGGTCACAAACTCCGCATAATTCGTGAAACAATTGAGATCCAAAAACGTCCAGATCGCTTAAACAAGAGGGACGATGGTCTTAGAGTTCGAAATACATGGAAACCGCTTATTTCCAAATTGCCCATCTGAAACCCTTCCAGTCAAACGCCCACCACTTGTCTCATCCCCACGCCTCATCCGACCGCCCCACCTACAACCTCACCTATTAATACAGATACAGGTCGAGCCGTCCACGTTCTTTTCTAGTTGTGAACTCTGGGGAGTAGGCGATTGAGGCCTCGGAGTAAATCAACTAGATTCTCTTGAAAATGGCTTCAAAGTGGAAGCCGAAACGTCGAGATTTTATAAATCTGAAACGCGGTTCTTTTCTTCATCCCCTTTAAACGTTAGTGTTACTCCTAGATATTCAGTTTATTCTACTTTCTCTATTGTAGAGAATTCTTATTTTCTGCACAATCAATGACTAAATTAGGGGAGAGTCCTCTGGTACTATATTTCATTACCATATATTTAGTCTTGTTCTCGTTAATTGTTGGGCCATATTCTCTTGCCTTTTTTTCCAACATCTTGAAAACCTTTACTATTTCTTCCTTGGATCTCGCCATCAATACAATGTCGTCGGCATATGCCAAGCCTTGGTGTCTGGTACCATATATTAACCCCTTGGTATTGATACCACTCTCCCTCAGAATCACTTCCTGCACTAGATTAAACTGATATGTATGTATATATATATATATATATATATATATATATATATATATATATATATATATATATATATATATATATATATATATATATATATATATATATATATATATATATATATATATATATATATATATATATATATATATATATATATATATATATATATATATATATATATATATATATATCACACAACCGAGAAGACCTAAATAATTTCTAACTTACTATACTACTTAAGCATACATATCGGAGGTTCAGATTCATATTAAAAATTAAATAGTATAGGAACCGGCCATTTTTAAACCTCTTGATTACAACAAAACCAAGTGAAAATCTGTAACACATCGTATATATCAAACTAAATTCAAGAATATATCTTCTAACAAAACTAGGAATAAGACAAAAACTAAAACATATAATAACTCTCAAACAAAATGGATACGGGGAAAAGATCATCAAGAGAGCAAAAAATAAGCAAGGAAAGGCATCAAAGGCTAGGGCGGAAAATGAAAAGCCCAAGAAAAAGCCATTCTTCCATATATTAGAGAAGTTACCGGAAGTAACAAGAATTCTTAGAAAACACGATATTCAAACACATTCCTGAGGAACCATAAAGTGCTAGAAATAGAAAAGAACGCACAACTAAATAGAGGTGATCATGCTCTTCATATATCAAGAATATATTATTCTTCAAAAACCCAAAAAATATAGATGCAAGAGAAAATCCAAACAACTTTGAAGATCAACACAACTAATATGTCGAGGGACTGGACCAAGAAAACACATATACAGAAATACTCTCTGCGCCATCAGCTCGAAGCTGTTTAACAAGACAGCTAAGACTTGACAATGCCAAATAAAATTTTGGCGAAACAGAATGAAAAACTTTTCAAACGAACGAATTAACACTCGAAGAATAAGTCAACATTTACTATATCCGCGAAAACCTATAGGTATATAAATATATATATATATATATATATATATATATATATATATATATATATATATATATATATATATATATATATATATATATATATATATAAAGGGTATTCCGTTAAGAGGTTTCGAATGTTGGTAACGAATAAAAGAAACGTTTCATAACATACCTGAAAGTTATTTATGGCAGTACGAAGCTGGATAGTGTACAATTATACGTGGAATACAACATCTGTCAAATGACCGCCACGACTTCTCTGGCAGCTCACAATTCTTTTGTTGAAATAAATGTTTTTTGTTGAATAAACAAAATTGTCGCATCTGGGGCAATGAAAATCCTAGAGAAATCCACGAAATCCCGATGCATGCTCAACGTGTCACAGTTTGGTGCGGTTTTTGGGCTGAGGGTATCATTGGACCGTCTTTTTTTGAAGATGAAGATGAACGAGCTGTTACAGTAAACGGAGAACGATACCGAACGATGATTGATGTTTTTTTATGGGATTAAATAATGGACATGGATTTAGAGAATATGTGGTTCCAACAAGATGGTGCGACATGTCATACAGCACGTGAAACATTGACTTTATTGCGTACACAGTTTGGAGGGAGGCTGATCTCCCAGAATGAGGACGTAAATTGGCCACCAAGTTCATGCGACTTGACGCCGCTAGACTATTTTTTGTAGAGCTATGTGAAGAACAAAGCTTACGAAAATAATCCGCAAACCGTTCAACAGTTGAAAGAAGAAATTAGGCGAATAATTCTTGACATAACTCCGCAAATGTGTTCAGCAGTAATCGAGAATTTCAACAAAAGAATTGTGAGCTGCCAGAGAAGTCGTGGCGGTCATTTGACAGATGTTGTATTCCACGTATAATTGTACACTATCCAGCTTCGCATTGCCATAAATAACTTTCAGGTATGTTATGAAACGTTTCTTTTATTCGTTACCAACATTCGAAACCTCTTAATGGAATACCCTTTATATATAAATATATATATATATATATATATATATATATATATATATATATATATATATATATATATATATATATATATATATATATATATATATATATATTGTGTTCCAAAAGAAAGATTCTTTTTTATATAGCGATATAAATACAAGAGAGACGTCCACCAAAAAAACCTTTATTAATTATTGAAATAAACATTTTAGGAAATTACTTTTTAAAAATAATGTCATCTAAATGTAAACCTTCACGCTCATGGCACATCTAAACGAACAGCAAAATTCCTTAGGACGGCTCGGCACATAATCTCTGGAATGGCTGTCATTTCGGGTCGGATATTTTCTTTTAACTACACTTTTAGATTCTTTGAATCTAAATTAATTTTCACTGTCAGTCGACCTGGAAGAAAGAAAGGCTCCATAAGCATGTCATTTACTACGCCAGCGCAAACATTTACTGAAAATCTGTGCTGAAAATGAGTTCTTTTCACAGCATGCGGATTTTATATTGCCCAAACATGGTTATTGTGGAACTTATTTACTCCATTTCTTGAAAATGTTATCTCGTCGGCAGCCAAAATAAATTTGGTAAAATTTACCTAAAATTTCTGTTATACTGATGTAAGAGCTACTGACGAAATTCAACTCTTCTAGGAAAATCTTCGGGTTGTAACGCTTGTAACCATTGATAACGATAGGTATAAAAGTGTTCTTGCCGTATCTTCTACATTTTACTATGACCAACTTCAACTTGACTTGCTATAGAGCTAGTGCTAGATTTTGGCTCGTTTTCGACAATTTTTAAAATGTCTTCCTTAATATTTACTATTTCGCGTGGACGAGGTCTTCCAGCATGACCTCTTCTGTGTGCCTTTAATTACCCTGTGTTGCAAGTCTTGTAACTAAATTTACACACATCCGCACAGCCGGATGATTTCTTAATGGAAAGATTTCGGCGTACAAACGACATGCTGCGGCTGCATTTTTATTGGCACTCTCCGTAAGGTAATATTATGTCCACTAGTTCATTGTTTTCATAAACGCGTGGCATTTTATCGTAGAAAGTACCCAAAAATTAAACACGCAGAAATTATACTACTGGTAAAATGGTAAAAACTGGTAACTGGTAAAATTTTTGGTAAAATTACTTATTTTTACCAGTTCTACAACCAGTTAAAAAAAAAAAAAATATATATATATATATATATATATATATATATATATATATATATATATATATATATATATATATATATATATATGGCGGCTCGTGAGGGATGGCGTTCCTCCAGCAATTATAACAGTAAACAATTTTTCAGAGTAAAACACCATATTTTATTTCCGTTCAGTTTCTTCCGTTTAAGGGTTTCAATAGCACGTTGTTGCATGTTTAATAGCATGTTTGGCTAAAGAGCTAGAAATTCCAAATTTAAAAAAAAATGTTATATGTTATTTAAATGGGCAATTGAAATTTGCGATGCGGCACCTCTTAATATTCATATTAAGAGCTCTAACTTTCGGTATTTTATTTCTAACAATATTTTCGATACCTTTAAGAAAAAAAGTCGATTTTTATATATATATATATATATATATATATATATATATATATATATATATATATATATATATATATATATATAAATGTATATAAACATATATATAAATGACCAATGGTTAGTTGCTTGACCGGGAGGAAGCCTCATTTATATATATATATATATATATATATATATATATATATATATATATATATATATATATATATATATATATATATATATATATAAATGTATATAAACATATATATAAATGACCAATGGTTAGTTGCTTGACCGGGAGGAAGCCTCACTCTTACATCGGAGGGCACCCGTTTCGTCTGTTGGTGGTTAGTCTCATCAGGGTACCGACATATGCTCTCTCGTCAAGAATAGGGAGTCCCTCTCCACAGTCAAACAACCCATATTTTCGCCGACTTTTCGTCGGATAGCTTATAAATTGAGTTTTTTGACTTCCTTGGACTGCGTCCAATGAGACAACAGTAGTCAGGAGTTATACACCCCCAACCATTGGGTTCGACAATCTCATGTGGAACGCACAACAACCTGCATCTCCGCCATAATGAGCAATGGTTAGTTGCTTGACCGGGGCAAAAATTCCATTTATAAGCCATCCGACGAGAAGTCGGCGAAAATATGGGTTGTTTGATTGTGGAGAGGGACTTCCTATTCTTGGCGAGAGAGCATATGTCGGTACCCTGGTGAGTCTAACTACTAACAGACGAAACATGTGCCCTCCAATGTAAGGGATGTGTGGGGCTTCTTCCCGGTCAAGCAGCTAACCATATATATATATATATATATATATATATATATATATATATATATATATATATATATATATATATATATATATATATATATATATACATAGACAATGAATCTATAACTATAAGTGTCGATATTAAAATAAAATATTGTCTTGTATCGTTTCTATATGACCCTACCGAGTAGGCAATTTTTAAATCTATTTGTCTATTATAACCTATTTACATACACCTATTATTTTTGACCAATTACTGCATTCGATGTACATATGCAAACTGTATTAGAATCTTGTGTATTAGAATAACTGTGTCGTAAAATAAAGTCTTTCATCAAGGAGATATTTTGAAATTTTAAATCAAACTATAAGGTTATTTTATTTAATTAGGAAAACGGAGTAGAGAACATTTTTGTTTTACAGATAATATTAGTCAAATGTCCACCTCTTAGCGCTTTACAAATAGTTACTATTACATTTGCTACTACTTCTATTAAATGCTCCTGTAATATAGCTACGAAAAGTTGAAAAATAACTGATTCTCTGTGACCACTATTCATCACCATTTAACGATAACAGACGTTGAACTTCTGTATGGTGTAGCGTCATCTTAGTGAACGTTCATCTTTTGTATTTATCTTACATTCCGTTCAGATCTATACCATCCCGACCACAATTGAGCCGCATCATCATCTAAAAAATATGGACCAGTAATTCGTTTGGACTAATCAATTATTTAATTGTATAATTATCTTGAATAATCTCTAGTTTTCCCAGCATATATACTTTCCATTACTTAGTGTCGTTATAAAGCGTTGACCTATAAGAGGGTCAGAACTTTAAAATAAGGCACAATGATAACTACAAGTAATCCGGTAATTTAAATTTTTTCTTGAAGAACAGATAATGGCATTATGTTCTGAAAATAATGTCGTTCAAATGTTCACCTCCGCTTCGTCTTGTGTAATGCATTCTGGAAACCCAATTTTCAATTACTTTTTCAGACATATTAAGAGGTATATTTTCAATAGGGGCTTGAATACTTAGATTAAGGTCAAGAATTGTTCGAGGTTTATTTCTGTAAATCAGGGATTTATCATAACTCTACAAAAATTAATTCAACCAGCTGAACCATTTAAGAAATAACATGTATAGTAAACTTTTCTTGCAATAAGTTGATTATCTGGCGGGATAGGTGACAAAACGCACCGACTTGTTGAAAGAAAACATTGTTTATATCCATATTTATTAGTTCAGGCCAAGGATATTCTGTTAACATATTCCTCTAGCGATCACTATTAACAGTCATGGATTCAATAGTCAGGATTTCAATCAGTGCCTTCAAAAAAAAATTAGGTCCTATCACGGCTTCAGTCCAAAATACGCACCAAACAGTGATTTTCTAAGGATGAAAAGGCAACTCCTGAATAACTTCTGGATTCACTGGTTCACAAACTCACAAAGCCAGGAGTGAGTTTCGTCGAAGAAATTTTTTTCCTTCGAATTTCTCAAGAACCCAATTCATATTTAATCTTTCTATGGTGAATTGACACAATGCACTAAACATAGCAATCTATGAATGACATTTGCATTTCCAACAGTGTTTCCGCTATTACGTTTCAAAGTTCTGACACTCTTGTTGGAAAACTCTTTAGTTATATCTATTGACATTTTATTGCTATTTAAAGTCACATAATATTGATTCCGTTTTTTTTTTGTTAAGGATCTTCAAAATAAACTGTTTGCAGCTTGGACATTGATTTAGTTCTGGTTCTGCTCTCTTCTTCGATCGATCGATCAAATGTTTCCGTACAACGTAAGTTCGAGGCCAGTATTAACATAAAACAATATATATCATCATATAATTCTAAACCATTGCGGGTGTCGATCTGTTCATTTTGTAAAGAGTCACGATGTTTCGCCAAAATCTCATTTGGCATTTTGAAGTGTTATCCGCTTCAAGTGAAGACTCCAACTGACGTGCACGGATCGTTACGCTCACTCTTAAAGGAGGTCCGCGACTGCGCATATTCTATAGGGGGAGGACGCGACTATTAGCGGCGTTCAGCAATGCTATCGGGTGTCCGTTTATTGATTTTTCTTCCTCGTCGCCACATTGCCGTGTTTCTTCTTTTTTCATCAGCGATTTCCGTACTTTTGGAATATTGCGAGCGTCGTTTTGCGTATTTAGCTCACTCCTTTTTTCTATTTCAAGAGCTTCATTTATTGTTCGGACCTTGTGGTTTTCAATATTCGCTATTTCTTTAGCTCCTCAAAATTGATTTTATGTTCTGTTTGTAGATGGTGCAGGAACAGAGCGGAAGTAGTTTGTTTGTTTTTTAAGTTGTTTTTACGTTCTTGTATTCTGGCCGAAATTCGTCTGTTTGTTTGTCTTATGTATGATTTGTTGCAACCCGAACAAGATATGCTGTATACCCCATGACTTTCCAGTCTAATTTTATTATTGGGGTTTTTTTAGGATGTTGCGACAGTTTTATGCGGCTTATAGACAATTTTGATCTTATGTTTCCTTAGTAGTCTGCCGATCCTATCAGTGATTCCTTTTACGTATGGTAGCAGGACCTTTAGGGCATTTAATTTTTGATTCTCTATTGTTCTTCGTGTTTGAGTTTTCTGACGGTGAATGGCCATTCTTATACAATTTTTTGAATGTCCATTTTGTCTAAGGGCTGTCGAAATTTTTGGTAGTTCCTCGTGTATCTGGTAGTATCCGATGTGGTATTTCCAAGCACTGGAGCACAGGAGTGTCCGAAGGATCTGGAAATCAAGGTGTTCGCTACTGTTTGGATTTGAGAAGGATGATGATGAGATTTGATGATGATGGGTATGAGTTAGTTTTCTATACACTGTGTATTCATTATTATTATATCATTATTACACTAATGTAATATTATATATATATATATATATATATATATATATATATATATATATATATATATATATATATATATATATATATATATATATATATATATATAATATTGTCCTGAGCCCTTATTGTCCTGTATAATACTGTCCTGAGCCCTTAAACAAATTACCAACACTAAACCCTAAATAAACAAACCCAGATTCATTACCACCGAATGAAGAGGAAAGGCAAATCAAGCGGCTTAAAAATAACAAAGCTTCTGGTGAAGATGGAATCACTGCTGAACTTTTGAAATCCGCTGGTCCAGGTACAATCAAAGAAATAACCAAAATTCTACAAGAAGTTTGGCGAACCGAACGGATTCCGGAAGACTGGAAAGATGCTCTAATCCATCCACTACATAAGAAAGGAGATAGAACGGATGTAAACAACTATAGAGGAATATCTCTTCCTCCAGTTTGTTACAAGATTCTCAATGTCTACTAGACAGAGCACAGGGACAGTTAGAACCGACCGAACATTGGTGAATATCAGGCAGGTTTTCGACGACCGGGCAGATCCTGCCCTGAACAGATCCTGAATCTAAAGTTGATTCTAAGACATCAAAAACTGTACAATAAAAATCTCGTCTGTACATTTGTGGATTTCAATAAAGCATATGATTCTATTGACCGCGAATCTTTATTCCGAATCTTGAAAGAACAAGGACTAGATCTGAAAACGCTGGCAATTATTAAAGCAACGTTAACTAACACGAGGTCAAAAGTTAAATTCATGGGTGACATCTCAGAGCCTTTCGAAATTAAAACTGGTGTGAGACAAGGGGATGGACTCTCGCCACTCTTATTTAACTGTGTTCTAGAAAAAGTAATACAGGAGTGCCGTGAAAAAAAAGTCGGCACTGAATATTGACCAGCCCATTAAACTGGGGAGAACCAACATCAAAATTGATTGTCTGGCATTTGCTGATGATCTAGCAATTTTAGCTAAAGATGTATTAACGGCACAGAAACAGATTGAAATCCTAAAAGAAACAGCAGAAAAGGTAGGACTCCAAATTTCCTTTGAAAAGACACAATACATGACCTGCAACAGACTAAGAACACCATTTCTAAAAACAAAATATGGTCAAAACATCAGACGAGTCTCTCAATTCAAATATTTGGGTGAAATAATCATGGAAAATGGGTTGGAAAAAGCGGCCAATAAGGGTAGATGTCAAAAAATGGAAACGGCATTAAGACTTACACAAAATATTTACAACAAAAAATGCCTATCTAAAAACACAAAACTGAGACATTACAACACGGTTATTAAGCCAGAATGTCTATATGCTGCAGAAACACTAATTTTGAATAGAAAGAGGTACATCGAGGACATTGAAAAGAAGGAAAGAAAAATCATAAGAAAAATCCTAGGCCCCAAACAAATAAATAGCACAACATACCGACTTCGAGAAAACCAAGAAATCAAGCAATACACAGATATACATAGCGATATGAGAAAAAGAAGACTTAAGTTTAACGGACACATCAAACGGATGAATCCGAGTAGGCTAACTAGACAAATAGTCGAATTTTATGAAAATAGGAGTAGAGCTAAAGTAGAAATAATTAAATGGATTGCGGCAATTAAAGAGGACCTAAGATCAGCAAATATTACACAAAGTGAAATTCAGAATAGAGGTTGTTTCAGACACAAGGTTAACGTTTGGAAGGTTGGCCAGAGAGAAAAATGTAGGAAGACTGGAACAACTTGGTCTGACGAAAGGAAAAAAGCTCATAGCGAAAGAATGAAATTAGTATGGGCTCAAAGGAAGGCTAACAACAACAAACGCCTCTAATTGTACTTCGCGTGGTTCACTAGGGCCCATACGTGAATAATAATAATAATAATATTACATTAGTATTCATAGTTCCAGAAAGCTGTCTTGTGATGAGGAGATCCAAAAAGGGCACTTTTCTAGCATGTCCGACTTCAATGGTGAACTGAATTCTGGAGTGGATTTCGTTTGATTGGGCTTGGAAGTTGTTCAGAAGTTCGTTTCCGTGACTCAAATTTTTTTCATTTTAATGCAGATTTCACCTTAGAAAATAGACAGAAGTCTCATGGCGCATGATGCGGCGAATAAGGTGAATAGTCTTACACTGGGATGCAGTTCTTGGATAGAAACCTCTTGACAGACAAAGCGGAATGAGCCAGCCCATTGTCTTGGTGGAGAACCCATGACTAGTCCTTTTACAATTTAGGTTGTTTTTTTCTTATTCACGGAGTTCAGCAATAACGTGAAAATGGTAATGTTGATTAATAGGTTAACCTTCAGGAACCTAGTGAAAGTACACAATCCCATGAATATCGAAAAAAACAATCATCACTGTTATGAATTTTTATTTGCTCATTTGAGCTTTTTTGGCTCTTGGTGAATTTGGACTCTTGCAATGCATAGATTGGCGCTTCGTTTCAGGATCATAAGTAAAAAATCACGATTCGTTACGTGTTATTATCCTATCCAATAAGTTTGGGTCATTTTTAATGGCATTCGAAGTATCAGTACAGACATTTTTCCGAGCTTCTTGTTGTTCAAATATGAGAATTTTAAGCATCATTTTGGCACACACTTTTTGCATGTTAAAAGGGTTATGCAAAATTTGCCGTACGCATTCTTTGCCAATTCCTACAGTTTCGGCAATCGCACGAATACTTAACCGACGGTCAGATCGAACCAGATTACCGATTGTTCCGATATTATTCTTTTTGAGGTGGAAAGGCGACCTGGGCGTAAATCATCTTCAACGTCGTGTCGGCTATCTTGAAAACGCTTAAACATCTCAAAAACATATGCGCGCGATAAACCATTATATATATAAACCATTATTACCATACACTTCTTTTACTAAATTATAAGTTTCAGTTCAGAGTCTAACTGTTTGACTCTTCAGTTGAAGCGGACAACACTTGATAATGCCAAATGAGATTTTGGCCAAACGTCGTGACTCTTCACAGAATCAACGGATCGACACCCAGAATGATTTAGGAAAAAAAAAATATATATATATATATATATATATATATATATATATATATATATATATATATATACATATATATATATATATATATATATATATATATATATATATATATATATATATATATATATATATATATATATATATATATATATACATATATATATATATATATATATATATATATATATATATATATATATATATATATATATATATATATATATTTGTTTTTTTTTTGTGGTGGTGATGTGACGAATGATGGACCAAAGCAATCCTAAGTGGATACCATATATGGTTAACCATAAAGGTTCACGTAGAAGAACAAAAACACGATGGACTGATGACGTCATCAACTAGATGGATCCGAATGGCAGATGAAAGCTCATGGTCACTTGAGTTGGAAACATGCTGAATAGACATTCATCCTGCAGTGAATGGACACTAGATAAGTGATGATGACAGCAAAATGACTCCTAATTATTGCCAAATATATACTAATGCTAACTAACAGTTATTTAATGGTTAACGGTCATACTCTACACATTAAAATCTCAATAAGCTTAATGTAAATATAAATATATATTTTTTGTGGCGAGCAATACTATAAAGACGACATATAGTTAACAGGGTATTAAAACAAATCACAAAAAACTAGTATTTTATCTTACACTTATACAAAACATAACCCAACAAAGTAAAGTTTAAAAATATGCGTTCATAAAATATGCTGAAGTGTTTTTGAATAGCAGTGTATATTCAGTTAATTGATGTAGATCAAAATGAAAAGCTATTTTGTAGCGATAACATATGACGAAACAACATTTCTAATTAAACCAGAATATGATTTTAATTATACAGGGATTAATGTTATTTGATAAGGATGTTATATGCTTAATTTTAAATTATTTATTTGAGATTTTGTTGCTGTAGCGAATGAACGAGTCAGACAATTAGCAAAATATGTTAATAAATGCCATTAGATAATTAAAATATGTAGAACATTTCATTCAAATGGAAAAATTTTAAAATTAATTTGCACGTTAAATTTTAACAAGCACAAAAGCGAGTGAAAAATACGAGCACAAAAATTGTTATGGTATGATATCTATGTTCTCGTATCAAACAAACAACCCACACTTTCGCCGTCTTCTCGTTGGTTGGCTTATATACTTGTTATATACTTATGTATATATATATATATATATATATATATATATATATATATATATATATATATATATATATATATATATATATATATATATATATATATTACAGAAATCTTTCACCCATTCTCCATGTGGTGCCACCGATCGCCTTCGCCGAACTGTCAACCATGCGACGTCACGTGTCTTTCGGGACCGGTTTCTAGCCTTTCAGCCGTCATCAGCCGAGCTCTAGACGAACGCAAGGAGAGGCAATCGGGGTCAGACCAGATCAACTGGCCATTTTAGAGGCCATTGCCTTTCCGAACTGCTTTCCTTGCGTTCGTCTAGAGCTCGGCTGATGACGGCTGAAAGGCTAGAAACCGGTTCCGAGAGACACGTGACGTCGCATGGTTGACAGTTCGGCGAAGGCGATCGGTGGCACCACGTGGAGAATGGGTGAAAGATTTCTGTAATATTTTCCCTCCACGGTTCCGTTACTCTACCTTCTGGGCATATATATATATATATATATATATATATATATATATATATATATATATATATATATATATATATATATATATATGGCTTATATATACATATATATATATATATATATATATATATATATATATATATATATATATATATATATATATATATATATATATATATATATATATATATATATATATATATATGGCTTATATATACATTCTGCCCAAAATATATAAAGTGGGCCACAATCTCCAGATCCCTTCCTAAAACTGAAATTCTTCTGTCCTTAGCAAATTTATTAAACATAACCTAACTTCTTTCCGGTTTATTTTTAAGCCAAATGGTTCGCCAGCCCTTTGCAGCTCTTGTATATGCCTTTGCAGCTCCTCTGGGTCTTGTGAAAGGAGAACGATGTCATCTGCAAATCTAAGATGGTTTAAGTTTGCACCGTTGATAATTATACCATTCTATTCCCTATCCAGATTACGGAATACTTCTTCAAGGCAGGCCGAAAATATAATAGGCGATATTGCGTACACTTCGCTCTACATTAATTCCAACTTCAAGATCATCAAGGTGGATTCTCGCTGTAGTTTCATCATATATCAATTCCAATAGGTTTACATATGGTATGCTTTGTCTACCGCCTGGCTAAGCAAGGCATCCATTATGGTCTGCTTAAAGATTGAGTTAAATGCTTTTTCGTAGTCGATAAAAGCCAAGCACAGTGGCATGGTGTATTCGTTGTGCCTTTCTATGACCTGATGTACAACCTGGATGTGAATCCTGCTTGTTCTCTTGTTTGTGCGTCATTCAGTTTTCTTAATACTCTTTTAGATAGTATCTTGGTTAAAACTTTGTACATTATTGATAGGACGTTTATTGGGCGGCAGTTCTTTAAATCTTCGTGTGCTCCTTTTTTTATGTAAAATAATCACTTCTGCATTTTCCGTGAGTCAGGTACTTTTTGTTCTTTGAGTGTAAGGTTCAACCACCAGTTTTTAGCATTTCAACAGTTACTCATTTGTCACTTCTTCCCCTAGGATATGTGGCATTTGTTCTTCCGTGGGCATTGTTGTCTTTGATTGGTTCTGATCTTCAAATAATTATATATATATATATATATATATATATATATATATATATATATATATATATATATATATATATATATATATATATATATATATGGAGAGTACGGCGGATGCAGATGCAGAACCTCCCATTCGAGATCATTCAGGGCCTTCTTGACGATATTTGCTGAATGGGGTCGTACATTGTCGTGGAACAAGATGACTTGACCTTGAAGTTCAGGTCATTTCAGTTGAATGATCTCATTTAAACGGTGCTGCTGGGCCAGGTAGCATCCCTTGTCGACTGTACTGTTTTTCTCCAGCATAACCCAGTACACGAGACCCTCACAGTCCTAGTCCTCCTGGTATTGAGATCTTGCTTAACTCCCAGCTTATTTTTGTGTTTTCTTCAGCCACCCACTCCTTCCTGTGCTTGATATTAACGTAGAGAAACCATTTCTCATTAGCGATTCCGCAGCAATTCCCATATATTGAAGAATTTTGAAAAGCTGCAGTTCATCTTCTTAGCCAATTATCGGCATGTTTGATGATCATCCTCATTCCAAAGCGCTTTAAGATGGTCCTGGTCGAAATCGGAAGGCCGATCAGACCGGGACATGTAGTCCAGGTCAAAATTGCCATGTTTGAACTTGGTAAACCAATCTTGAGTTGTCCGATTGGCTACAGTGTTCTCTGCATATACGGCACAAATGTCTCCAAACGATTCTGTTGCTTTTTGACCACGACGAAAGGCGAAATATAGCGGGTACCGAAAATGAAGTTTTCTGCTGCTGCTGGAATTTCCATTTCAAAAGCCTGAAAGTTAATTGAGGTTGAGCATTTCAGAAAAATGATGCCAATAGCTTTGTAGAGTAAGAAAAGGGTTTTCGAATGCACATGGCCAAACAAAATAAACATGGAGGAAAAACAAAACAAACGAGTTATAAAAACAGCGGGAACTTATGGAACAACCCATTATAATGTGTGTAGGGTATTTGTTTTGATCAGCCTGTGTAATGGTTAATATTTAAATCAATATAGAAAAACCTAACATAGGTTCGAAACGATCTGACTGGATATTGTGAAATTATTCTGTGGCGATAACCGTAAGTATTTAATTATTTCAGTGTAATAAAACAATCACATTTTTATAAATTGCATGCAATCGCACTTATAGAATCCAATTAAGCAATGATACGTCCATCCAATAGAACCAGACTGTGTCAATTTGAAAAAATTGATTTCATCAGCAAAATATACTTGAAATCCTATAATAACGTTCATGTAAGCATAACGAACAGTAAACAATTTAATTTAATTGACTTGATCATTATGGATTTAAGGATCTTTTACAGGAATCGTTAGAAATGATATTATTGCATCATACAAGGTAATCATGCAGATTGTACATGATGTTTAACAATGCTATTTTTTATTGCATTGTAATGTTTTATTCTGTAATAGAAATGTTTTGTTATATTTTACTTTTATTCATATATATATATATATATATATATATATATATATATATATATATATATATATATATATATATATATATATATATATATATATATATACTATATATATATATATATATATATATATATATATATATATATATATATATATATATATATATATATATAAGTAATATATATATATATATATGTATAAATATATATATATATATAAGTAAATACCCGATTTGAGTTTTAATTATTTTAACTACGATAATGAATACAACAAAAATTGTTATATTGTGTTTTATTGAATATACTCTTCAAATGTTGCTTGGTGGTCACATCCGACCCTAATATTCGCATTCGCATGCCTCTGAGTGATATTTGCATGATCTGATGCAGGCAACCCGTCCACGGGCATAGCCAGGATTTAGTTTGGGGGGGGGGTAGTTTGAAGTAAATAAAACAACAAAAATATACTACTCGACAAGAGATGGCGTTACTGTGCGCAACGTCCACTAGTTCAGATATATATTCAGTTCAAATGTAATAATTTAACTCTCTTCACTCCTCGTATTTTTTCGGTATAATATTAGGTAATTATTTCGGGGGGGGGGGTTGAACCCCCAAAACCCCCCCTTGGCTACGCCCGTGAACCCGTCAGAAATACCTCCAGTTTAAGAAGCGACCATGTTTCTGGAACATAAAGGAGGTAAAAATATTAGTATAAACCAGCAGTTTCCATATATGCTATACTAGGCCCATTCTAAACAAATCTAATCTCGGCGTTTTCTCAAATAAAGCAACATCCAAATTAGATGCCTTGAAACTATTAATTTTATGTGAAATAACAATGAATGACAATAATGACAAATGACATTAATATTTAAAGACAATTTCGGACAAATGTCCAACGCGGCTACTTCTGACAAAGCGAATTCTCCCAATCCAATTTCTCTCATCCAACACTTTTTCAAGCAACTGAGGTCTAAGTGCGAAATTGTTCGAGGTTTGTTGGCTTTACGCGTAAACACAGACAGCGCGTTGTTGACCGATGAAACGTTCCATGGCAACTAATTTTCGCTGAATTTAGCTCCTCTGTAAAGTTAACACGAGCAGCGCGTTCTGCGCCACCTAGGAGCAAACTAGGAAAAAAAAATTCGTAGTAGAGAGCCTGAGTTCAGCCTGAGCCCAGCTGATGACGGCGAATATATCCAATTTTCCAATGACCTATATTTTTTTTGTCGGGTGAGTTAAGACACCTTGAAAAATCGTTGAAAACGTGAGAAAATGAAGTAAATACAACAAATATTTTGGAATATGGAATATTTTGATTTATGGAATATTTACTAATCGGTTATTATCGTTTCTCAATCAATACCGAAATTGTTTCTGGGGAAGTGAAAATTGCACTTTTCTTTGGCCTTCGTACACAGTTAGATCTTTTGGCAGGTGCAGTTGCTTGCACTGGACTAATTTCTGTCAAAATCGAAGAGAAAATTGACGCAGGAGACATAGATGTTGATGTTGCCTCAGCTGTTGTCACCTCTTCATGGGCTGCAACCTCTTCTGGAACATGATCATCGATACTTTCCCTTTTAGTTAATACAGTTGCCTCATTTTCACCACTGACAACGGCTTGTATAAAGTCTTTCTAAAGTTTCTTCGAATCCATTGACGATGCTTTGAGGTAAAAGAGCAAGCACCAATGCGGTTTTAACAATGCCTGCAATGTGCCGTATTTCAAACGCTTTACCAGATTTATAAGCAAAAACACGATTTATCAGCAAAAACTGACGCCTGGATACGAAAACTGAAGAAACTTCAGTATCTCAACTTACCTGAATGACGTCATTTTTTGTCAAGCACAAAAATGCGTGTCAGAAATTCTTAAAGGAAATCTTTTTACACGTGAAAAGACATGTAATTTATAATGCATTGATGGTATTTACCTTGAAAAATAGTTAAAAATGAACCACTTTATAGATTAATGAAAAAATCATAAAACACTTTTTTTATTTTCACAATACGTTGTTTGGTTGAGGTAGAGTAATGCGTGGACTATCTTCGAAACTTTATGAAAAGGGAGGTATTGGTCCTACTAACAATTTGACATAAATGACATTTGACATGTCATTGTTAAAAAGCCGAGAAATCGCGGTATCTCAACTTACCCGATTTCTCAACTTAGCCGGCATATATATAAATATATATATATATATATATATATATATATATATATATATATATATATATATATATATATATATATATATATGGTATGCTACCATTTCTCTTGTTCTTTCTTGTTTCTTATCATTTGGCTTGTTTTATAATATTTCTTCTAGTAATAGAACAAAAAAAAGTTCTTAAAGCATTCAAATATTAATTTACAATCAGTAATACATCATATGAAAGTCAATTAAGTACAAAAAGGTAAATAGAATGAACAAATTAATTTCAAACATTGTTTTGAAAATACCAGACCGAAAGAAAGATCTGGAACCAGATTACCCAAATAATCAAAATTTAAACAGTTTATTTCAACATATTTAAATGATTAAAAAAAAATAGATAAATTATAGGAATGGTTATTTATAGAGACGTAAATTCCAATGTCACTAGAATTTGATTTATTCGATTTAAATGTAGACAAAAATTTGCAACTATGCCAGCTGGAAATTAAAGCTTTCCATCAAAATTTTAGATGGCGACACTATAAATTTCTGGGTTATCAATATAAAATAACACGTTAATTTCTCAACTTTTAATAGCTTATTTTGTTGCCAAATGAAATATTGAAATAGTGTATTTAGATTTGTATAGCAGTATTATTAGTGTTAACTTTTATTCATAGTTAGAACGAATTAACGTAATGAATAAGTATACACATGATAAAAGTACTACTGTATTTTTATAATCAAAAAGTAATGTGACTATTTAAATAAAACACGAAGTTTTCATTTATTCATCCATATTTATTTTGTCTCCTTTAAACAAATCTCCTCTCACTTCAATACATTTATTTTAACGTTTTTTGTCAATCTTCGAAACAGTTTTTATACTCGACTTCTGATATTTCGTTCAAAGCGATCGGCGAACTCTCTTGAATGGCCCCTATCGACTTAAAACAGCGTCCATGAAATTATTTTTACAATCAATGGAAGAGAAAAAAGTAACACGCTATCATATTTGGTGAATATGGTGTAGTACGGCGAAAAATTGGAGATTTACTACGGTGTGCGACGGTACATTATGTTGTTCTTTAAAATTGATTCATTTGATCCCATAACGTTCCAGTGAGATCTACAATGTCTTACATCTACAATACAATCATTTTACTCGTATACTGGAGTATTCGGCGATTACTCAAGTATAAAATCCTTAATTTTGATAATGTTTTCTTTATTGTATGATGAGACTTGTATGAAAACACTAAAATCCTTGCACCACTTGTGAACAGTTTTTTGGCATGATTTAACACTTTCTTAACATTAAACAGAAACATTTCGTTGTTTAGATAAAATTTAATGTAAATTCTTTACTAGATAAAATCGATTTTAAAAAATGCCGACAAAATTTAGTTATAATTAAATTATAATTTATTTAGTTATAATTTCTGACTAAACAAGAGAAATGATATAAAACTGTCAAGGGCGTCATAATAACATAATAAACAATTGGTTGAATAGAGACGTAAAGTGTCCGCATTTTTAAAACACCTTACCTTTTGATCACATACTTTTTATAATATGTTAAGAATATTTGCTTCATAAACATAGGCTGAAATAATGTTTACACAAATTGTCCTAAAAAAAATTATTGCAGATAAGTATTAGATGTACAGGCAGGTAATGTAAATTCCTTCGAAAATTTAAACAAACTAGTTTTCAATTTTTTACAATTCTTAACCAATAATAGAATCATCAAATTTCTTTTTTATCAATAATATTTGACCATAAATTGAAACAGTTTATGTAGAACCATGATAGTTTTTAGCTAAAAAACATCACAACTATTAAAATACATTTTTTACCTCTTCTATATTTTAAATTTTTTCTCCACTCAAAAAATGCCGCAAGGATCTGAATGAATATGACAAACCAAAGGCAACATTGGATGAATAAGGTAGACAAAATCGTCACAATAGTTTACAATGTTGTATTATATCATTGTCAACTCAATACTTCTTCTTTTTCTTATGGTATTTTAACTCATCAGTGAGTCTTGACCTTCTGAACTTTCGTCTTCTCCGTTTTTCTCTTGCAGATCGATCGAGTATAGCTCGTTTGCTTTCTGTTAACCCCTAGTCGTCTCTCCATGGCATTCGGCATTCTGGCATTCTCGACACCCATCTGAGTGGCTGAACCCTCACATAATCTACAATATCTAGATCTTTGTATAATTGTTTGAGTCTGAAATTATACTTGAACCTTCAAATTCCATTATTATTCACATCACCAAAAATTCTTCTGGATTCTGTTTTCGAGCTGCTGGGTGAATGCATGATTTAATACCTTTATGTTTGTTTGTATTGTCACAGCCTGTTTTTACGAATTTCTCATTCAATCGTTTTCTATATTGTTCTCTTACACTTTTCTGTCCTAGACTTCTTAGGTTATATTTTAGCCTCTGATTTCCTTTTGTTTGTTGTTCAGGTGTATCTGTTTTGTGCCTTCCCGGATATATTTGCTTTTAAAAGATAGTAGTCACTGTCAGTGATTTGTCTAGATTTCATATGGTCTGTTAGATCATCAACTTAATTCGCCGCCTTTTTTGACTACCTATAATAATTTATTTATGAAAAAAGTAATACAAACTAGTAATACAAAAAATACAAAAATCTTCTAACTCATCCTCTCACTTTCTATACACTTTCGCTGCCTTTCAGATAACTATAAAATCCGAGATAAAAAAATATTTAGTTGTTTCGATGTTATAAAGTCATGAGAATACGGTGGGTATGATAAAATTTCCCAGATTAACTTGGTGATCGTTTTCAGAGTCACTTTTTCTGTTTGTCCTGAAGCAAAATTTATGAATGAATTAGTTGCTGCTGATAAGGTTCAGCAAAAAGCAATAAGCGGATTGAAGCAATCCCTTATACATTTTGGCTCTTTGGATTATCGTAGATAATCCACTTTTCTTCACCAGGTATAATCTAATGCAGGAAGACCTGTTTTTGTAATCTGGAGAGCAATGACACAACAACATCAATGCGCGTGTTCTCATTCTCAGATCTAAGTTCAAAGGAATTCAACGACTATCCTTTTGGAATTTCCCTGGCTTGTCTAAATGTTTAGAAATGGTTTGCGGTAGTACTCCCAGTTCCTGTCCGAGCTCTAACAGTGTACGACAAGAATTTTCTTTCGGTAATGCTTCCAATTTTTCATCTACCTTGTTGGTCGTCTCGGTTATTCTGTACTGGATACTAGAGTACTGGATGAAACAAAGCCTCACAAATCATATCCTGAGCTTGTGGAACATTTTCAGTTAAAAGGAGAAAAGAAGGCAGTTCCTCAAATGTTGCTTTTTGAACGACATCGCTTCTACAACTTATTTTTTCAGGTTATATTCACAGTATGTTGGTATATTAAAGCTATTTTAAATCTGAAGCATCGCGCTTTAAAATAACTATAAAAGTTCTGATTCCATTAGGTTCGGCAAACGGTAAAACGTAGGGATTGTAGGTAGGTACGATCATTGGCTTCATTTATATTTGTGTATCAGGTAGTGCTTATAGAAGTCGCTGAATATGTGCAACTTATTTTATTCGCAAGGAGTTATCAGCCTTAATCCATTGACCAAGTTCCATGACTTCATTTTTAGTGCTTCATCCCGTTCTACTGTAAAATCTATTATTATCAATTTTTTAGATCTTCCAATATAATCGTCTGTTTTATTTAATTGTATCAACATTTTGTAGTCCTTATCATTGATGTTTATTTTTATTGAATCTCCATTAATGGTTTCCCATGTTTTTATAAATTTACAATTCCAACCAGTTTATAATAGAAAATAATTTGATTAAACAAATAATAATAAGAGATTGTATAAATAAAACAAAGTTGTCTAATTTCCACTTAAATTTTTCTCTAACACATAACGCGTTTCGCTATACTGTAGCTTTTTTCTGATGGTTGAAACCAGTGTAGCGAAACGCGTTGTTAAAAAAAAATGTAAGTGGAAATTAGGCAACTTTGTTTTATTTATACAATTTAGTATGAATTTCCATCAAGAAAATGCTGCAACTATCCTTAATAATAAGAGACATTGAAATATAAAATATTGCTGTAAAATGTCAAAAGTAAAGAATTTTATTTTAATTTTTCTTACGTTATATTTGGAATACTAACTAGATCTTTTTTTTACAGGCGTTGGGTAACCATGAATTTGATTTGACACCAGAAATGCTCGGTAAATTTGTTAACGCAGTAAATGCGCCATTTGTGGCAGCTAATTTAGATATGACCAACGAATCAGTCCTCAGCAAAGTGCAAAAATCTGTCGTTCTTCAAGTTCAAGGTTATCAAGTAGGCGTTGTCGGGTACCTTACTCCTGAAACTGTCAAGATTTCATTGGTGGGCAACGTAGTTTTTCATGATGAAGTAGAAGAGGTCCGGAAAGAAGCCCAGAAATTAGCCAATGAGGGCATCAAAATCATTATAGCCCTAGGCCATTCTGGTTATGAAATGGATAAACGAATTGCCCGAGAAGTAGATGAAGTAGATATTGTCATTGGAGGTCATACGAATACGTTTCTGTGGAACGGAAATCAGCCGGATTCAGAAACTATAGAGGATCCGTATCCTAAAATTATAACTCAGACATCAGGTAAAAAGGTACCGGTCGTCCAGGCTTACGCATATACCAAATATTTAGGAAATTTGAACGTTACTTTTGATATCACTGGGAAATTAGTGGAGCTTTCAGGACAACCCATACTATTGGACAACAGTATTAAAGAACCAGCTGATGTTTTAGAACTTCTGGACATATATCGACCTGCTATTGATGAACTAAATACTGAAAAGGTCGGGGTATCAAAAGTTATATTAGAGGGAAATGCTGCTGTATGCCGTAAACAAGAGTGTAACCTTGGTAATCTAGCAGCCGACATCCATGTAGCATATATAGCATCTGTTTCCTCTGAAAGATGGACATCTGCACCCATAGGAATATATAACGGCGGCGGTATCAGAAATACCATTATTCCTGATGAAAACGGCAATCAAGTAACTCGCGGAGATCTTCTTGGAGCATTTCCTTTCGGCAACCAAGTTATAATGCTTACCCTCAATGGTTCTGATTTACTATACGCCCTCGAACAAATGGTACGATCTCAAGGCGAGACGTCTGGTGGTGAGTTTCCTCAAGTATCAGGTCTACGACTGGTATTGGATATGTCTCAGCCTCCGTATTCGAGAGTGAAACAAGTTAGAGTCAGATGTGGTTTGTGCGATATCCCCAAGTACGAATTGCTTAACACCGAAAAGAATTATACCTTGGTGACGTCAAGTTTTTTGTCAGAAGGAGGCGATGGAGTAACTGTTTTTAAAGAAAAGGCGATGAACAAAAAATCTCAAGATCTGGGTGATCTGGAAATGCTGGTATGGTATTTTAATAACTATAGTCCAATATATCCAGAAATTCAAGACAGAATAACGTTTATTAATAAAAATGGTAAGAGTTCTAGTGTAAAAAGTACACACAGTTGGATAAATGTGATAGTTGGATTAATAATATCCCAGCTCCTGTGGAGAATGGGTATACATTGTATATAATGTATATAATAGTAAATAAAGTTGTTAATTTTTCTATTCTAGTTTTATTTCCTGTTAATATTAGCAATTCCTCTATTGTAACAGAATATACAAACTAACAATGTTAACATTAAAACATGAATAATATCACAATAATCGATACCAAATTTAACATAAAATGTAGTATGAGCACATAAATGAAAACCTCTAAGCAAAACATATTTCTTAATTAAAGAAAAGTTTACACTTTAATAACAACACTACATCACATTTTTAACCTAAAATTAACGTAAGAATTCCTCCAGGACATGGTTTCATATGATAAACACTGTGATATAATATGATAATAGAAGGGTCATTCCATGCCAAATCCGCCCCTTTCGATTTTGATGATTTTTTTTTATCTTTTCCTATCCGTCAAAAAAACGTTTTTTAGAATTTTTACAATTCGAAAAAAGTTACGAATTTTTCAAAAAATGGCTCTTTTTTTTTCAAATACCCATAATTTTTTCAAAAATTGACTAAATGGGATGTTTTTTTTAATTTCTTGTTTTGAATGTACTTTTTAGAAAAAATACACACATTTTCAGATGTTTCAGTTTTATGGAGCGCCGTCCCTCCAGCGTTTATCACAGTAAACAATTTTTCAGAGCAAAGCACCATATTTTATTTCCGATCAATTTCTTTCCTTTAACTCATTTTTCTGGTTCACCTCCTGTATAGGGTTTCATTAACACAAAAAGTAAAAAGGAGGAAAGGGAAAACAAAAAAAATCTTCAGCAGCACTATTTTCTTCTACGCCCTCCCACTTTAAAAACTCACGAGCCGCCACTGGGTTCTATGATATTTTATACTTAATTTATAATGTAACCTAATGATTAATGATTAGGATTTCACGGTTAATACGATTAACAATCAATTTTTTTATACCAATTCAACAAACGATTTATTTTATTTTTCTTTGGCATTTAAATAATTACCAGGTCATATACTCGTCTAAATTCGAAAAATTTTGAACACAAAAACAACCAACTGTGTCTGGAATCATACTGTGTAATTGCTGAATTCCCGTAATTGGTTTCGTTTTCGAAAATCGGTCACTTCTGTCGTTCACAGCTTTATTGTAATTCTCTTCTGGCGAAAATTTAATCTTTATATTCGGAAGGTTGTCCGGTATAGAAGCCCATGCATAGAGTTCGTAAGGTGTGATTATTTGTTAATTAATTGAAGACTTGCTGCCGCTGCTAGTTTTTTGATTGTGCCACCAATACCATCGCACGGACCATTCCCGTGGGCAGTCGCAAAAAAATGCCATTCAGCAGGCATTCCAAAATCACTTTTATGGTAGTATAAATTGACAAAGTTATTAAAATTTTAATTTGCTGAGCCCCTTCTGAAAAATAATAAACTAATAATAAAATCAAAGAAAAACAAAAACAAAGAAATTGGCTGTTAGTAAGTCTATGATTGTCATACCCTAACTTATCGATTCAATTATCGTGGCAAATTTAAATACCATTTATGACACCTCAAAATACATACAAAATAATTTTATTATGTTGAACATAATTATGTTGAACATAATTATGTTGAATAAAATTATTTAAAGGTGAAAGAAAATTAAATAAAAACGTTTGTTAAATTGGTATAAAAAATTGATTGTTAATCGTATTAACCGTGAAATCCTAATCATTAATCATTTAGATTATAAATTAAGAGGATTAAAAAGATTAATTAGAGGTTAGATTATAAATTAAGTATAAAATATCATAAAACCATTTACTTAGATTTATTTTATTATAAAAACAAAGTTTTTATAATAGAAAAAATAAACGATTGGGAAAAATTAAGAATTTTTTCAATGAAAAAAAAAATAGAAAGAAAAGTCGGCCCACAATAAATCGTCTTTTTTTTAGAAAAAATAAAATAAAAATGATGAACTGAAAAAAAGATAAAGTGTTAGGGTTAGAGGCGCATCCGCAACTAGGTTATTTAGCGACTGGACCTACAGCTTAACGTGGGTTCCGAACCACGATCATCAGCTGCCGACAAACCCAGGCCAGTACCGCCCTCGGGCTATAAACCCTTGGTTATGTGCTTAACCATAAGTCTATCAGGAAACCTACCGACTGGCGAGTGACCAACGTAGAACACTTCTCAGAAGGCATCCGGCCCTACCCAGCCTTTAACTGGCGTGACTGAGGGGTAATTCGCAGTCGGATTTTACACTCTTGCCTAGAAACAATCACAAACATTTAGGAAGTAAACAGACAGAAGAAAGAAAGAAAAACAACCATCCGAGCGCTGGAATCGAACCAACTACCGCTCCAGTGCGGTTTCGGCACAGCAGTGGCAGGCCGCTGCTCTTACCATCCGCACTAACGCGACCGGTGATGAACTGAAAAAATATCATAAAACTTACTATTTGAAATTTGTTTTGTATTTTTTTCTCAAAAGTACATTCAAAACAAAAAATTTATAAGAAACGTCCCATTTAGTCAATTTTTGAAAAAGCTATGGGTATTTGAAAAAAAAGAGTAATTTTTTTGAAAAATTCCTAACTTTTTCCAGTTGGGTTTTTAGTGGGGTACAAAAAGATAAAAAATTCAGCCAAATCGAAAAGGGTCGGGTCAAAAGTGGTCGATTTGGCATGGAATGACCAATAAATAAATCAAAAGTCCTTTGCATGCAATCAAAATATTCAAATTATATATTATGGTGGGTTCGAAAATATTTTTTTTTTCTGCATTTAGACACAGCTCCACATTACATGTGTTACAATGATGCAGTGTTACAACGAGCACAACATCTAGATTCACCATGAACAGGCATGTGAAATGCATTGCTTTTTCTTACTTCAAGGGGCACATAAGATTTGTATCTGTTCTCTTTTAGAACCCTTTTTTTCCCAGAGTGCCGTTCTTTGTAGCGCCAATAAGCCCAGAAATTATATTATTAATTCGAAAATTTTTCTGCCAGTTTCTTGGCATTCGATGAGCTGTGATACAAAATAAACGAATTTGCCACCGAGACATCGACGAAATGCCAAAATAGCCTGTGCCACCATTTCCTAGATTTTCTGTCAATGTCGTAACTGTCGTAAAGGTAAAATAATTGTCGAAATAGATGTGATAGTTTTTTCCAATAAGAGGCTGTGTAAGTTTTTTTACATCGATTGCTCCCAAGTTTTCAATTTCTCTATCTCCATTTTTACCTGTATATATGTCAAAATCACAGAGGTAGCCTAACATGTCAGCTGTGAACCAAAATTTATATTCTCTTTTTGTCAGTTTTAGGGACAAATATTGCTTGAAGGATATAAGGTCTTTGAATCTGACCATTGTTTCATCAACAGCCTGTATCATTGAAGGATCAAAGTAATTTTGATAGTTTTTACGTAACTTGTTGATAAATGGTCGATTTTTATACAATTTATCATATTGATGTTGCCCTTTTGACGGCATGACACAGTTGTCGTTTAGGTGAAGACGAGATAGGAAAGAGCAGAATCTACTTAGACTCACGATGTTAGATATATACATTCATCGCTCAACTGAAGATATGATAACCAACAGTCTCTATAACTAGGCGTGTTTTATGCCCAAGAGCACATTTATTTCAATAAAATTATCTATTTCTTTGAAATTCGTAAGCGCAAAATGATCTTCTTTTTGAATGGAATATAAATTTGTTTGAAAGACAATCTCCTCGATCATATCAAAACGTAATAAAAACAAGTCGACGGGATCTTGTAATCCATATAGCAGATTTTTAGGACCAAGAACTTTTTGAAAATTTGCTTGCACTTTTTGAATTACATCTTCTTCCATTCATCAAGGTTCGGCCAAACTGCTAGGGATTGATCGTCTTCGTCACTAAATTCATTATTATCAAAGTTTCTATCATTTACATCTGGTTCTGGCTCGGGTTCAGAATTACTACATCTAATAAAACTTGTTAAACAAAATATTCCTTCTGTATGGGTGAAAAATCGCCCTCTGATTCATCCCCATATGGAATTTGGTCTAGTAGATGCTAATATTTAGATGATGTCAAATTGTCTAAGAAAATTCATTTCATAGCTGAAAAAAAAATTAACGTTAGTCAGTTTATTATACTCATACTTGTTTCGCTGCGCAACTACAAAATACACTGGTTTTATAGTGAAACCATAAAAAAATTGTCAATTTTGAATAATTTTGTGAAATTGAAATAATTGAATATTTGCTATAATTTCAACAAGCAAATAAAAGTAATTAGCACTTTAGTTTTGAGTTTTAGATGAGTACAAGGATTATACATGTAACGTCATACTGGTTTCGCACCGCAACTACAACAAAAAAAAACGTTTCTACTATCATGACTTTGGCAAAAATAATTTAATTTAACAACAAATTAATTTAATACTTAAAGATTAATTAAGAATTAATAAAAACACCCGCTGAGTTCGACAGTTCAATAAAATACCACCACAATGAATATATAAATGTCGATAACATGCTGTAGATTTGGCACAGTGTCGTAGGTTATTATTCTTAAACGATAAGCGATGTCGCTAGTAGTTCCGCTGGCTACTGTTAAAAACCACAGTGAATAAAAAGCAGTCATTTGATGTGATGGTTTACTGTTTGCCTGAAAGGGTTAAAGAGAACCTTCACCTAAACAGTTTTCCAATAAGAGTGTCAGAACTTTGAAACATAATAGCGATAACACTGAAATGTAAATGTTACTCATAGATTGCTATGTTCAATACATTGTATTAATTCACCATGGAAACTTGGTAGTTCTGGCTTAATGGTTTTGTGAACAAACATAACTATAGGACTTGGACCGATAAAAGTTCTCAAGTAATTGACCTCTTCATTCTTAGAAATACTCTGTTTGGTGCGGTTTTTGAACTGAAGGAGTGATATGATCTTATTTTTTTGATGACCGTGATGGAAATCATGTTAATTATGGTTCCCTAAGAAAGCCGTGCCGTTATCTAGCGTCTGTAATGTAGCGGTGGATAACGTCACTAATACGTTGTCAACCAGATGGCGTTGGTTTCCTAGAGAGCATTGGTTAGGTGTGAGCGTAACGTCAAATAGCGGTGCCATCATTAGGGGTGACCTTTTTTTAAAAAATATGAGTGCAACCCTGATTTGGCCCTCGAATTGGCATCGAAGATGAGGAAATATTAATTGATTTTGTAAGAAGCGGCTCTATATAATGTAAAGAGCAAAGACTATAGACTCTGGTAGCCGTTCTTGCGGCCGTTTTCTTACTTCCAATAACGGCACCATTTTCTTAGGAAACCGTAGCTTTACTGTTAATGGTTAATGCTATAGGAATATGCTAACAGAATATCTTGAATTAAACTGATAAATGTGGATATAAACAATGTATTTTATTAACATGACGGTCTGATGTAATTTGTCTTACATCTCGCTAGACAATCGATTTATTGCAAGTAAAGATTCTCGGCCGCGTTATTTGGCATAGTGGTAATGTCATCTGGTCATAAAAATCATGCGATCTTGGATTGGTTATGGGGTTATTTTTGAACCTTGGTTTACAGAAATAAACCCTGAAAAATTCTTGGCCTTAAACGAAAAATTCAAGCCATCAAGAGTAATCAAAAATTGAGTCTCCGGAATACATCCCACCAGAAGAAGCCGAAGGGAACACATGAACGACAATATTTTCAGTACATGATGTCATTATTTGTTCTTCAAGATAAAATAAAAATTACCGGTTTATCACTTGTAGTTATCATTGTGCCTCATTTAAAATTTTGACATTCTTATTTGACAACCCTTTGGAAGCATTTCTTTTTTGATAAAAAGCTATAATTCTTATGTTCAATAGAACTAATTTGGTATAAGCTATAGAGAAAATAATACGATTTCAAAGAGATGCTTATACGGACAAGCTTCTTCGACTAATAGGACTGATATTAAATATGTCTTAGTCCTATTGAAAAAATAGTTAAAATCGGAAAAAAATAACATTAGTGATATTCAGTTCCTATCAAGTAATAACGGAATTATTGTATTTTGTTGATTATATATTGTTATATTGTTGATTTATATATGCTGGTGTATTTAAATAACTAGAATTTAATATATCGAGTAGGTCAAGACATAACAGCATTCGTGAATATGTACGGTAAGTTTTCTGATGCGAAAAGTAAACACGCATATCGTATATAATACAATATACTTATATTGTATAAAATATTACTTTGATTTGAAATTTTATTCCAGTTATATATTAATAAAAAGCAACTTACTTTTTTTTATTTTGATGAAATGGACAAACTAACAATGTTATAATTTAAACATACACATACACAAAATAAATTGAAAACGTTGGCATGACTGTAAATCCGATTTTAAAAGAATTTTTAATGAAAAATAATACACATAACGAAAGGGTAAGACAAACGATCGTTGTACATATTGGAATGATGCAGAAGTTCGTTCCATATTTTTGAGAAAAATTTAAGAAAAAATTACTAAAAAGTACATATAATCAATATAATTCGAACGTTGCTACTTATGTATTCGGAATAATAAATAAAAACAAATATTTATCATTGAAAATTGTTTTATTGTTTTTCAACATATTCTCCGTAATGGTCCATACACTTTTGAATACGTTTGAACCAATTTTTATAGCACTTTTCCCATTCGAATTGAGGTATCTCCAAATCATGCATTTGGATCGCATCTACCGCTTCTTGTGTCGTCGAAAATCGTCGACTACGTAGTTTATTCTTTATGGACCAGAACAAAAAGAAATCATTGGGTGCCAAATAAGGACTGTACGGCGGTTGACATGGGTCAAATTCGATGTTTTGACCGGTCAAATACTGAATTGTTCGGTCTGATGTGTGAGAACTCGCGTTATCATGGGTAAGAATGATCCTGCGTCGCTGGTTGTTTTTTCTTATTTCTTCAAAGACTCTGATACACAAATGGTTGTGTATCATTCAGGATTGACCGTTCTATGTCCATTTATCACAAAAAAACAGGTGGCCATTTGCTTCGAAGTGCTTCTTGCACGAACAACTTTTGCTGGGTTTGGCTTTTTTTGAAAAACCCATACAGTCGACTACCGTTTACTTTCGAGCTCATACGCATAGATCTAAGATTCGTCACCGTTAGATGTTATACAAGGCTTTTGATGCAGCACGATTATATTGTTTGAGTATTTCTTTATACCAATCAACATGACCTATTTTTTGAGCGATTGTAAATTATGCGGAATCGAACGCTCACAAATCTTTTTCACAGCTAAATGTTCATGTAAAATCTTGTGTATGTTTGTGGTACTAATACCTAGGAATGCCTCAATCTCACGGTGTGTCCCATGACGATCTTGCTTTATCAGTTCGCGCACAGCATCGATGTTTTCTGTCACAACAACCAATTTTGGACGACCTTCTTTAAATTCGTCGGTGAGCGAATGACGGCCACTATTAAATTCACTAAACCAGTGCTATACAGTAGTTTTAGATGATGCTTCAGCGCCAAACGTCGAAGTGAGTTGATCGATGCACTGTTGTTGAAATAATCTTTGTCGAAAGTCGTAGTAAATCATCGCACCAAAATTCTTTCTCAAGTTAATTTCATTTTTTGACTGAGATGAATTTTTCAAATTACTAAATAACACAAGTAGCGTCCGTGTGACAAAACGTTCTGAGTACGTATACAGTCAATAATGTCAAACTTTACGATGTATATGTCAGATGGCGCCTAGCAACACCATTGTTGCCAATTCCAGATATATAAATAGCAACCCACGTATATACATCTATTGGATGACTTTTCTCCATCTCTTCGGTAGCTGCATAATTTCACGCTCATAGAAGATTTAGTGTTTAGGAAGTATAGTGTTTACCATCTTAAGAGTTTTGAAGCAATCAAAATAAATGGCAGTCGGAGGGCTTAAGATGGAGAGAGTATGGTGAATGAGCCAAAACATCCCAGTCAACTTACAAAAGTTTTTGCCGGGTGGTCAAAGACACGTGTGGTCGGGAATCATCTCGGTGAAATATAATACCCTTTCTGTTGGCTAATTCAGGCCGCTTCTGGTGGATTATTCGCTTTCATTTAATTATGAACAGTATTTCTCCAAAATAATCATCTAATTTCCATCTTACAGTTCATAATAAGCGATTCCCTTCCTGTTCCATTAAATTTGTTGGTTGAAAGGACATATCTGTGGTTTATACCAGAATCAGAAATGATACGAGCAGAAATGTAGCCTCTCAAAGTTTTTTCCGTTAACTCATGCAGTTGACGTAATCGTCTTGATACTGCTGCTTCCAAAAATTTCTCCGATCGAATTGTGTTCTATGCCGATCACTTTTAATTGGCACCAATATTTCGTTGCCATCAGTCTCGGCAGACCGAATAAAATATGGTGCATCGCTAGGAATAAATTTCTGTCAAACAACATCAAAGCTTTCAATGTGTGAAATAACACTTTGATTTTGCGATTCAATAAGATTTAGAGCCAAAAAACGGGATGAATTTTTGCATCAACCCCATATTTACAACTTTTGAACGATTCTTTGGACACCTCTAAAAAATTAGTAAAACTACCAAAATAACCACAGCTATTGGCCAACAGTATTTAAAACAGGCTCATATTTTAGTATATCACATAATTATGATGATGATATGAAGATTAATAGATCTATTGATATGTGCTATTCATCAACTGATCACAGCATCACAGAAAGTACGTTTTCTATAACCGTATCCAACAATTATTAGTTTTTAAATTATTTCTCTTTCAGTTAAATACATATTAATTCCATATAAAAATTGAAATAAATTTGAAATTCACAAATTGACCTTAACAGCTGTTAAGTGTAATCAAATACTGCATCTGTCATCCATTGCTTTATAGCCTACCAAATGAAAAATTAATTTGCCCTAAAACAGACCTAAATACCTTTTAGCCATTTTTATAAAATCTATATTGAGAAAAAAAGCCATACAATAGTTACTTTGGTGAATTCAGAAAAAATGCCCTTTTCAACAATGCCAAATTCAAGTACTGTTGTCATTTTAAAAAAATGAAGTTAGCCTTGCTTTCAAATACGCGACAAGAAATAAACATAAAAATATACATAAAAAGTTGCAAGCTTTTACTAATATTTGTGAACAAAATTTCATTAAGAAATCTCAAAGCTTTCTTGAAATATTTGACCGTTTTCATACATAATAGTAACCCTGTATATTGTTGATAAAGTTACTTTAGACGGATATACTGCTTTTTCTGAAAGTCAATATTTAGATATTTTATGACCGCGTCATAATACCAGGTCTGTAAATATGAAACCGGAATTTGCCATAGATGGCCCTAGCTCTTAATGTAGTTACCGTCAAACCGCATCATTGGTGTCATTTCCTTGTTGACATCTGACAAAAATTTCCAACTCACAACAATACAAGTTTCATACAACAGCATAGTTTGTAATAGCGTTAAACATATAGAATTTTGTGCCTGGAAACAACGATTTGCGGACAGCATTGATTTTTTGTTACCATTTGAAGGAAACTGCTGCAGAGTGGCATCGAATGCTTATCGAAGCTCACAGTGCTTTGAGTGGTTTAAAAAATTCAAAAATGGCGATTTTGACGTAAGAAACAAAGAACGTGGAAGATCACCGAAAAAGTTTGAAGACAGAATTGCAAGCATTGCTGGATGAAGATGACGCTCAAACGCAATAACAACGCGCGGATCAATTAAATGTGATACGTGAAGCCGTCTCTATTCGTTTGAAAGCCATGAGAAAGATCCAGTAGATGGGAAAATGGGTTCCATATGAACTGAACGAAAGACAGCAGAAAAACCGAAAAACCACTTATGAAATATTGCTTACCAGGTACAGAAGAAAGTCATTTCTCCATCGAATTGTGATTGGCGATGAAAAGTGGATATATTTTGAGAATCCTAAGCGTAAAAGATCATGGGTAACTCCAGGCGAACCATATATATATATATATATATATATATATATATATATATATATATATATATATATATATATATATATATATATGGACAAATCGCTATGGACGGAAGACAATGCTTTGTGTTTGGTGGTATCAGAAGCTTGTGATCTATTATAAGCTGCTAAAACCCGGCGAAACCGTTAATACTGAACGCTACCGATAGCAAATGATCGATTTGAATTAAGCTTTGCGTAAAAAACGACCCATTATCAAAAAAGGCAGGCAACACAAAATGATCTTGCTTCATGATAATGCACCATCACATACAGCAAAACTGGTGAAGCAAACGAATGAGGCGGTTAGTTGAGAAAAACTTTCACATGCGGCTTACTTACCAGACTTGGTCCGATTACTACTTATTTGTAACGATGGGATACGCACTTGCTGAACAGTGTTTCACTTCTAACGAAAATGTACGAAAATGGCTCGATGACTGGTTTGCCTCAAAAGAGCAACAGTTTTTTTGGCGTGGCATCCACAAATCGTGGGACAGGTGGGAAAAATGAAAAATAAAAATTCCAGTTTCGCATTTATATACCTGGTATATCGCGCGTTGTACATCTTGTAATATTTTACTTCTGAAAACCATACGATCTCAGAAAAGAGAAAAATACTTCCTGCAGATTTTCCAAGGGTTAGATCTATGATTAATATTATATGTATTAGTGTGTTTTGTTAACAAACGATAATTACGATATTCGGCGTGCATTCACGCATTCCTATAACATTCATGTTTCAAAGTGAAACAAATTAAATATGGCAAATATCATGAGATATTCCTTTATATTTTCGACATATTCGATGGCAAAAATTATTTTACGTTGTTAACAGACAATATTAATCAGAAATTAGGGATAAAATCACAATATACAGGGTCCGTCACTCGAAGTTTTACCAATTAAAAATGTTGTAGTTTTGTCAATTATGAATATTTTTAGAGATTAATATTTTAGATAATATTTTATGTTGAAAATACATTAAATTTCATGAAACACATCTTACTGTTCAATATGGTCACCTCTGGCCATATCAAGTCTGTCGCTGCACGAATTTGAGTCTGTGGAATTCGTTGCCATTCCCGACGAAGCACTGACTTCAATGTGTTCAAACTCTCATATTTTTTAGCCTTATCTTTTATCTTTTTCGCTTTATCTTTTACCTTAGCCTCGAAAATGGACAATATGGAGAAGTCCATTGGATTAAAGTCTGGTGAGTATGAAGGCCATTGTTGCGAAGAAATGAACTGTGGAACGTGATTTTGTAAAAATTGTTGCGTCAAATTAACTTTATGGGATGGTGCCGAGTTCTGGAGAAATGTCCAACGGTTGGAATCAAACTGTTTGTGTGTCCAAGGAGTCAACGCATTGTTTAATACCTTTTATTCGTATACTTGTTGGTTCACCTTAACACCTTGATCGGTGAAAACAATCGGAGAGCGACCATTTGCAGTTACAGCAGCCCAAACCATCACAGAAGCAGGTGCTTGTTTACGCATAGCAACTCGGTTGTCCAAATTGTCGCTGAACTTGCCCTTCAACCACTCACGAACGTTTTGTTCATTTACGCATTGCTGAACAGTGAAATTTTTCTCATCAGAAAACACCAAATTTTCGAGTTCGCCACTTTCATGCATGCCTTTCAATGCCTTTAATCGTTGAAGACTTGTTGTCTTTTGTGTCGGTGATAAATCTTGCACTTTTTGTAAGGTTTGAACTTAAGTTCATACTTCAGTATGCGACATGTGTTTGAGTCGAACATGTTCAGATGTTTAGTCAATTTTATTGTACTCTGATGCGAATTTCTTTCAATTCGTGCGCTTACCTTTTGAACCATTTATGGTAATATTGCGATTTTTTTATGACCACCTCCATGGCGTTTTGCGATGTTACCAGTATCACTGTAACGTTTAATAGTTCGATACACAAACATTTTATTAACATGTAAATGCTGTAACTCACGAACGATAACAGGTTGCGATTTTCCTGTCAAATTCAAAGCAATCACACTATTACGTTTGAATTCCATTACGAATAGGTTTTTTTAATTATGACGTAGAACGATATGCTTTCATACACTTGTAAACCAAAGTCTTTCAAATTTTGAGAGCGCTGTGATCAGTTGTTCGACAGCTACAGCAACGTGAAGTTGGTAACACTTCTAGTGACAAACAGACGATCCCAATGTGGTATTTCAATAACTGTATCCAGTATATTCAGAAGTTCAATATAAGGTATTGGATTGATTCAAAAGCTCGTCACCTTTTTGGTGCTAAATATCTACTGATAACACTGATGTCATACTGTCACTGTCATACTGATGACACGTATAAACTTTTGATGTTGTTTGACAGAAAAAAATTCAGCGAGTACTTGTTTTTTAATTTTTTTTTCAGTATTAAAAATGACAAAAAATAAGGAGCATTTTCAACATATAATATACTTTTTTATTTTCGAAAAGGCAAAAATACTTCCCAGGCGAAAAAGAATATCCATGTAACACATCGGTCGATGAGTCCCCGATCTGTCATATAGACGGCGTTACCAAAAATCCGTATCAGTGGTCGATTGTGCCAACCTCCAAACGTCATGTTTCAAAATTTCATGAAAATCTGTCTACTAGTTTCTGAGTTGTACTTTAAGTGACGCTAATTTTGTTATTTTCAGAACAATGGAAAACAAACATTTCGTGTGTTGATAAAGCATTGTTTTTTGATGAAGAAAAATACCGTTGAAGCAAAACAATTGTTTGATAAACATTACCCGGACTTGTACCCCAGAACAATCAACCATAATTGACTGGTAAGCTGAGGTAATTGTCGAAACTGAAGGATATTTTGAAGGCAAACATAAATCGTTCTATAAGAAAAAGTGTTGCAATGTTTGAAAAGCGTTAAAATGATTGTATTTCTCTTCAAGGAGAATATATGAATACAGTCGAAATTTGTAAAAAGAATGTGTTTTATTTCTCAGACCGGAGACTTATTGACCGACGTTAATTGAAAGCGATCGACATACTGATCTGAAAACCAGACCTTTAATTCGGAGAAATACTGCTCATAAGTGGGTGGATTAAAGCGAGCAAACGATCGGAAGCAGCTATTGCGTTCCATCGCGACAATTATATGCAGCAACACTTTGCCTTTGCCTGTATGTCTGGCCCCGATACAAAATTTTATTACATGACTGGGATGTTTGGTTCATCCTCAGTATTTTACCCAGCTCCCCTCCGACTATCATTTATTTAGATCGCTACAAAACAGCTTAAAAACTGACTTTACTTCCTTGATATACTTAAAAAATCATCTGGATCAGTTCTTTATCAGAAACCTTACAACTTCTGTGAGCGCGGGGGGTTATGTAGCTACCGTAAAAATCCAGAAAACTCATTGAACAGATCGGCACGTACTCTGCTGATTAAACATACGTTTTTGTAAACTTTTGTTTTGCATCAGCTCAACAGTATAAATTCTGGCGTGAAACATAGACAGCTTTTTCCAATCTGATAATTAAATTGTTATTATCTTAACAATCAGGAGAATAAATGGAAGGAAAATTAAAAAAGGAAATAATTTTTTTGATCAATTTTTATTTCAGGTTATATGTACATTCTGTGTAAAAAGTACCGGAATTTCTTATTTACAAAACCCGAGTAAAATATTCTTTTTCTTTTTTCTTTTGTGTAGTAAGATGGCACTTACGATGTCCATTTTGACCGCGATAGTTTCTTTACATCAGCTGGTTTTGTTAGTCGATGTCAAGTGTGGGTTGCAATTTAACTATGAATTAAAATATCGAGCAAATAGTTTCCCTTAACTTTTGTGTGTCAAATGAAATTTCGTATGCCGAATCGCTGAAAATGTTGCAGAAGACCTACGGTGAATCGTGCATATCAAAAACAAACTATATGAATAACAGCTATATGAATGGTAAAAAGCGTTCATATACGGTCGATAACTGGAAATTGATTTGCCTGATTCTGGTCGACCGGTAACGTCTACGAACGACGAAAACACCGACACAATCAAGAAACTGGCGTTTGAAAATCGTCATATGAGTCCTAGAGAGTTGGCTAAAGAGGTGGACATGTTTTTAAGTCCGTTCATAACATTATGACTGATATTTTGGGCATGAAATGTATCGCAGCACAATTGGCTTCGTAAGAGCTCAATTTTGTCTAAGAGTTTTTAGCCAAAAACTCAACGAACGTCATCGACCAAGCACCGAACTCGTCTGACATCGTCCCTTGTGACTTTCCTGTTCCCAAAGTTAAAATTATAACTTCAAGGAAGGCGAGAGTCAATTGAGACCATAAAAGAAAATTCGTTGAAGGAGCTGAAGGTCATACCTCAATCAGTCTAAGAACAATGTATGGAGGATTATGTTAAGCGGTGGCATACTTGCCGTCAACTATGAAGGCGACAATATAAATTGTAATGAATATTTTTTTGTTTTAATTAACAATTCCGTGTACTTTTTTCACAACGTATATATACTTTTACATTATCTATTTAAGGAAACATTCGGTTATTCGAGTTTTAAAAAATAAAAATATAAGTAGCAAATAAAAAACATTTTACCGATATATCCACGTATATAAAATCAGCTCATTTAAAACGGAACTTTAACACTCTCAAATACAAAGTAACATGCTTTCATTGTTTCTTGAAGATCTGCCAAATATTTATTGGGTGCGACTTTTTTATTTTTCTTAATTTTTTTTAATACATCTTCAAATATCCGTTTTGCCTCATTTACATTTTTTTCGAAAATAAATTTAATGTCTTCTTCTGAAATAACTTCTTTATTGTTAATCATAGACAAGTAAAGAGGATAATCTTTCAGACAAGCTTTACAACAACAATTAAAAATGTACTGTTTCTTCAATTTGGCTTGTCTCTCTATTTTCGTCATCACAGCATGATGATATCTAAAAAAAGAATTAAACAGTCAACAGGATTGAGATATTAAAAGGATGATGTCAATAAATTAACAAATGTCTTTATAAAAAAAATGGAACTGCAAGTATTCTATTTATATACATTACGTTTTCTACAGGATTTCAACATTCCTCGAGCGCCTTTTGTAGCAATTTTCAGGTATACCCTTCAAAACTCGCGAACAATTGCCTTTTATTGTGTTTATCTATTCAAGACGATGTCCACGACAAAAATAATATCAGCTGGTGGAATAAAAGAATGTTACATAGTTCCCTATTTGAATACGAAGACTGTGGAAGGTTATTCCTTGAATTTTCGACCGAAAAAGAAATAAACGAGCACATTGATAATAATAGGCATGGCAATAAAAAAGATTAATAGCTTTAGTAGAGGTTTGCAAATCCCTTATAACACATCGGTCAGTAAGTCCCCGTTTTGAGAAATAAAACACACTTTTTTTATAAATTTCGACTTTATTCATCAATATGTTCTCCTTGAAGAGCAATACAATAATTCCAACGCTTTTCTAACATTTTTACACCTTTTTATAGAACTATTTCTCTTTGCCTTCAAAATATCCTTCAGTTTCGGCAATTACCTCTTCATGGGAGCAAAATTTCTTTCTAGCGAGTATTTTTTGAGGTCTGAGAAACAGGAAATAGTCGCTGGAGGCAGATCTAGAGAGTACGGTGAATGTGGAGGCAATTCGAAGTGCAATTCATACAATTTAGCCATCGTTATCAACGATTTGTGACGCGGTCATTGTCTTTTTTTTTACGACCTCGTCTTCCAAACTCACCAATAACGCTTGTAATATTCGCTATTGACAGTTATACCTTTCTCGAGATAATCGATGAACAGTATCCCATGTGCATCCCAAAATACAGAGGACATAACCTTGCCTGCCGATGGTTGTGTTTTTTGGTAGCTGATTACCGATTTAACTCCGGAGTGTAGTGATTGATCCATGTAGTGATGGACCAATTGTTAAATATCGCATGAAAAAAATAATTTTTATTTCGCTTAACCTCTTCGATCCCCCGGTACAGCCGACTGGGCATGTTTTCAACAGTACTTAAATGCTTATAAATGCGTATAGATTTTATCTATAGGTTTGTTAGGAAAGTTCGTAGGAACTTTTCCATTAGTTCTTCTTTTGAATAAAAATCTGTATTGGATTAGTAATTTTTATTACCACATTATTAATTCATGTGCTATTTACAATATTTCCGTTCAGAATCACTTTGACTTGCCTTCAGTTATTCAAGTTGATTAAAATTGTAAATGTCGATTGATAACTTGCATTTACGCCACATTATGCTTTATTATTCAAAAGGGGCAAGAATGCTGTCCAAATAAAAAAAAAAAGATTTGTGCCGTTTTGCGGAGAGTTCTGTTGAGGAAACCGAAACTGAATTAGTAATGAAACGTGGATCGTGTACAAAAATGTCGAAAGAAAAAATTCATCAGGGTTGCCAAGGCCAGAGATTTTAAGTACGGCAAAGGCCGTCCTTCATCCCAAGAAATTATACTTTGCATTTGATAGGATTGAAACAGACTCATACATTTTGAGTTTCTTCCACACAAACTATCAACATCGACCTCTACAGTTCACAATTACATCCGCTGAAGAAATTGAAGAAAAATGATCAGAAATAACAAACAGGAAAGACGTCGTGTTTAATTATAACAATGCACGACCAGACGTTTCAAAAAAGTTATAAATAATAATGGTTATTATAGAATAGACTAAATGAATATTTACGTAAACTGTCTCTTTTTCTCTTGAAAAATGCCCACACACTTTTCAAGACAACAAGATTTGAGCTCGTTGAGGCTGTGAAAGAAAAAGCGGCACGTGTTCTGAAGGAGCCAACAGACGAAGGCTTCCAGCACTGTTTCGAACAATGGAAGATTCGCATGGAGCCTTGTAGGGATAGAGGAGGATTATTATTACCTATTGAAGGTAATAATTAGTAAATATGTATTAAATCAAAATAAAATGTTTTACAGCGTCAGTTTCGTTATTTAATAGTCACCTCGTACATCGTAGAGATCTATCACTTTTATTTTTTTACTTTGCGTGAGAACAGTTTCGTAAAACAATGTTACATTATCAAACACTAATTTAAAAATTTCATAATGTAACCTTGTTTTACGGAACTAGTCACACAAAGTTTAAAAATAAAAGTGGTAGATAACAAAGTAACGGACAAATCAATCAATAATTATTGACTGTATACGTACTCAGAACGTTTCGTCACACGGATGATATTTGTGTTGTTTAGTGGCTTGAAAATTTCGTCTCATTTACTACGACTTTCGACGTGGATTATCTCAACAATAGTGCATGGATCAACTCACTTGCACTTTTTGTGATGATCCATCTAAATAATCTAAACACCATCTAAAACCATTATATATCACTAGTTTACTGAATTCAAGTCGCTCACGAATGAAATTAAAGAAGGTTGTCCAAAATCGGTTATTGTGCTAGAAAACATCGATACTGTGCGCGAATTGATAAAGCAAGAACATCATGTGGCATACCGTGAGAGTGAGGCATCCCTGGGCATTAGTATGACAAGCATACACAAGATTTTACATGAACATTTACCCGTGAAAAAGATTTGTGCGCATTGGATTCCTCATAATTTGACAATGGCCCAAAAAGGCTCGTGTCGATTAGTGTAAAGAATTGTTCAAAAAATACAATCGTGGTGCGTGAAAAGCCTACACTACATAGGTTACGAATCTTGCATTTATGACCCCGAAAGTAAACAGCAATCAACTGTATGGGTTTTTCAAAATGAGCCAACACCCAGCGAAAGTTGTTCGCGCAAGAAGCATTTTGAAGCAGGTCGCCTGTTTTTTTTGGGATAAATGGGCATGTGGCTACAGTGCCTCTAGAGAATCGTAGAACGGTCAGTTCTGAATGGTACACAACCATTTGTTTGCCAGAAGTCTTTGAAGAAATAAGAAAAAAATAACCAGCGACGCAGGATCATTCTTCATGAAGGCAACGCCAGCTCTTACACATCGGACCGAACAACTCAATATTTGACCGGTCAAAACATCGAATTAATGGGTCACCAGCTGTACAGTCATGATTTGGCACCCAATGATTTATTTTTCTTCCCGTCCGTGAAGAACTACGTGGTCAACGACTTTCGAGGCCAGAAGAAGCGGTTGATGCGTTCAAAATTCATGTTTTGGAGATACCTCAATTGGAATGGAAGAAGAGCTATGAAAATTTGTTCAAACGTATGTAAAAGTGTATCGATTATCACGGATAATATTCTGAAAAAGAATAAAATCAGTGTCAATGAAAAATATTTCTTTTTATTTATTATTTCGGATAAATAAATAGCAACCCTCTTAATAGGGCTTTCGATGCCATGACAGCATAGAAATAGTAAAATGCAAGAAAAACATAAACCGGTATAAAGGACCTATTTCATTCAGCCGACTTTTTGAATTATTAATGAAACGCTTCACAGTTCAAGATTTTTACACGCTTCAATAGGTACCGCTGTCATATAAATAGAATATCGTTTAGTTTTAGAATTAGAGCCAATCATCCTGATAATGAAAATAAGGTTAACATTATGAACAAATTATTTATAAAAATAAAATATATCATTATTAATGAAAATGAAACTAAACGTGCGTCGAGGAATTAAATAAAGTGATTTGGTATTTAATGGTAAATCTCTTTGAGTTAAGCCCCAAATATTTTTTTTTCTTTAATTTATGGTTTTGTGAATATATCCAAGATTTTTTTTTACATACCCATAGTTATCAAAACATTGTTGTCCTTTCTTGATAGGTTCCAATGCAATCACGATCTCATCCAGACCATGACAATATCTTACAATATTCGGTGAACACGAGTGGTTAAACAAGCTCAAAAATGAAAATGCTCCACTTCCTATTATATCTGGTTCACAACTTTTATCGGTAGATTTGATTTCAGTAATCTGAAAAATATATAATACAAAATATCTAGATGTATTCAAAAATATACCAGGGCCATTCCATATATATTAAGCTAAAAAAAAATGTTCAAGAGATGAAAAAAATTGTTTAAATATTAAATGATGTATTGTGTATTTTGAGTTTTGTGCGAAATGTGACATGTAACCGAGGTAGACGATGAAAATTCATGTTAAATAAATGAACTAAGACTTGCGGCACCAGTTGTTGCGGCACCAGTGCCTTCTTCAGATACAAAAATACAATGTACATGAAAATGAACAATGAAAAGTTCTGTAATTTTCACAATTTCACGTACTTAGTGTTACTATTATTAAAATTATGCTACACTTATACTTAGTGTTATGTTATTAACACTAAGTACATAAGTATAGTAAGTCTGTCTATAAATTTAAATAATGCTACCAACGACTTATTGTGGAGGAATATGACATGCATATTTTTACAGTTTAGCTAAGTACAGTAAAGCTCACTTATAGCGTACACACTTATTACGTATCTACGGATATTAACGTACCCAATAACCAAGTCCCGGCAGTTATTATGAAACATTCAATAGATAATTCATTTTTATATACGTTACTTTTTTATACGTACTACGTTATTAAGTACTTCTGATAGAAAGTACATTTCCTGGTCCACGTATTAAAATATAAGGTACTTTTTATTTTTATTTGGGTAACAAGTATTGTGCGGTGGAATGGTAAGAAATCAAAGCAAAAGACAGACAGCCGCCTTCGGATCGACCGACAAACACTACCGCAGTTTCGTTTGCGATTAGGTCCAGGATTATTTACTTAGAGTTATATATTTGTATTTAATGGCCTATTCCCTATAATTATATTTAGCAACTTTAGTTTTATTGTTGGTGTTGTATAGCAAAGTTGTGCTGTTTGTGATCATGTCTAAGCGGATTTATAAACGAATTTTGTTTTAAGCATAGATGAATCAACCGAAGTTAGTTTCATTAAAATGGTTCAGAAAGCTTTAATAATGGATAAAAAAATTTCAATAATAGAAAAAAAATCAATAATAAATAGAAAGTGGTGTTAAACAAGTCGGCATCTGCAAGTCCAAGGCTTTGAAAAATACAAGTGTCCAAAAACAAACATAAAATATTACAATTCCACGGCGTTTCGAAACAAGGTAAAAGAATTCGCAAACCTGTTCAAAAAAATTTCGATGAAGCATTAGTTCAATGGTTTACGTATCAAAGAAGCATGCATACTATAATTACTGGACCCATTCTTCAGGTACAGGCTGAAGAGTTTGCGAAAATGTTTAATGTTGTTGGATTTTCTTGCGAGTCCGATTGGTTACATAGATTCAAAAAGCAATATAATATAAGTTCTAGTAAAATTCATGGAGAAGCTGCGAGTGTAAACCTGGAAAATGCGATGGACTGGGACTGGTTAAATCAAGATTAGTTCGAGATCTTAGAAACTATGACATCAACAATGTTTTTAACGCCGATGAACTTTGTCTTTTTTACAAATTTGCTTCAGATCGTATAATGAGCTTTAAGGGTAAAAATGTATCGGGAAAAAACTATTGAAGGAAATAATAACCGTTTTTGTGTGTGTAAACATGACCGGAACTGAAAAATGCAAACTTTTAGCTATTGGCAAATTTAACAAACCCAGGTGTTTTAAAAACGTAAAAAAAATACCTGTTAATTATGCAGCAAATAAACGAGCATGGATAACCGCTGATATTTTCAAAAGTGAATTAAGATCATGGGACAAACAACTGATAAGAGAAAATAGGCACATATTATTGCTTGTTGATAACTGCCCTCCTCATCCGCATCTTACCAATCTAAAAAATATTGAACTGGATTTTTTCCCACCAAATTTTACGTCCGTTGTGCAACCAATGGTTAATCACAGTTTGAAAGTTTATTATCAACGACATCTTATGATCAGTAATCTAAGTGCATTGAAAATAGCACACCAGTAGCAATAAATATGCTCGATGCTATTGAAATGGTTTTTAAAGCTTGACAACAGGTTTCCCAAAAAACAATTAAGAATCGTTTCAAACATGCATGGCCCTCTCTTTGCGAGTTCGATGAAGACGATGACTTGCCTCTCACCCAATGGCTTAGGAGGATTGAGGAGTACGAGGTCAACCTGCTTTTAGTGTTTGGCTTACTAATAATAATTTTAATGTGGAAAAATTAACTTTCACTATAATAGACGCTTTCGTTGATGTGGATAACGACCTTGTGACAAGTATGCCTATTGACCAAGAGATTACGGCGTAGATTGGTGGAACTGAACAGCTTGAGAGCGATGAAGAAGATGAAAAAGTACCGTTAGAAGAAAAGCTCCTAACTTTTCATGATGCCATAACTGGGATAAAAAACGTAAAATGATTTTTAGAAAGTAGGAGCATTACAGAAGATGGCATTTTGAGTGCAGCTCTTGAAATAGAAATGTGAAATATTCTTATAAATCGCCAAAAGCAAACTCATATTACAGACTTTTTTACAAAGTAGTTTTAAGTTTTTTTGTGTATTTGTGGAGTAGTTTAAATATTTTTTTTACGATTTTATTCTTGCTTCCATTATGTGTGTATTTTTGTCACGAATTAATAAGCCATAAAAATGTAATTACATATGTATATGAAGGTACATACATATTTTCATTTTTTTAACGAACTTCTTATAGATCGTCCCGATTAACAAGGTCCCCTCCGGTACGTTGTAACCGAGTTTTACTGTATATACATTTGATTCCTATTGGAATCTTTAGTGTTAAATATTAAACTCAAATACATATACCAAATCACTTTTTTAATTCATCGACGCACGTTTCGCTAACCATATTAACATTATCAGGAGATCATCACATCAGATTCAATCAAATTCTAAACCTAAGTTATATTCATATTTATGAATAGATTATATTACTACCGTAGCTAATCAAGCCTGTAAAAATCATAAACAGCAAAATTATCCAAGCATTACTTTAATACATCAAAAATTAAGTGTATAGAATAAGTTCGTTATCCCAGTTTTTTTTATATTTTGCTACTTCAATGCTTCCATATGTATCCAATTATATATGTATATGAGCCCTATTATTATTTACACTTTTGACAGTCTTAAGTTACTAATATTTATATTATGGCCATGCTCGAGTGCATGACTGTAAAATAAATATCAGAAATTATATATAATTACATAGTCATATAACAGAACATAGTTTAGTTTTAGAATTAGACTGAATCACATCCTGATGATGCTAACATGGCTAGCGAAAAGTACGTAGAGAAGTTAAAGAAAGCGATTTGGTGTTTAGTGGAAAATCTCTTCGAGTTTAGTATTTGATATGTTAAAATTTTTGGAGTATTGTTCTATGAGTAGCATCGTTTAATAAATGTGTTATAACGACTTATACTAAGGATTTCTGCTTTGTATAGACAGTAAACCAATGTGACAACATATATATTTTTAACAAAGAATAAAAATAAAATTTTTTAAGTTCGTAGAATGACTAATAAAACAACTTTTAGACAAAATTTGACTTTATTCATATATATATATATATATATATATATATATATATATATATATATATATATATATATATATATATATATATATATATATATATATATCATCAGCCCATCACATCATCATCATCAGCCCATATCACAGCATCATCATCAGCCCATATCGATCCACTGCAGGATGAAGGCCTCTTCAGCATGCTTCCAACCTTCACGGTCCTGGGCTTTCCTCTGCCACTCGGGTCCAATATACTTAACGATGTCATCAATCCATCGCGCTTTCGGTCTTCTTTGCGGACGTTTGCGATCAAGCGGTATCCACTCCAGGATTGCCTTGGTCCATATGTCGTCCCATCGCCTCGCTATATGGCCTGCCCATCTCCATTTCAATTGTTTTACTCTTCCAATGATGTCACAGACTTTTGTTTGTTCCCTGATCCATGCGCAGGACTTTCTGTCTCGTCTTGTAATGCCAAGCATACATCTTTCCATTCCCCTCTGTGCCACCCGAACTTTTTGAATTGATTGCGATGTGAGTGTCCAGGTTTCACTTCCGTATGTCATAACGGGTAGAACGCACTGATCGAATACTTTTCTTTTCAGGCAAAGTGCGAGTCTGCTCTTAAACACTACGTTGAGCCTACTAAATGCCTGCCAGCCACATTTAACACGCCGTTCCACCTCCCGGGCAGTATTCCCCTCCATTGAAATCCTCTGCCCAAGATATATAAAGCTGTCCATAATCTCTAAATCCCTTCCTAAAACTGAAATTCTTCTGTCCTGAGCGAAGTTATTGAACATAACCTGACTCTTTTTCAGGTTTATTTTCAAGCCAAATGGTTCGCCAGACCTTTGCAGTTCTTGTATGCGTGTTTGCAGCTCCTCTGGGTCTTGTGAAATGAGAATAATATCATCTGCAAATCTAAGATGATTTAAGTTTGCACCATTGACTTTTACACCATCCTGTTCCCAATCCAGTTTACGGAATACTTCTTCAAGGCCAGCCGAGAATAGAATAGGCGATATTGCGTCACCCTGCCGTACACCTCGTTCTATATGAATTCCCACCTCAAGATCATCAAGGTGAATTGTGGTTGTAGCTCCATCATATATCGATTCTAATAGGTTTACATAGGCTCTCTCTAGACCTTGGCTAAGCAGTGCATCCATTATCGCATGCTTTGAGATGGAATCAAATGCTTTTTCGTAGTCCATTGTGCCTTTCTATGACCTGCTGTACAACCTGGATGTGATCCATTGTACTGAATCCACTTCTGAATCCTGCTTGTTCTCTTGGTTGTGCGTCATTCAGTTTTTTTAATATTCTTTTAGAAATTATCTTAGTGAAACTTTGTATATCACTGATAGGAGGCTTATTGGACGGTAGTTCTTTAAATCTTCCTGTGCTCCTTTTTTATGTAAAAGGATCACTTCTGCATTTTTCCATAAGTCAGGTACTTTTTGTTCTTTGAGGCATTTTGAGTATAATTTTGCCCGTGTTTTATGTAACGTCCGACCACCAGCTTTTAGCATTTCGACAGTTACACTATCCTTTCCTGGAGCCTTGTCGTTCTTCATTAATTCTCCAGCATTTGTTACTTCCTCCACTAGGATATCTGGCATTAGATATTGTTCTTCCGTGGGTACTGCTGTCCCTGACTGGCTCTGATCTTCATATAACTGGGAAAAAAACCTTCTGACAATCTCTAACATTTGGGTACGCGCCCTGCACACTGTGCCATCCTCACGCTTTAAAGCATATATTTGCGTTTTTTGTTTCTCAGCTTCTGTTTAGCTTTGTTAATTCCTTTGTTTTCTTCCAGGGTTTTTTGCACTAGCTGCATATTGAATCGGCGCGTGTCCTCTCTGATACGTTTTCTTATAGTTTTGCAGAGCTCAGTGTACTCGACCCTGCCAAAAGGACTACCTGCATTTCTCATTGCTCGCGCCTTCATTAAATCAATGGTCTCACTGGAGATTTTTGTTTGTTTGAGACATTTTTCTTCTGGTGCTATTGAAGCAGCCGTTTGAAGTACATTGTTGGCGATTTCTTCATATTGAACTGATATTTCCACCTCCTCTGGATCTTGTAACGCAGCAAACCGGTTTGACAAAGCAATCTCAAAATCGCTTCCTCTCTCCAGCAGTTTTCCAGAATCCACCTTGCCCTTCTTTGATCTTACCATTCTTTCGCGCTCTTTTCGACAGTCAATCCGAACCCTTGCTCGTACCATTCGGTGGTCACTTCCAACATTAAAATTGTTAAGGACAGTACAATTGGTAAATATTGTTTTATCGTTGGTCATTATGTAGTCAATTTCGCTTGTGAGCCCAGATGGCCTTTTCCATGTCCATTTTCTGCTGATATTTTTCTTATAGAATGAATTCATAATATATAGTTCTTGTTCTTCAGCAAAATCAACTAATCTGTCACCTCTATTGTCTCGCTCACCAGTTCCATATGGGCCAGTTGCATTTTCGTCTGTTCTTGTTGTTCCAATTCTGGCATTAAAATCACTCATCAGGATTTTGTACCTACATTTCTCCTTGTATAAAAGCTGGGCCACATCATCATAAAATTCCTCAATTTCCTCATCTTTATGGCTTATAGTTGGTGCATAAGCTTGGACGATTTGAAGCCTAAACTTTTTATTCAACTGAATGACGCATTGGGCTAATCGGTCGGATGTACTTTCAAATTTTACCACACTGTCCTTCAGCTTTCGACTGATGAGGAATCCAATTCCGCCACTTCGGCCATTTTCCGTACCTCGAGTGTAGAGTACATGTCCAGTTGGTTCCAATTTGATTAACTCTTCACCCTTTCTTCGTGTTTCACAGAGCCCAATAATATCCCAATGTATGTTGTCAAGTTCGATTAACAGTTCTTGCAATCGGGCCTCTGTTTTCATAGTCCATATATTTAACGTTACAATATATATATATATATATATATATATATATATATATATATATATATATATATATATATATATATATATCATCATCAGCCCATATCGATCCACTGCAGGATGAAGGCCTCTTCAGCATGCTTCCAACCTTCACGGTCCTGGGCTTTCCTCTGCCACTCGGGTCCAATATACTTAACGATGTCATCAGTCCATCGTGCTTTCGGTCTTCTTCGCGGACGTTTGCGATCAAGCGGTATCCACTCCAGGATTGCCTTGGTCCATCTGTCGCCCCATCGCCTCGCTATATGGCCTGCCCATCTCCATTTCAACTGTTTTACTCTTCCAATGATGTCACAGACTTTTGTTTGTTCCCTGATCCATGCGCAGGACTTTCTGTCTCGTCTTGTAATGCCAAGCATACATCTTTCCATTCCCCTCTGTGCCACCCGAAGTTTTTGAATTGATTGCGATGTGAGTGTCCAGGTTTCACTTCCGTATGTCATAACGGGTAGAACGCACTGATCGAATACTTTTCTTTTCAGGCAAAGTGGGAGTCTGCTCTTAAACACTATGTTGAGCCTACCAAATGCCTGCCAGCCACATTTAACACGCCGTTCCACCTCCCGGGCGGTATTCCCCTCCATGGAAATCCTCTGCCCAAGATATACAAAGCTGTCCACAATCTCTAAATCCCTTCCTAAAACTGAAATTCTTCTGTCCTGAGCGAAGTTATTGAACATAACCTGATTCTTTTTCAGGTTTATTTTCAAGCCAAATGGTTCGCCAGCCCTTTGCAGTTCTTGTATGAGTCTTTGCAGCTCCTCTGGGTCTTGTGAAATGAGAATAATATCATCTGCAAATCTAAGATGGTTTAAGTTTGCACCATTGATCTTTACCCCATCCTGTTCCCAATCCAGTTTACGGAATACTTATTCAAGGCCAGCCGAGAAAAGAATAGGCGATATTGCGTCACCTTTCCGTACACCTCGTTCTATATTAATTCCCACTTCAAGATCATCAAGGTGAATTGTGGCTGTAGCTCCATCATATATCGATTCTAATAGGTTTACATAGGCTCTCTCTACACCTTGACCAAGCAGTGCATCCATTATCGCATGCTTTGAGATGGAATCAAATGCTTTTTCGTAGTCGATAAAGCCAAGCACAGTGGCATGGTGTATTCGTTGTGCCTTTCTATGACCTGCTGTATAACCTGGATGTGATCCATTGTACTGAATCCACTTCTGAATCCTGCTTGTTCTCTTGGTTGTGCGTCATTTAGTTTTTTTAATATTCTTTTAGAAATTATCTTAGTGAAAACTTTGTACATCACTGATAGGAGGCTTATTGGACGGTAGTTCTTTAAATCTTCCTGTGCTCCTTTTTTATGTAAAAGGATCACTTCTGCATTTTTCCATAAGTCAGGTACTTTTTGTTCTTTGAGGCATTTTGAGTATAATTTTGCCAGTGTTTTATGTAACGTCCGACCACCAGCTTTTAGCATTTCGACAGTTACACTATCCTTTCCTGGAGCCTTGCCGTTCTTCATCAATTCTATAGCATTTGTTACTTCCTCCACTAGGACATCTGGTATTATATATTGTTCTTCCGTGGGTATTGCTGTCCCTGACTGGCTCTGATCTTCATATAACTGGGAATAAAACCTTCTGACAATCTCTAACATTTGGGTACGCGTCCTGCACACTGTGCCATCCTCACGCTTTAAAGCATATATTTGCGTTCTTTTGTTTCTCAGCTTCTGTTTAGCTTTGTTAATTCCTTTGTTTTCTTCCAGGGTTTTTTGCACTAGCTGCATATTGAATCGGCGCGTGTCCTCTCTGATACGTTTTCTTATAGTTTTGCAGAGCTCAGTGTACTCGACCCTGCCAAAAGGACTACCTGCATTTCTCATTGCTCGCCGTTTCTTCATTAAATCAATGGTCTCACTGGAGATTTTTGTTTGTTTGAGACATTTTTCCTCTGGTGCTATTGAAGCAGCCGTTTGAAGTACATTGTTGGCGATTTCTTCATATTGAACTGATATATATATATATATATATATATATATATATATATATATATATATATATATATATATATATATATAGTCTCATTCAAGAGTGATACATTCATTCCAATGCTTCTCTAACATGTAACATTTCGATACCTTTTTTGTAGAACGACTCAAAATATTCTTTTGACTCAAAATAGGCTTCAGTTTCGGCAATCACTTTTTCATTGAATCTCTCTCTGCCGAATCTCTTTCCCTGAAGCTTTCTTTTTAGGTATGTAAACAGGTAGTAGTCGCTGGGAGCCAGATCCGAAGAATACGGTGGATGGGGAAGCAACCCAAAGTGTAATTCGTGCAATTTTGTCATTGCTGTAAGCGACTTGTTACACTGTGCATTATCCTGATGAAAGAGCACTTTTTCTTCTTTATTTTTCACATTTTCTTCTCTCAAAAGCACCAATAACGCCATATAATATTCGCTATTGATTGTTCTTCCTTTGGCAAGGTAATCAATGAATAAAATATCTTGCGCATCCCAAAATACGTATGCCAAAACCTTACCACCTGACATTTGCGTTTTTGATCGCTTTCGGCGGCTTTCGCCAATTGTTGTCCACTCAGCTGACTACCGATTTGACTGGGGAGTGTAGTGATGGATCCATGTTTTATCCATCGTCACATACCATATGAAAAAAATCATTTTATTATGCGGAAACAACTCCAAACAGTGCGTTGAATCGTCGACGCGTTGCTGTTTTTGATCGACTGTGAACAAACGCGATATTCACTTCGAACTGAGCTTTCTCATGAAATGCAAAATGGTGAATACACTACCTTCTGATATCTTTAAAGCGTCAGCTATCTCTCGTAACTTCAATTTACGATCGGCCAAAACTATTTTGTGGACTATTTTTATATTTTCTGGAATAACTGCGGAATTTGGGCGAGCAGGGCATTCAGCGTCATCAGGTATTTGTATGGCGCCTTTAAAATCAGCAAAACACTTCTGTACCATTTGTCTCGATGGAGCACTGCCTGAATAACACTTATCAAGCCATTGCTTTGCTTGAACGGTATTTTTTTCCATTAAAAAGCAATGCTTTATTAACATAGAAAACTCAGATATTGCCACTGTTTTCAAAATTACAAGAGTAGCGTTACTAAAACCACTGTAACTTGTGAACTAAACCTCAGATTGTCATAAAATTTTGATACGTATCATACTACTTCCTAAAAATCATATGGATTTATCAATAGTGGCGCCATCTATATGTTATCCTATGATCTTTTTGAGTGATGTGTTACTAATGCAAATTGCATATATTAATATACAAATTTATATACTAAACTACAAAGTCCACCATTTGATTTAAAGGTGAAGAATTCTGATTCGTCTTCCTCGAATGTTAACGTGTAGTTCATATACAAGGTGTCCCATAAGAAAGTTTCTATTTTATTGGTCACTTCGCAAACGCAACAACTGTGAGGAGCGCGAGGCGCATATCAATCTATAGCTCCGCGTTTAGGAATTTAGTCAGTATGGAGCATTTCTCGGGAGCAGAGCGTGCGTTGTGTGTGCTAGAATTTTACAAAAACAGTGATTCGGCGACTCTAGCGTAGATAAAGTTCTGCAGTCATCGTGGTTTGCGTAACATTGAGGATGCGTCAAGTGTTCCCCTGATCTGGAAATGGGTTAAGAGGTTTCAAGAAACCGGTTCAACTATGGATAAACGTCCGGACGATCAAGGTCATCACGAAGGGGCGAAAATGTGGAAATGGTAAATCAGTTCATACGTGACTATCCGGAGCTTTCCGTTCGTAAGCGAGCGCATGCTTTAAATGTGCCTCGATCATCATTGCACCATTTTCTGTGCAAGGACTTAAAACTGCACCCATACAAAATTCAACTGGTGCAAGAGTTAAAGCCCCAAGATCCCGGTCAGAGGCTTCAATTCGTTATTCAGATAACTGAGCGTTTTGAAACATTCAACATTGTTTTCGGATGAGGCTCATTTTCATCTGAACGGTCATGAAAATAAGCAGAACTGGCGTGGCTGGAGTACAACGAACTCGAAACACAAGCATCAAAAACCCCTACATTCGCCTAAGTCACTGTATAGGCTGCAATGTCAGCGCGAGGAATAATCGGCCCGCACTTTATTGAAGACGGCAGGCGACGCGCAGTTACCGTCAATTCACAGCGTCATGAGGGAATGTTGGACAATTTTTTAAAACATGAACTGCAAAACTTTGCTGCTTATAATCAAAGAACATGGTTTCAGCAGGAGCAATGTCACACATTTCTGACACGCCTCTGCCACCAGTTCGTAAACTTTTCCCAAACAAATTGATCTCCAGGAGAGGTAACATAAATTGACCTCAACATAGTCCTGATTTCATCTCTATGGACTTTTTCTTGTAAGGCTATCTAAAATCGAAAGAGGGGATTTATACTTTATTGGATTCAAATATCGATATTATTTCTACAAATTTCAAATGTACATATTCTCAGGTATATGTAGTTAAAGTTTCAAGTCAAAATGTTTAATATTAACGAAGTTACAGCATGTTCAAGATCAAGTGGATGGCGTGCAAAGTAAGGAGAGTTGCCATCTACCTGCTCGACATGGGCTGTATTGTCCTGGCGTTTAAGAGCCCTCGCACATTACAGAGTAAAGTCACTAAACTATCGTACCATAGTTTAGTTGAATTGGACCCTTTAATTATTCAGTCATACGTTGAGGTTGACCTGAACTAGTAACCCGAAAACAAAAGGATGGGCCCAAAGTGGCTCTAAATCAATATTGTTTATAATCAACACATGGGTAGCGTTGACTTATCCGACCAAAATGTTGGTGTTTATAGCTGATAGAAAGTCTGGCTGAAAAAATTTTGCAAGAAGGTGTTTTATAAGTTGTTAATGAGGGCCGTTGTAAACGCCTAGATTCTCTATAAACAGTCACGTAGCCATCACGAATGATAGATTGTCTTATTTCTCTTGCTGAATGTTAAAGAGACGAGAACAAAAACACTGCCAGTCCTACAATAATGCATTGTGCAAATTTTGTTTTAATGTTAAAAATGCCATTCATTTTTTTATTACTTTGTAGGTATTTTGTTTCAATTTTTTTAAATAAAACGCTAGGTTTTATTCATATTTGAAAATAGTTTTTATAAACTTGATATAATAAATAACTTTTTCATTATTTTGTAATATGTGTGCATTGTCATTTATTTGATTTTCAGTACCAGTGGGTACCAATATATCCCACCATAAAATACCGATGGGATAAATGTGTAGCCGCTCCCTCCCCTCATTTCTACCATATTTTTTTTTGTTAAATTTTAGCTGATTTGGTTTTCCGGGCAACAGTTTATCATAATCGGCACAAAAAAAAGACAGAATCAGCACGTAAAAACATAAATTGGCAACGAAAGGGTTAAGTAATCATTTTGGATGAACAGCAAAAGTGTTTCAATTCATCTTATAAAATCTATATCGCACCGCAATGGAAAAATTAACTTCAAAGACATCAAAATATGGTTTCGTCCCTATAAATTTATGTCATATGTCAATCAATATATATGGAATGGCTCTAATATCTATACATACACTATGAAAGTTACACGCGGCGATCTGCTTATGCAAAAATACCAACTCTTTGAAGGTAGCTTCGAATACTGAATTTTCTTCATTGAAAAAGTCGGTGTATTTTTTTACGTAATGGTAAATGATCGCCGTCGTTGCAACTTTTTGAAACACATCTCCAAGAATTCGCTTTTCTCTGTTACTAACTAAATTGCGTATCTCCAGGTATCTATAATAGTTCAGAAATCATGATGTGAAGTTTAAATAAAATTATAATATATTTGTTTGTCTAAAAAGCTTTTGTTCTAGAAGAGTAAAATATAGAATCTAGTTATAAAATTTCGAATATCATAAAGGTTGACCGATAAGAGTGTCAGAATTTCTAAATGAGTGATAATCCGGTAATTTTTATTTTACCTTGAAGAAATAATATCATAATGTTATAAAAAATAATGTCGTTAAATTACTCCACTAGGTTTCGTCTGGTAGGCCATTTTCGATTACTCTTTCACACATATCGCTTGGTGTATTTTCAACGGCAGCCTGAATGTTTCGTTTAAAGTCAAGAATTATTCCGGGTTTATTTTTCTAAACCAGAAATTTAACAAAACCCCACAAAAAAATAATTCAAGGGCGTGAGATCGTATGATCTTGGTCGCCAGTTGACATTATCCGTAAAATAACGCGTCCAAAAAACATTTCTTGCAATAAATTGACTGTCTGGAGATATATCAGTCTGAACTCGAAAGGAAAATGGATATTGAAGCCAGCTTAAATGCTGGAAAGATACAACACCGCCTTATTGAAAGGCTAGGAAAAAAAAATAAAGCAAAACAATCTGGCTGGAAGCGAAAGCTGGAGGAGGTCGAGACTACATGACGTGCTCTAACACCACGTAAATATGGAACTACTCTAGCTATTAATCGCATATCCCATTTACCCAAAACATAAAAATTCAGTGCAATAACATTGTTGCAACGATGTCTCTGAAACCGACTAATTGAAAATATGTTCATATCTTTTATATATTCATTGCTCATTCTGGACTGAGCTAAAATAAAACTTATTTTAAATAAATAAACATATTTATACAAGTATAATTATAGTTTATTATTCCTATATAAGTCTTTTAGACAGTGGGTAATGCGCATACTAGATGCATTGAATTTTACCTGTCACTTCGATATACGTCATATTCATCCAAACTATACTGATCTAATTGGTCATACTTATCTCGAACCAAAAAGGTAATTTTCATTGTGATAATATCCAATTTATTCATACCAATCGTTCGAAGTGTTAATAAAATTGGACATTCGTATCTATGGTATTCTTTAGCTGCATTCTGACAGTCTGCACTACAATACAGAACTAGTGTACAACTATCACAAGGTATTAAATTGTAGCATAGTTTAAGGCACTGATGACAATGGGTATACCATTGGGCTAAAATAAAATAACTTAAAATATAAAACAAGTACTAATATATATATATATATATATATATATATATATATATATATATATATATATATATATATATATATGTATATATATATATATATATATATATATATATATGTATATATACATATATATATATATATATATACATATATATATATATATATATATATATATATATATATATATATATATATATATATATATATATATATGTATATATATATATATATATATATATATATATATATATATATATATATATATATATATATATATATATATATATATATATATATATAGAGTTTATAAGTTATAAAGTAGTGTTTCAGAATGTAAAATCGTTTTACGAAACTATAGTCACACAAAATTTAAAAATAAAAGTAATAGATAACAAAGTATAAAATTGTTTTTATTCGATTTAAAAAATGAAATAGCACAAAGTAACGTACAAATCAATCAATCAATATATTTATTTATATATAATATATATATATATATATATATATATATATATATATATATATATATATATATATATATATATATATATATATATATATATAGTATTACCCGTATATATTATTACCCGCCGATATATTACCCGTGCATCATAAAATTACGTCAATTTCCTATATAATAGACATTGCCTCAATATGTTCTTTTTCTTTACCGAACGAGCGAAACTAATACGTATGTCTTCGGGTAATAGCAGTACGTTACGATAGCGTTACAGTGGCGTAGAATGAGAAAGTAACAAATAATTAAAAGGTGTTTGTTCGTACCGGCGGTTAAAAGTTTCTCTATTGAGTTCAGCGGTCCTGTTTTGGTTGTCATTTGACTTGTATTGTTATTGTGTTTTAGTGAAATTTTGTTCTGTATAGTTTTACTGTAAAATAAATTCTTATAATAACTACTGTTATTGATGATTTTGTTATCGGTATGTATTTATAAAGATTCATAAAGTTTTATTTCCTTCAATAATTCTAACCTAACCTGATTTCAGATAATGTCGGGAAAAACACTTAAATAGCAAGCCCAACAATTTGTGCTCAATGTTTATAAGTATTTTGAAATGGAAAAAAGGAATGGGGGACCTTTAGAGTCTCTTTCATCCATTCAAGGGGTGAAGAATAGTTAATTTGATTTTGCATAATCACATTGTATATATTTTATATTTTTTAATATATTTTTTAGAGAGTTGCAGCAGTATTAAAAATATCAAGGAAAACAGTGTATTCTATTAAGAAAAGAAAAGAACATAATCCAGTTATTTCATCTTCCGTAACAAGCAGACCTCGTGTGAAGATCAAAACAACAGACTTACCTGAAGGAAATAAAATGGAAGTTCGAAATACCTTGTACACTATATACAAAGAAAGTAAGTCATTTAAATATAATGACTACATATTAATTGTTGCCAGTTGTACCACATATGCCTTTTAATTTTTCAAATTCGCAAAATTTTGACTTTACAATTTATTATAAAACTGTAAAATCTTGAGCTGACACCTATCTTAATTATATCTAGCACAAATATTTAGCATATCCTGCTATTTCTGGTAAATAATAAAAGATGTAGGTATTAGCAATAATTATTATAGTACCAGAAATTACTAATTTTTGCCAAAACATTCCATTACCAAAAATAAATCAGCTTGAAGTCTACTTGTATATACAGTGTACATACAGTATGTTGACTAAAACTAGAATATGATATAGCTTAATTTTCAATAAAAACAGTTTCATAAACTGGGAATACAAGTATAGCATTTACTTAAGTCTCATAATAACATATTTTTTTCATGTGCAGGAAAGCATGTAAGTATCAAAAGCCTTAATATAGAGTTAAGAAAGGAAATTGTCAGTATGGGTGGTACATCACTCAATACTCTTCTGAAGAAGCTAGGCTTTAAGTACAAAGGGGATGACAATAGGAGATCATTAATCGAAACAAACAATATGTCTGCCTTAAGAGCTTGCTTTCTTCGCACATATATGAAAAATCGTAACAGCACATTCAGACGCCAAATAATATTTCTAAATACCGGGAGACCTGGATTTATTCTAAAGGAAACAAAATAAATTCTTAGCAAAACAGTAGTGTTAAAAATGTACGCAAGCCAGAAGGATATGATGGGAAACGTTTTATTCATGTCGGCTCTTTGAAAAGATTTGTTCAAGGTTCATTGACATCCGATTACCATGGTGAAATTAACAATACCATAGTTCAAAAATGAATGACGATACAGCTAATCCCAAATTTAAAAGAGTCACCTTTAATAGTAATGGATAGTGTACCATAGTGTACTTCAAGAAAAACAGCCCTGCAGTTCCTCAACAAAATCTGAAATAACTACTTAGTTAAACGTCAATAATATTAACTGTGATAAAAAAACTCACAAAACTAGAATTACTGCAAATGGCTAAAAGGAACAGAATTGAAAATATATTTGAGTATAATTGATGAGCTAGTAAAAGAACATGGCCATGGAATTTTAAGACTTCCACCCTATCATTGTGATTTTAATACCATAGAATTAATTTGGGCTAAGGCGAAGACATATTTTAATAAGCATATTGGTAGGGGTGGATGAAAAAGTACAAAATATATGGAAAGAAGCATTGGAACAGTGTAATGAAGAAGTGTGGGAAAAATCTGTAGCACATACGGAGAAATTAATTGAAGACTGGTTTATCCGAGAACAACACAATCAATGTTGAAGTTGAATCTATAATAATCAACGCAAATGAAAGTTCCTCGGTATGGTAACGTTTTCATCATATAAAAATTGGTCTCGACAATAATGTTTATAGAGTAAATAAAATGATGATTTTGGCCAATAACAAATTATTTCATAGACTACTTCCTTAAAATTTAGTGATAACTTGAAATTGTCCGTACAATTTTAACCTACAAAATTCTTCGATGGATCTATGATATAAAACTTTACAATTTCATGAAACACTCGAAATTTTACGTTAAGATAACGATTTATAACAGGATGTTTTATAATTTCATGTTATAAATATATTGAAATAAATGTATCATGGATTTAAATCATAAAATATAAATATCCGTCTTTCGAGGCACCAACAACGTCGATTATGAAAGTTAGCACTAATTTGACTAATAATTTTTGATTCGATGCATATGGATAAAAGTTGATGAGGCACGAGTATTCTTTCGACGGTTCAACTATAACAATCATTTTGCAGCCATAAATTTTTATAGTAAAATTTTCTAAAAAAAACTAGCATAAAAATGATCTAATATGTTTCACTTTGTTTTACACAGGTTGTAAGAAAAATAACTTTCAAAAATTCACCTACAATTCTTTATATTATTTTGAACAGAGTTCTTATTCAAAAATATTTCCTTATTCAAAATGCAACCATTTCCCTGGAAATCATTATTAAATTTTCCTAACAATTGGCAACGACGCAAGTAGTCTACACAAACTTGGCAACACGCAATGTTGTACAAGCGAACACGTTTAAAAAATCATAGTATATTACTAATCTGGTTGCTGCTTCCCTGTAAATAAGAAGCATATCGTGATATTCGCGTACAGAATAGTGGTTTTGGATTTAAATGGAATTTAAATAAACACAATGATACACACTGAAATGTACGGCATATTCTTAATTTTTTAAAAATTGTTTGAATAATGTCATTAGTTTATTAGCAGTTTATTCATTATATAATAAAATGTATATTGGGTTGATGCAAAAGATCGTTTAATTTTTTGAGACAAATACATTTAAATACAATAGTATGTGCCGTTCTATTCAAAAACATTTTTCCATCTCTCCGGTAGCTGCATAACAATAGAAACTCTAAATAATGATCCACGTGATTTTTCAAGTCGTCCAAGTACAATTTTATCATCTAAGCCATTTTGAAGCGATTTAAATAAATGATAATCGAGGAGCGCAAGATCGGGACAGTACGGTCGATGGACCAAACCATTCTAGTCAACTTGTAAAAGTTTGGGTTGGGTCAGCTGCAGCTCGTGGGGTTTTAAAGTGGGAAGGCGTAGAAGAAAATAGTGCTGCTGAAGATTTTTTTTTCCTTTTCCCTTCCTCCTTTTTATTTTTTGTGCTATTGAAACCCTATACAGGATGTGAACCAGGACAACATTAAAATTTTGTATTATTACTACTTACAAAGACTATGGAGGATGGATGATTGCTTGTTGCGCAGACAAAGGAATTAATAAGTAGGTACTTACCGTTCCCCGAAGAGTAAACCATTCAAACAGTTTATTGAAACTGCAAACCAATAGAGAAAATTCGAAAAAGTTCATGAGAAGTTCGAAAAGTTAAAAAAATATCATAGTTTTATAACAAAAAAATGGCTATGTACAAAGTTTTGTCGGTGAATAGCACCGTTTCGTAGCTTTTAAAGTAAAATTCCATTCGCCTGTTTTTGTCCAAAATAAATTTTTCAATAACTTTTTCATTAAAGTCCACAATTAGTTCGACAATAGCATTCTCAATATTTAACATACCTAAAGCAGTCTATCTTACCCCATTGAATTTCTTAAATATATTTTAATGAAGTTCAAAGTAGAAAAGCACCTTTCGGCTTCGCATGTGTTCATCGGTACAATTACAATTACTCAATGCCTTAGTGATTTCTTTAAAACAGCCAGTTAAAACAGTTTAAAACAGTCTTTAAACAGCCTTTCATGTCTTCATTTTGACAAATCTTGGGCCTTGAACAAAAATTTTCCAATTCGGTCTTCAATTCTTCTTTTTCTATTGTCGGAAAACTTTCAAATATAGTTTACTGTCAAATTTTCGCGTAAAACTTGCCCTATTTTTAGATTATTTTTGAACTTGATTCAAATTCAACACGGGCGTGGGGCAGTTAGTTTTTAAGTCAACTTTCTCCTCCAAACATAAATTAATCATTATTAACTATTTTAAATTAGACACCTTCATGTTTGCAATTAAATGATGATTCTTTTTATTTAAAAAGTACTACTCAGTGTGTGCACACGTAGCAAATCCCAAATCAAAACAAATATTCGCGAGGCGAACGAAATACGCGAGGCGAGACATATCAAACGCTTCGTACCCATCAAATCAGCATTTAAAACTATTTACCGATACGCTGGGTCGGAGGGAATCTACGTCCAAATCGCATGTTTTAAAAAGCAGTTATACCCCCGAATTCTGGCAACCAATAGAACATGTAACGCCAACGACGAAATAAGATGACGTGGCGAGAGGATGGAATTTTTATCCGCATTTTATTTGGTGTGATGGGTCGACAGACGTTCTTCTACATTTGGAGATATTAATAATAACGTAGGTACCCACATGTGTGGATGTCTGTTGTTTTTACTTCCACATCTCTTCAAAGAACCGTTGGGTTAAACCGACCTAAAAAGTCTCAAAACGTGCAAAAAAATCGATATTAGCAAACAATTATTGTCTGTTGGTTTGACTGTCTATCGATATGTTAATTTAGTTTACACAATAACATTCGAATTAATTGAGCAATCAACTTCAAATTTGGTACACAGTTGGTAATCCAGTGGGCAAGTATTCGAATTGTTTTTGAAGAAAATCGATATAGGGGAAGGGGGTGTGGGATACAGATTTGGTTTTTTAGGGATTGTTGGGTATACAGATTTCAATTATAAAACCTATTTGTCATTTTCATGAGTAGTGAGAGAGGTAGAGGATTGAAAATGCGAGTAATATATCGTTTTTTACGTAAACAGTGAAATCTTTCTTTTACTCTTTTCAAAATGAGAATTTATTGTTTCGACATGATGTGGAAATATTTCATAATATTTTAGAGTGTTGCTATCCAAGTTGCTGAAGATGATATATTGCCCAAGAACAATAGCGAAGGTGCCAAAAACAACGACCCTTTGAGAAATATACAGGTACCTACATTTTTGGTTTTTTGCTTTTTTATTTTATACTCGTAATACGATTATTTCAGGGGATCATTGTCCAAGATTCCGAAGATAATAGAGTGAGTGATATGATAATGACGCTATGAGAAATATTCCGCAGAGGGTTATCTGGGGCGACGTTGTGGAAAATCTTAACACCTTTCCTCTTCTACAAGAGAACAGTTCATTAGGCGAAATTGTTGAAAACCGTTACGACGATAGTCCGCTTTCTTTTTACAAACTTTTGTTAACCCCTGTTGTAATTGTTGCATTTACTGGTAACAAAGACAAATCGGTTTGCTGAGCAAAACATTATTTTTGGAATTAGCAATGATTCCATTAAAACAAATTTATGCTATCCAATTGGAATGACACAAATGAAGACGAAATGTTTACATTTTTAGGCCTAATTATTTGGATGGGGTTAAACCTAAAACCACGGCTTAGGTACTTTTGGAGTACCAATTTTATCCATAAATGTGAGATATATTACAACTAACATGTCACGATGTAGATTCGAAGCATTGCTGGCTTGTTTCCATTTTTCAGACAACGAAATGCGTCCTGAAGGAAACAGGCTCTTCAAACTGGAAACGTTGCTGAATATGTGCAATAAAAACTTTCAAATGGCCTTTATCCCCGGAAAATATACTTGTGGATTTCGTAGTGAACACCTTCCACCACCAGTCCATGAAAAGCCCTTTGTAGGACATCCATAATTTTTGTTTTAGATCTTATTCAAGTGTTCTTACGATCACTCAGTTTAATTCCCAGCATTCGTCTTTCTTGGATTATGTCCTTGATAGTTTTTTAGAGTCATTTAGACGTAGACTTTGGCTTTATAAGAATATCTGATATTAAGATATAGCTTAACATTGAGAAAGTGCATCAGCTGAATTGTGTTATATTGATTTTATCTAGTATACCGTATTCAGTAATTATCTTTTGGCCTAATAGTCCGGTCAATCTAGACATTCAAAGGTACATAAATTCACATCAAGCTGGAAGTGAGTAAAATTCTTCAAAACATAATTAAAAATAACATTTCAAAATTCCCCATCGTTTCGGTACGTGGAAAAAAAATGACTCGAGGTCAAAGGTAAAAAAAATGGGGTTTTCGCGATTTTCATCAAAACGGCAAGTTTTATCGTAAAATTACCTCAGACAAAAATTGTAGATCATAAAATTATCTATAAAAAAGGTTTCGATATTTTTTTCCCTAAGAGCCGCCGTTCCTGAGATATAACGATTCAAAAAGTTGTAAGCGTCATAATATGCACACGTTTCCACGCCACCTCTGAGGTAGTGTACTTAGCACGTTTTTTTTTACGTTGTTTCCCCAGTAGGCCTATTCCACAGGTCTGTTGTGATTCTGTTTAATTGGGTACTATTGCATAATAACAGATATTAGCAAGGGTTGGAATTGATAAAAGCGATGGAAATTAAAAAACAGTAGAAAAAATTATTCGTCCAATTCATAATCTTCAATTACTTCTTCTTCATCCTGGGTGTAAGTGAATTGCGTCAGTAGCGATGTATCGCATGTCTCTTCGTTGGCTGCAAAGGATATCCTCTACTGTTGGTGATTCCACATTAGAACACGACTGGCCTTGACAATGCGTACATGCCAGAGAAGAAAACAGTCCAACTTTTTTGCAACCACATTTAGCACTGCATCCCTTTTTACAGTTGCAAAAAATTGTGTTTAGGAGTTTTAATAATAAAATAAGCATAGTTTTTTAAAACAAAAAGCTGATTCACTTATACGTGATCTAGTGCGAGGATGACTTACTGTAGATGTACTGGCTTCTTGTTCTTCACGTTGTCTTTTATTAGCTGCAGCAATAGAAGACTTTCGAGTATAATTTTTACGACAACTTTCGTGTATTATCACAGATTTCTGATTTTTAAGATATTCTAAAAATTCATCAGCTCGTTCGATATTTGCATTGATTAATGACTTCATACCACGTTCAACAGTAACATTTTCACTTTCAGTTAAAAGTTTAGCACAAATAAAACAATATTTTGACATTTTTATTATAAAACTCAAAACAGTTCGGAATAGGTTAGAATAAACACGTGTTTTCACTACGGAGTGGCGCTCAAGGTATATGACCCTAGCCACGCACACAATTGAGCAGAGAGACAGATGTTGTCTCAAGGTTACACTGGTGTATAAATTAAGGGACTGAGTTTCATTTTACCTGATATTCTCATAGTTATAGTTATGTATATTTTATATTTTAAATGTAAGTTACAATCACCGATAGAAAAATATTTTTACCTATATTACAGCTACAGAGATGTATGTACGTGACGTACTTATGCATGTTATGACGCTTACAATTTTTTAAATCGTTTTTTCTCAGGAACGGTGGCTCTTAGGAAGAAAATTATTGATATCTTTTTTATAGATAATTTATGATAATAATTTTATGATCTTTTTTGTCTAAGGTAAATAATTTTACGATGAAACTTACCGTTTTGATGAAAATCGCGAAAACCCCATTTTTTGGCCTTTGATCTCGAGTCAATTTTTTTACGTACCGGAACGATGGGGAATTTTGAAATGTTATTTTTAATTATGTTTTAAACTTCACTCTTATTTTTCTGTCTAATTTGACCGGACTATAAGTATATCTAGATGCCAGTGACATGTAATACTATAAATGCTGCTAAGTTTCTTTCTCTTTTTAATTGAATCGAAATTCAAAATTATCCAGTATAACAAGAAGTAAACACGCAGGGTATTTCAGCTGGGAGTATATTTATCTTGAACTAAACGAAATGCGAAAAAAATACAGGGAACAACTTTTTTGAGGACATAAAGGCTATATTATTAGGCTAGTTAGATATACAAGCATGGGTTTTTTTCAACCCATATCATCTCATCATTAAAGAACATTCCTTCTTATTGTACGACAAGTTTTTCAAATCTTGAGACAAAAAATCCTTATCCTTGTTGAAAAACCTTATATAATAAAATTATTTTTTAAATTATTATACTACCTGATAGAATATAATAGAGTGGTTTCTCTATGGCAATAATTTCTCCTGGCTCTATATTTTTACTTGCTACAATAAATCGTCCTTGTTCTGGAGAACTTTTTATTTCAACAGATTGTGTGGCACACTGAATTAAAGGATTTCGATTTTCATCGGCTATTGAAGGTACTGGAGTTGAACATTCTATGTGAAATTGAAACGATAATAGTTGTAATGCGTTTGATTTCCGTTTCTCCAATTTGGGTTTTAGATCTTCTGGATAGTTATTTTTGAAGGCTCGATTTATATCCTGCAACATAACCATTAATACAACAAAAGTCATAATACAATTCAATAACAATTATGGAACACTCATATAAAGAAAATACTATTCTTGATTTATTTTTAAATGCTGTGAAATATACTATACTTGAATTCTTCATAACTTGTTGATAGTTAAAAGTGTGGCTACAAGGGTTGTTTGAAAAGTTGTCGGTTTGACAAACCCAACAGAAGATTTTTGAGAAATGTTCATTTTTCAACATAGTCGGCTTGCAATAGAAATGCATTTAGACTAAATACATTTTAGCTTTTTAATACCACATGTGATTTGTCTAATTCTACAAAATAAACGGTTGTCTCTGTTTGATTTCATCATTTGGAAAAAATCTTTGCCTATCTAGCCATTTCTTCAGGTTTGGGAAGAGCACGTAATCACTGAGAGTCATACAGCATCACACCACTAAAATTCCAGAAAATTATTGCCATGATGTTTTCTGCTGATGATAGTTTTCGCTTTCTTTAGAGTACTTTTACTTATTTCCTACCTCTGTTTCCACTACTGTTTCATATCTAGCGTGTAATAGTGAATTCATGTTTTATCTGCTATTATAAAACATCGACAAAACTCAGCAGAATCACATTTAAATATGTTTAAACAATTTTAGGAAGTGTTCATTCGAATATGTTAACTTCTAGGGTTAATTATTCGAATATACGAGGGTTGCTATTTATGTATACCGTAATGGCAATAATGGTGTTGCTAGACGCCATCTGACGCGTCATTTGTGCTGATTAGTGACATGAAAATTTCATCTCAGTTACAAAATGAAATTAACTCGTGAGAATTTTCCTGCGATGATGATTACTATGACTTTCAACGTAAATTATTTGAACAGTACATCGATCAACTCATTTCGACTTTTGGCGATGAAGAACCATATAAAACCACTGAATATCACTGGTTTAGTAAATTCAATCGTGGCCGTCGTTCGTTCACGGACGAATTTAAAGAAGGTCGTCCAAAATCGGTTATTGTGCCAGAAAACAGATATTGTGAGCAAATTGATAAAGCAAGATCGTCATGTCACATGACCGTGAGATTGAGGCATGCCTGGGCATTAGTATAACAAGCATACACAAGATTTTACATGAACATTTAGCCGTGAAAAATAATTGTGTGCGTTGGATTCCACACAATTTGACAATCGCTCAAATAAAGGCTCGTGTCGATTGGTGCAAAGAAATACTGTATCTATACAGGTGACAAATCTTGGATGTATACGTATGAGCCCGAAAATAAACAGCAGTCGACTGCATGGGTCGTTCAAAATGAGCCAAACCCAACAAAAATTGTTCGTGCAAGAAGCACTTCGTCTGTTTTTTTGGTATAAATTGGCACGTGGCTACAGTGCCACTAGACTATCGTAGAACGGTCAATTCTGAACGATACACAACTATTTGTTTACCAGAATCATTGAAGAAATAAGAAAAAACAACCAGCGACGCAGGATCATTTTTCACCATGACAACGCAAGCTGTCGCACATCGGACCGAACAACTCTATATTTAACCGGTCAAAACATCGAATTGATGGGTCATCCGCCATACAGTCCTCATTTGGCACCCAATGATTTATTTTTGTTCCCATCCGTGAAATATAAACTACATGGTCAATGATTTCCGACGCCAGAAAAAGTGGTTGATGCGTTCAAATCATGTTTTGGAGATATTTTAATCGGAATGGAAAATGTGCTTTGAAAATTGGTTCAAACGCATGCAAAAGTGCATTGATCATCGCTGAGAATATTTTGAAAAACAATAAAACCATTTTCAACCAAACCAATGATAACTATTTGTTTTTATTTATTATTCCGGATGAATAAATAGCAACTCTTGTATTAACCATAGGTAGGTAAAATTTATGTTTTTTCCTTTATTTATAAATAAATGATTATGCTTCACTCAGAGGTTTAATCTGATTTTAACTTTTTGCACCGACAAATAGATATTGCTTCTTCGGGATTAAGGCGATTACTCTGTAAAATATTATGTCAATCTTAAGACATTATTTTAAAAAAGGCTTCAAAACGATTGGCGGCTCTCGTAAGATTTACGAAGTAGAGGTACAGTATCAATTCGCTCCACTCAGCTCTGATTCAAAAAGTTATGGGAGGAAGACACGAGTCTTGAAGATAGAGGAAGATCAGGTCCTCCACGGTCTCCCGATGCCGACGTTTTAAGAGTAGCTGTGGCTACCCACACAACGGTTGAAGGGCATTTGTGAGGTATAGGAATGGTGCCAAAGAGATGTAAAAGCATCCCTTATGAACTGTCGCCGCAGCAAGCCGCACTGTATTTGGGTTGAACTGTGTAATAAATTCCTCAAAAACCCAACTGATTTTCGATTTATCAAACGCATTGTTACCTGTGATAAAAAATTGGGGTATTTCAAGAATTCTAATAACGTACCAAGACGAGGAAGGTTTATTAAAAAAGTCATGGTGTGTATTTGGCGCAATTTTGAAAAAATAATTCGCTTAGAGTTTGTTCCTGATAGTAGATAGATAGTAGATTGATACATTCAGAACTCTGCTCAACTCAACGTGAGAAAGAATACGCTGTTCTGGCTGAAAAATATCCAGCTTTGGTCAACTGTAAAAAAGTCCTCCCGCAACATGAGAACGCAAAATCACATATTTCACATCTGACCACCCCAAAAATTAACGAATTAGACTTTAAACTTTTCCCCCCGCATACAGTATCGATCTCGCTTCGTCGGATTGCCACTTGTTCCGTTCCAATTAGGACTGAAGAACAGTTAAAAAATGGTTGCGTCGAATTTTAGCTTCCAGAGACCCATCGTGATGCCTTTCTAAGCGTTCATCGCCTTCAATGGATGCTTGACATTTCAATTTAACACCACCTTTTAACTATCGAAATCAAAGAGGAAGAATCCTATAAGTGGAATCCAACACTTTTGTCCATCAGGATTAAACCCCTAAAAATAGAGTAATTTATAACAGATCGAGTTTCATTTTATCTATTTTTTAGAAAACGACAAACTTATTTGTTTACTCGATCGCCGCAAACAAGTGATTAAAAGTACCCGTTTGAATCTTTGCAGCACCCGATCGAACGAATCACGCTTAACAAATACACATGTGGCACAGAGAAAACGCATTTTTCTTGAAGGGTGTGTTTGTCGTCGAGCAGTTTTTTTTTTAAACAGTGATTCTATAGTTACCGTTCAACGTATTTTACACTAGACAATGTTGAAACAGTGAGAAAGGCGGAAACAGATGAGAAGGTTCTTGCTAGTCCTTAGCATTCCACTAGGCGCCAGGCTTCAGCTTTGGGTATGTTCAGTCGATCGCTACAACGCATTCTGCATGATGACTTGAAATTTCATGCATACAAAATAATGATTGTACAACAGCTAAACCGAAAGAAATTTTGAACAGCACAGAGAGTTTTTTCAATTAAATGGATATGTAAACAGGCAGAACTGTAGGTACTGGGCGGCAGAGAATCCACACGAGCTGCATCAAAGACCATAGTGACCAAAGACCGTGCACCATAGTAAAAAAGTAACAGTGTGTGCGGAATTTCCAAATTAGGGATCGTTGGTGCTTACTTTCTTGAAGAGAAGGGAATAATGTTGTTATGTTGACATGTTACAAAATTTCCAAAAACTCCAACTGCAACAAGTAAACACTGGAGCATTGTGGTTCCAACAAGACGGTGGCACAGCTCACACGGCGAGAGCATCAATGGAATGTGTTCGACAAATGTTTCCTCAACTCACACACTCCAGACTTGTCTGCATGCAACTTTTTTTTGTAGGGTTACCTTAAGTCTAGAGTATACGCTAACAAACCACGCACAATACAGGAAATGAAAACTATTCGTCAAGAAATTGCAAGAGTACTAGAAGAAATGATTTTGAAGGTGATGCACAACTTTCAAGAGAGATTGCAGATGTATGACTGCGAATAAGGGCTTGACTGACATTATTTTTCACCACTAATTTAAAAGTGCACTATTATAACTTCATTTAGCTGTAATTAAAAAAAATATCTTGAAAATAAACAATGTTATGCTTAGGTGAAAAACAACTGACTGACTTGATAAAACTGACCCAAGTGGTCAAGTTTTATCAAGAATTAAAATATGGTAAATTTACACTATTAAGGGATTTCTGCAACGTTTTAATGACACATAATATCAAAAAAGCACAAGATCTAACTATATAGTTGATATACTAAAAATATACTATCTGGGACAAATTGTCACAATATGTGCCGGGTTCTCATAGAACCTTGTTGTCTGCCATTTTTTTATGGATTCTGGTCAATTCTTGGATTGGAACCGTTGGTGTGAAAATTTAAACTGAGGAGAGTAGCGAAGTGTATTTCAACCAACCATGTCATCGTCAGGAGGAGCATCGTCAAGAGATTCTTAAATTTTTGTGTCCGAAGTTATGAAAATATTTAAATTAATAATTATTCCTTGAGTGCATTATCAAGTTTGCTATTTGTCATATCTACCTCTACATACCTCTAAACACTCCTTATACAATCCATTTTCAAACAAAACTGCAGATCTGTTAGCATAAGCAAGTGATAATTCCTTACTTTTGCATTCCGCATGGGCAATACTTTGAGTATATAATTCAATTGCTTCTTTAGGTATTTTTTCCACAAATTTTTCATTTCCCAATTTCCTAAAAATACAAAAATTTTTGGAAGAAGTAAGTTTTTTACTTTTCCAATAAATGGTATTTAAATATATAAAGAAATAATAATATATAATATTATATAATTATAATAATTATATAAAATAATATAAATATATAATAAATAAAATATCCGTTTTATTTTTTGAAAAAAAATATAATTAATTTTAAAGTGATAGAATTACTCTACAATTAATGGTTATGGTAATTAATGGTTAACATAATCATTCAATGTTACTTTGACTATCGAAATTTTGAAATGTAAATTGTATATCTGGAATTAAAAAAAACGAAAAAGATTATTTCAGGATTATCAAATTTTGGAAAAAGGTATGGTCTTATACCAAGAGAATATTAGACCAAAAGAACACTAAAAGTAAATAATTTCAAAAATAAATCATTCCCCAAAGAAAGAAAGTGTATAGCAGAAACTGGCCCATACAGGGAACAATTTTTTTCTCAAAAATACGAGACGTGTAAATAAAGTAATAAAGCTGGTGACAGCGTGCGATCTAGCAATACTGTTAACATCACTTTTGAAGAGAAGCAATATGAGTTTGGATTCCCTACCGTCACTTGGTGGTCCGTGCCAATTGTTTTCGTGGGTAGGACTTTTCTAGTGCGTTCTGAAAATGGTAGCAATTTCGAACAACGGTGCGCTATCAATTTTTGATAAACTTGGACACAGTGCGGCGGAAACGTTTGCAGAACTTCAAGACCCCAGGTTTGCAGGTGGTTTTAGGCATTCTCAGTTGGCCGATTGAAAATGACCCACATTTTTCTGGAATGTGTCATTAGTAGTGATGAGTGACTTTTGAATACGTGGAATAACATACCCTAACCTCACTACGGCAAAAAAGCCAAAATGAGCAAATTAAACATCAAAAGCATACCGATTTGGTTTTTTTTTGGTAGCCAAAGGATTGTCCATAAGAAATGTGTGTCTCGAGGGAAAACAGCAAAAAAACATTTATGCCGAGAAGTTCTTGAAATGCTTCGAAAAAGGGTCAATTGAGTAAGACCGAACATCAAGAACACCTGGATGCTGTATCACGACAATGCGCCATGCCGCACAACGATTTCGTTTAATGAGTTTTTGGCAAGTAAAAGCATCAGTGTGGCTCCGCAGCCCCGCTATTCAACAGATTTAGGTCCCTATGCCTTTTCCTTTTCTCAAGATTGAAAATTCACTTCAAAGGACACCATTTTGGAACATTGGAGAACATTTAAAAGATTATAACCGACCACCAGAAACATCAGCACACAATATATGAATTTCAGCACTTCTATGAAGAGGGGACGAACCGTCTTCAGCGCTGTCCCATTACGTTACACAACTAGCATACTTACCATGTAATTTATTTTTATCAATTATATACATAACATCTGCAATATCGCTGATATAGAAACCTATGTTATTACTAGGCTAATTGAAATGTTCGCGGACCGATACCTATAGAGCAGTAAAAGAACTATATAATCTACTACATTTTGAAGTTTAACCCTTCAAATGGACATATGTGAAGTTTCAAGTCGATCTGTCAATTAATTCGTACAAAAACAGCAGCTTAAAGTAAACGAATCAGTGATATTTTTAAAATGGAAAATATTGAAAATCGTTGCAGTTTGTTTAAAGGCAATGAAAATTCATAGTGAAATGGTAAATGTATTAGGGGAGTATGCTCCTGCAAAAATAATGGTTTGTAACTGGGCAGGTGAGTTTGAACGTGGTCGTGCAAGCCTGAATAATGATCCTCATTCTGGATGTCCAAGAAGTGCAACTATCGAACAAATAATTAATTCTATACATGATATGGTTATGGATGACAGACAATTGACTTTGAGTGAAATTACTAAGGTCATGAACCTCTCAACTTAACGGGTGTTTCATATTTTGAAAAAGGAATTGGGCTTGAGAAAGCCATGTGCAAGATGGGTGCCGCATTTGATAAATTTTGATCAAAAACGACTTCGAGTAAAACGTTCTAACCAACATTTGAATCTTTTTTAAAAAAATAAAATATATTTTAAACGTCGTTTTGTTACTATGGATGAGACTTGGGTTTACCGCTATGATCCTGAACTGCGGCAACAAACCGCAGATTGGACTGAGCCCGGTTGTTCAGTTCCGAAGCAGGCAAAGTAGTCAAAATCGACCAAAAAGGTTATAGCATTTTTTTTGGGATACACTCATACCTTATACATACTCAAACCTTTTTGATCAATTGGATGTAAAAATTCGTAAGAAAAGACCTTTTAGTTTAGTGGAGTTTCGTTTTAGAAAAAAAAAAACATTTTTCATCAAGACAATGCATCGACTTATAGGTGTTCTTGCAATGGTCAAATTGAAGGAGTTACTGTACGAATTGTTGGAGCATCCACCATATTCACCAGATCTGGCCCTCTCTAACTTTTATCTGTTCCCAAACCTCAAAAAATCCCTATGTGGCAAGCGTTTTTCATCAAATGAAAAAGTTATAGCAGCCGTAAATGAGTATTTTGAAGGACTTCCGGAAAATCACTTCAGAGATGAAATAAATGAATTGGAGAACCACTGGAAAAAGTGTATCGAGCTTAAGGGAGAATATTCGGAAGAATAAAGTTTTTTTTTCAACTATAAACTATTTTATCATTTCCGCTCCGTGAACTTTCCAATTAGCCTGACACTAAGCCTAATGATTTTTTTACTATTGAGTGGTTTGGAAAATTGTCATCATTTTTCACATATATTAAATTAATAGTTGGTACTATGGGAGATATATTAGCTTTATTGTAAACAATAAAATTCAAACGGCAACTATGATAAGAAATATGAGCAATCGATAAGTTCCTGCGTTTTTATAAATTTTTAATATAAATTCTGTAACGACTAGCCCGAAGTCATTTGTCGGCCAATTACTCAATCTCATGCTGGTACCAATCCTTCTTTAATTCTTCTACTGAAACCTTCGGTATGAAACACTAAACTCGAAGAGATTTTTTTTTAATTATTTATTTAGTGATAAGTTTCTTCGGGTATCAGTTTTACCAATTCTCCTTCTTGAATTGAAACTAGCATCGCCTGATGTCGCTCTTGTTAAGATTGCAGGAGTTCGTAATAAATGTTCATTCATAAATGGAGAAGGTGAAAGTTGCAAAATTGACGAGTAAAAATTTGAGAAAGAACCACTAGGCTTGAATTTCTATTAAATTGTGTGACACCTCTCGACAGAATACGTAAACTTTGTTTTGTGTAAATGTATTTTAATATGTGCTGTCATCAGTTGAATTGAGTGATTTAATAATTGTATTTGGAAAAGAAGTTAGAAATATTAAATAGTATGTTATTAAAGCAACACTAGATATTATAAAAGTTTCGTGAATCACTGGCAAAAAAAAAATCAGAAATCCTAGATAATATTTTAAATTACAAAACTTAAGCGCATATTCTCTTTATCGAAACTTCTTTACAATCATCATAAAATAATTTTTAAATAAAATGCTACATCCAACAATGGCAAATTATATATAAGAATAAATAAATAATGAATAAAATGACCTTCATTTAAAAAATCAAATTTATTCTGCCCGACTTCAAATATTTCAAATCGTATGTAGGAAACTGCCAATTCATTAAAAACATGTCAATGATGACAAATCTGAAGTGTGGGGGTGTCCGAAGAGTTTGTAGGGATTTTTATAAGAGAAAGCAGATAGCTGGATATTTATTTAGTCTATTATATAATTACAGTCTGTGTCAGAAGATAGTGCAGAAGATAGTGAAGATAGTGCAGCAGATAGTTTTTTATGTTTATTCATTTAGTGTTTACGTAGTGTTAAGAGATGACATCAATGTGAGTAGACACCTGACATTTTGTGATTAGATTGTGTGGCATGTTATAAATTATTTTTGTATATCACATTCGATTTTGAGGTACTGACGTATGCAATAACAAAAACGTGGTTGGGTAGAAAAGTAACATAACATCCGGGTAAAAAGTAACATTTTAATTTTGTCCTCGTTGTATGTATCAGCATGTTTTTAATGTTTTTTTTCTTTGTTGGAACAGAATGCCGCGACAGTGAAATAGAAAAACAGAGAGAGGCACTACTGACACAGTAGTCTATAAAAAAAAGCAGTAGATGAGCATTTCAAGGACAATGCGAAAATAAGGGCTCTGCCAAAAAATACAATTTTTGCCATGTCACATTATACAGATTCATATGAAAACTTAAAGTAGGGAATACTGATGCAAAAGTTGGCTACCGTTGCGTCAATCGTGTCTTTACTGTCGAAGAAGAAAACGTTTTACAAGCCTATATAATTCAGTGCTCTAAGGTTTACTTCGGATTGACACCGATTAATGTGCGAAAATTGGCATACGAATTAGCGGTTAAATATGAAAAGAAATTCCCTGAGAAGGGAAATGAAACTCAAATGGCGGGCAAGGAATGGTTAACAGGATTTTTAAAGCGACACATTATCCTATCTCTGAGAAGCCCATAGGCAACGAGTCTCGCGCTTCGAGCTTTAATGAATAAAAAAATTATTAACGTTATAATTTTTTTTTGATAACTTATCGGAAGTTATGGATAGGTATAAGAGATATATGGAATATGGACAAGACGAGGGTGACCACAGTTCAAAGACCAAACAAAAGTGTAGCGCAGATACGAATTAAACAGGTGGGTGCCGTATCCCGTGCGGAAGGTGGGAGGTTAGTAACTGCTGCTGTAGCTATTAAAGCTCAAGGCAGACACATACCTCCATTTTTTGTATTTCCGTTGAAGCGATATTAAGACTACATGATACGGAAGGTTTTATTGGGACTGCTGGTGCTGGAAATGCTAGCGGCCGGATGCAAGAAGCAGAGTTTTTGCTGTTTTTGGAACACTTCAAAAATCAAGCCAAGCCCACTATTGATCAAAAATGACTGCTATTGCTCGACAATCATATATCACATGTATATTCATGCCGTTAATTTTCGCAAGAGAAATGGAATCGTGTTGCTGTCATTTTTGGTTTTTGGACCATTCAAGAAAATGATACACTGCCACAGATAACTGGATGCGAAATCATCCTGGTCAAACCATAACTATACATTACATTCCTGGGATTGTCAGAGAAGCATTTTGTCTTGCTGTCACCGATAGAAATGCTATTGCTGGTTTTACATGTACTGGTATAAGTCCATTTAATAGGAATAACTTTACCGCGGTTGACTTCGCACTTTCTTCTGTAACGGATCGTCTCTTGTAATCAGTCTTCGAAGTTGATTGAAGTTGACATGATTAAAACGAATGATCTTTCAGAATCAGGACTCAGTAACCAACTTAATGATCATTCGATCAGATCTAAGAAATCGATGATGTTAATCAGCTATTAAACACTGCTATTTCTGATCAATCATCAAGCTCGAGTTATGTGCAGAGGTCCTCGACCCATTCCAGGAAACCGCTGAGAACCGCAAGACTTAACAGCTGACATTGTCTATTTTACTTATATATAATATTGTTATTCATTATTGTGAACATTCTGATTTTTGAACGATTGTAATAGACAACAGATTTAAACATTATTACATTCATATTTTGTGAATAAAATTTGTGTTTTTAAAAATTCATATCAGTGTTCAAAGTATTTAAGTCTCACCACAACCAGGACCTAGTGGGTTATATGCAACTTTTACACAACGAATTAATTTTTCACCCCAAGATATAAGACCTCTACCGCGAGCTGGTTCAAGATCCGAAGTAAAAGGAGGTTGTAAAAAACGTAAAACTGCGATACTTACAGACACTCCGGAAAAAATGTTATTCCAACCTGATACTGATACAACCTGATAGAAAAAGGCAAGAGAAAATCACCATCTATAAAAGGGAATAGCAGGGAAAAGAAAACGAGCAACCCTCCTGGAAGTAAAGAGGAACCAGTCAACAACAAACAGAAGTAGTTCTGATGAAGAAGATTACCTTTGCCTCATTTGTTTAGAGTTAGTCAGCAATAGCTTATCAAACGAAAAGTGGGTGCAATGTGTTGATTGTAAAAAATGGTCTCATGCTTCGTGCACCAAAGATGATTTATACTACATGTGCCATAACTGAGAGTCGGAATAGAAACATTAATATCATTACTAGTTGATATCATTATTTTAATTAAACAATTATTTCATATAAGTTATTATATGTTTTTGTTATTCCTGAGAAATAATATTTCATGTTTCATTGTTTTTTTATTAGTTTAATAAATAATTTAATTTAATTTTATGTTTTTTTCATTGTTTACATAATATTCCGCAAGACCTTAACAGTTACTTTGGACCCGTACAGTGTCACTTTCGTCCTGAACCTGGGGACGAAAGTAACGATCGACATTTTTTTGCCAGCTATTAAATTAATTTAATAAATAAAATAAAATTTAAATAATTAAATAAAAAATTAATTATTAAATAAAATTCTAAAGGATATTTGTAGAGTATAGACGAAAGTTTCATAAGGCTAATTTCATTTTATCGAAAACATAATTAATAGCCACAAATCAAAGTAAAAATACAAAGTGTTACTTTTGTACCCGGCCTCCCCTATGCGTTTTTTTCGAAAGCACAAGAGATATCTCTGTCCATTTTTTGCGATGCGATGATTGCAGGTCAGAGGGCTACGGCGCAAATATAGATTAATTTCAGTATCTCTCCTCTCGAAACCTCAAAGTAAAAGCATCTATTTCAAAATGAATTCCAAGTACGCGAAGCATTTCGAGGCAGTTTTCCTTTGCCACCCTAAAGGACCTATATTATAGTTTTCATGGACTGCCAAAGAAATTTTAAATTAATAGTTTCGTTGCGTGGACGAGCGGTATGAGTTGAACGTCGATGACTACGGCGACTGGGACTCCAAGCGAGCAACCACAGAAAAGCCGGACAAAGCGATAGTCAATCTATTTAAAAGAACTCCCACTCTGCTGTTTTGTCAAGACTGCGTTCAACTGGCTAAAATGGGAATAGATGTAAGTATTATACTCACACACACATTCATACATAATTCAACGGTGTTTACAAGAGGCAAACGTAAAATTACCGCACCACGACCTTGCAACCGCTGAAAACACGTCGAAAAACGCAAGGCCTGGGCTGAGGGAAGCAAAAGTCGCGATTGGACCAAAGTTGTTATTTCTGATGAAGCGGCTTTTTGGGCGTGCGTTACTCTGAAATGAGCTTTGTCCACCAGCGATACACGTTTCATCCAGCATACCGTCAAACACCCGGTGAAGATTGTTTGGATGTTTGGAGGTGCTTCTCTTAGCGCCATTTTGGCTCTTTAGAGCTGTTCACAGAACATTTGGACGCCAAGAAAATGGTCAAAATTTATCAGCGTAGACTCTTAAAGTCGGTCAATACATTGTTCAAAAAAATAAATAAAAATAGGTGCTTCTAGGCGCTCGTGCAAGTCCTGGAAAAAGGAAAATGACATCTCGACAATAGACTGGCCTTCACAATCTCCAGATGCCAACTCAATTAAAAATATGTACGGTGTACAATTTGAAACAGCTAGAACCCAATATTCGGAAAATTTGACGCTCTCTGTCCATCGACTACGCAGAAAAACTGATCGAGCCCAGAAGCTGGGAAGTATGCCCAGAAGCTACGAGGAGTGAGGCTGTGAAGCTGAAGGTGTGAAGCTCCAGAATGATGGCAATTACATGGTTTATTAAAGAATTACCGTGTCAACTGTGACGTACTTTCATGTAAAAAAAGTTAGAAATAAATATCTTTTGTATTTAAAAAACGTTTGTGCTTTCATGTAAAAAAAGTTGAAATAAATATCTTTTGTATTTAAAAAAAATCGCGTACACTTTCTTATGGCCTTTCTTTGCCTACGTAGTGGTGGATCCATGCCTTTTTACTAAAAATTAGCGTCTTTATTGCCAAAAAACTATCAACATGCTGTTTTTCACCTCTTTTTCTGTTTTAAAAGATTTCCTATTTAAACAATATTGGAGAGAACTAACTAACATCCGACAATGCGATGTCCGGGAAGTAAGGTGGATGGGACAAAACATCCCAATTAAGCTCGACAATTTTTGTTTTGATTGAAACGTGTGGTCGTGTATTGCCACGATGAAAAGTCACGCCTTTCCTGTTTTATGGTTCTGTAAGAAGTAAAGATCGGTGTTGATAATTTGGTTGTGTGAAAGAAGCTCAAACTGGAAGACTTTCAATCCCATCAAATGCAAGGAACCATATTCATTGGATGAAGGCTATACTTAAAACCGTCTGGTAACCCCCATGATTTTTTTCATTGCCCGTTGTACACAATCCATTTTCCATCACCATTTGCCATCCGCTTCAAAAAGCATTAGAACTTTTTTCAGCAAAAGATCGCACGAAGATATTCGGTCCAGCAGATTTCTCTCTCTAAATTCGTCATGGCCCCCATATAGTATTAGTAGACGTACCCATTTACCAGCGGTATTTTCTAAATAAGGTCCATTTGTAAATAAGAGTTAGAATGACGCGCCATCACCGCAGTGCGCTTGCACGTCTGCTCCCTGCATGCCTTACAGCCGTATCGTCGTCTGTGTGTTGAGCTGTAGAAGTTTATAATGTTTAAGAACATTGTGTCGCCCGCCGACTATGAGATACGATCTGCAATTCGATTCTTGAGTGCAAGAAACTTGACAGCAGCGGAAATCCACCGTCAGATTTGTGAGGTTTACGGTGATATTGCTATGAGTGACAGTAATGTTCGAAAGTGGGTGAGAATATTCAAGGACGGGTGGGTTAATATGCATGATGAGCCAACCTCTGGCCGACCCTCTCTGATTTCTAAAGATTTGATTCGTGATATGAAGAAAAAATTCGAGAGAACTTCGAAATTCGAATTCAAAAGAAAAGAATTCGAAAGGATTTCGAAGTTATCAAGTGAATTCCAAGACTGCTTTTTGATGATCATAAAACAAAAAAATTGGACTGTGCTTTATCGTTTTTGACTCTATACAATCAGGAAGGAGATGAGACTTGGGTGTCTCACATAACTCCTGAGTCCAAGCAGCAGTCAATGAAATGACGATACCCATCGTCACCAACCAGACTGAAAGCCAGACAGACAATTTCAGCACGAAAGTTCATGGAAACTATCTTTTGGGACAGGAAAGGGATTTTGTTAGTCGATTTTATGCCGAGAGGCAGAACATTCAATTCTGTGTCACCTTGAGAAAATTCCGACGTGCCATATAAAACAACTGGCGGGGCCTACTGTCGGTGTGATGTTGCTCCATGACAATGCAAGGCCACATGTTTCTGTATAAACTAATCAGGTCTTTTGGATGGGAAGAACTGGTGATTTTCACTTGTTTCAGTACTTAAAGGAGTTCATTGCTGGTTAACGGTTCAATGACTATGAAGAAGTTAAAACTACAGTCATGGATTGGGCTTCTTCACAGGCCGCAGATTTCTTTGACATCGGAATACAAAAACATGCTGAGCGATATGACAAATGCTTGAACAAAAATGGAAATTATGTAGAAAAGTAGATAAAAGTTTGTAGAATATGGAAAATGTATATTATAATGATATTTAAAGTATTTTTCTTCTTATTAAAAAACGGACCTTATTTAAAAAATATACATCGAATTTCAAGTAGTCAAAAACAATATGCAAATATTTATTGGAAAGATTCCGAAACTTTCTAAATAAAAAAAACAATCAGTTATTTTGCCAACATTATTTCTTTTTATTAAAAATATATACCTTCGGCATCAATACACCAGTGGGTACATTTTTGGGGTGGGTCGTTTTTCGGAATCGCCTCAATGATCGCCCTCGTCACGGCTACTTAGACTTGTGTCACGCTGCCATTAAAATCGTCACAGGAAATCCTCACACGGAGATAAATCAAGCGAATACGGAGGACGTTGAAGCACACTGACTTGTTTTTTCGCCAAAAAAACAAAGTTTATTTCATTTGTTAAAATTTCGAGACTCATGTCTTTGGTCGTATTTAATTCCTCCGCTATCCATCTCATAATCGAATTCGCATCATAGGCGATCATTTCACGCATTTTTTCCATCAACTCTTATCGCGATTTTTGTTTTTTGGCTGGCCTGGCTTTGAGTCGTCTTCCAAAACATCACAACCATCTTGGACTCGCTTATGCCACTCAAACACACGTGTACGGGACAAGCAATCATAGCCATAAACGTTTTTCATCAACTTAAACGTTACTGTAAAAGTTTTCTCAAGCTTGAAACAAACTTTAGTATTAGATCTTTGTTTCATCGCGTGTTTGGCGACGAGGTGATAAAACGTACTATCACTTTAAGCGCTAATGATGGCGGTCTCGTTTTATAGACGAAATATACAGCTTTCAGATTATATATTATTTCAATATGGCGCTAGAAGTTTTCTTTAAATTTTAAAAGTTCCGTTATTTTTCCGACATATTGTGTTTGCTATCTCACGGGCAGTGGTGTGTAGATCTTCGGCTATTATGACCTTTATTTCCTCGGCATCAATGTTTGAAGGACGGCCAGAGTGATGTGGGTCTTCCAGGTCAAAATCTCTGAGCTTGAACCGATCAAACTACTTTTGTACCGTGACTTCCCCAACAAAATTCTTCTATTGGAACCTTCGTTGTGAAGCACTAAACTCGAAGAGACTTACCAGTAAATACCAAATCACTTTTTTAAGTCCTGGGCAATCCCAAGGATAAAGTAGATCAACATGCAAAGTCGGGGATTTACGAAATTAGTTGTCAAGATTGTGATCGAAGGTATATTGGGCAAACTAAAAGATTCATATTAACGAGATATAAAGAACACATTGCCCACATTAGATATAGGAAAAATGGAAAATCTTGTGTTGTCCAACATGCAATCGAACATGACCACACTATAGATATTAGAAATTTAAGAGTAGTAAAAAGTGTAAATAACAATAAGGCTTAGCATGCATATGAAAGAAGTCCAATAAAAAAATGTAAGAAAATCAAGAACCGAGATAAAGAACCTATTCCGTTTAGTCAACTTTTACAATTATTAATGTAAGGCTTAGTAAACTTCACGGTTCATGATTTTTACACGCTTCATTAGGTATGGTTATCGTATAAATAGGGCATAGTTTAGTTTTAGAATTAGATGGTTAGCGAAACGTGCGTCGAGAAGTTTAAAATAGTGATTTGGGGTTTAGTGGTAAACCTCTTCAAGTTTAGTGTTTCACACCGAAGGTTCCAATAGAAGATTTGATCTACGATGGCTACACGGTCAGCAGAACTAAATCTTATCGTAAATACATTACTAAAATTAGGCTTATTAGAACAGATATTTGGTTTCTTAAGTCATGCCAGGCTAATAAAATATTTCACAATTTTATTAAAGTTAATATTCCAAAATATGTGATAAAATAACTAATTTTGCAAAACAGAAATGGCTTGACTTAGAAATCAAACATTTGTACAGTATTAAAAAAGTAAAAGAAGTATGCTTGAAATTCAGTACTATCTTTACAAGAAATAAACTTTTAAATTAACTAATGTAGAACATGAATGTTGTGCACTTTCCAAAATATGTTCACAGCAATAAATAGTAAATTAATTAAAAAAATGTCATCTTTAAATAAATAATTAAAAATTAATGATACATATAAAATAATAATAAATAATTTTAAAAAAAACTTAAAATTGAGCAGTCGAAAGAATATATTCCAGAAAAAAGCATTAACATAGTAGAAAACCTTTCAACACAGACGTTCGACAATCAAGAACTAGATCTCTTAAATAAAGGTCTCAATTTTGCTTTGCCAACATCCCGTAGTGCGTTGGAGGATATGGTAGCCGGTATTGAAACTGGTATTAAACACTTACCGGTGTCTTTCAAAGCTTTCATTAGAGAGTCATGTAAGGGCAAAATTGCAAAAAAAAATATTTCAAAGTTAACACATACCAAATATTTTTAAGATTGTCTGCGTTTGCGAGAGAAGGACTGTTTTTATTTAAAAGCAGATAAGGGAAATAAGCTTGTAGTAATGGACAAATCTGATTATTTTGAACGTGAGTAATAACTCCAAATCGACGGTTATCGCTTACCTAGCGCTGACTAAGGCATTATTATAGTATATAAGTAAAGAATTGTAATGTTAAAATTATAATGAATATTATAGTGTCAAAGCTGTATTGCTGTTCATAATATTGTTTGATTAGTTAAATGCCCTTATTGTAAAATAAAGTTTTTTAATAGCAAAGTTGTCGGTCTTCACATTTAACTGGCGCTGCGAACAGGATAGTGTTATTCTGCCATTTATTGGTTTAGCGTTGTGCAGAAGTGATTTTCAAGTCTTAAGGCACTTAAGGTGCGAATTCGAGATCAAGCTATCGTCTACCGTGTTGTCAGAGAAGCTGTGGTCCAGTTCCTGCCTACCCCAGAAGACCAGCAATTCAGTCATTCAGCCACGCCTTTATAGGAAATCCTTTGGTTCTGGAACTAAACAGTAAAGCTTTATGGATCCTTCCTTGATTATATTGTAAGTTAAATCTGAATTGTCATTTTTACGTATTTCTATGTAAATGTCTGAAACTTCTAAACGTTTAACAAAAAATTTTATTGAATAATATGGCAAACTTGTGATTAAGTGAAAATCAAGTAAATACAGAAACAAATTCAGATCATTTAAGTAACTTAAGTTTAGATTCTAACATTAATTATACTAGTCAACCAAACATGGAAAATATCAGAATCCACACATTGCTCTCGCCAACTCTTTCCGGTGCTCAAAATCATTTAGAGAGTTTCTTAATCTCAATAGACTTCTAATCATCTTTATTCCAGTAACGATAATGAAAATCCAAATAAAGTAATTTTAGCGGCGATAAAATCAAAGTTAGTAGATAATGCTAGAGAATTTCTCCTCTCAAGACCAGATCTGCATAATTGGCCTGAAATAAAAATTACTTTAAGAGAAAAATTTGGTGATCCAATTACTTACCAAATTTTAATGCAACAATTGCAATATATTAAAATTAATAGGAACGAAAACATCATTAATTTCGTAGGTCGACTTAAAGCATTTGTCCAAAGAATATTTTCATAAATCCAATGCGAAGTTCAAGATCAAAATTCGAAATTAATTTTATTTGGTCGAATACAAAAAATTGCTGTTTTAATTTTAACTTCAAATTCGCCATAGACCTTAAAAACTATGCCAACGTGACAACACTGACACACTTGATAATGCTTATATGCACGTTGTGAATTTAAATATGATAGAATCACAAGTCAACTTTGCAAATAATTCAAATATATTCCACCAAGATATGAAAACACCATTTCAAAAACCATTCAACTCATTTCAACATCTAATTCATTTTCCGCAAACGCAAGAGTCGAGATTTCCTAGTCAATCAATTCATATTCAACCTCGACCAGCGTATATCCCAACACTTTTCAACCAACAGGTTCGAGAAAATTTACCTCTCAAGAACTAACAAACGTAGAGACATATACTGAACCTTATAACGAAGAATATCTCATAGAAGAACCTTCCGAGTCCCCTCAAGGATACGACTATTCATCATATCAGTTTCAACAAGAAGATTTCCCTTCAGAAATGTCTTACACCAAATTATATCAACCACCCCTTACTGTAGAAGGAAACGTTGAAGATAATCCAGAAAATATATCTGAAAATTTTCACAAGATAAGCCCTTATCTGTCATCAACTTAAAAAACATAGCCCAAAGGATCGAGTTACCATCTTTCTATCTTCCCGAAATGCAAATATCTGTCCTTATAGATTTCGGTGCTACTGATTCCAAAATATCACCTAAAATCGCTAATTTATTTCCAAAAAACCTCTTTTTCGAACCATTTGAAGTTACAGCTTGTAAAACTACCTATAAAGAAGATAAAAATTTAATAACACCGTTATTAAAAGAATTAGGACTTAGAAAAATTATATTAGAATGCGAGTGTTAAATTGGCATAACAATTTCGATGCGCTGATAGGAACAAAGGATCTGAGAAACTTACACGCACTAATAAACTAGGAAAATAACATTCTTAAAATTATTTATAACTTATATTATTTATAACTTAACACTTATAAAATATCAAAATTCCATTTTCTCTCGCTTATAACAAACCTTTAGCTCGACCAATTCACAATTTTCATAATAATTATCTCGTTATGCCAGTAAATCATGAAAACGGCGTTGTTATCCTGCCTTCTTTTACAATTGGAGATCATATTATACCCGATAGTTTAATCAATGTAAAGAGTAGATATTGTAAGATTCCAAATCCTACTCCTGAAGTTAGCATTAATTTTCATCAAAGAATAAAAATTATCCCTCAAGATCAACTTGATTTAGTAGACCCTCCTCGCGAATATAACAGACAAAAATTCGGCCCGACAAAACAACTAAGGTTGGATCACTTAACACCTGTAGATAAATCAAAAATCACACCTCTTCTTCACCTTATTTAAACCTTATTTAAATAAAAAATCACACCTCTTCTTCACGATTTCAAAGATATTATGTATCAGGAAGGATGTGACCTCTCTTTTACCACCCAGACCAAACACTATATCCGAACAACAAATGATCGTCCTGTTTATGTAAAATCTTATAGACATCTACCTTCCATGAATCAGGAAATCCAAGCTCAAATTCAGAAACTATTAGACAATAAAATAATTCGACCTTTGATATCACCTTATTTCGCCCCAGTATGGATCGTTCCAAAAAGACAGATGCTTCTGGTAAAAAGAAGTTTAGACTAGTGATCGATTACCGCCAACTTAACGATGTGACACTTGACAAAAAATGGCCACTTCCACGCATATATGACATTCTCGATAACCTGGGAAAATGCACTTATTTCACCACTCTTGATTTAGCTCAAGGTTTCCACCAGATTGAAATGAGCCATGGAAAAAATTGCCTTTACTGTAAATAATAGTCATTTTGAGTACCTCAGAATGCCATTCGGCCTCAAAAATGTCCCTGTCACGTTTCAACGAATAATGGATGAAATATTAAGAGAATACATCTATAAATTCTGCTTCGTTTATATGGATGTTGTCATCTTTTCTAAATCTCTTTCAGAATGCATCGATCATATTCGAATTATACTGAATAAATTGAAAGAAGTAAACTTGAAAGTACAGTCCGATAAATCCGAATTCCTTTGCAAAGAAGTGGCCTTCTTAGGGCATGTTATCACTTCAGAAGAGATAAAGCCAACGATATCTCATCCCAAAAAGCCAAAAAGAAATAAAAGCGTTCTTGGGACCGGTAAGGCTATTACAGAAGATTTATAAAGAATTTTTCAAGAATCACCTTTCCGTTAACTAAATGCCTACGAAAAGGTAGTTCTGTCGATACCGAAAATTCTGACTACAAAAACGCCTTCCAAAAATGCAAAGATGTAATTTCGAACTGTCGTATTCTACAATACCCTGACTACAGTAAACCATTCAAATTAACCACAGATGCTTCGAACATAGCAATAGGAGGCGTTCTTTCTTAAAACGAACACCTCATTGCGTTCTACTCCAGAACTCTCAATACAGCTGAGAGAAATTACTCGACTATTGAGAGAGAACTTTTATCTATAGTTGAGTCCACTAAACACTTTCGCCCGTATTTATATGGACAAAGGTTCATTATAGAAACAGACCTCCTTTAGTACTTATCCTTTAGTTTGGCTCTATAAAATAAAAGAGCCCAACTCCCGTTTAATTAGATGGAGACTCAAATTGGAAGAATTTAATTTTGAAATTAAATACAAAAAAGATAAAGAAAATGTCGTTGCCGATGCTCTCTCCCGTATCGAACTTAATATTCATGAATCAAACGACGCACATTCAAGTCTCCCCAATGTTGACAATACAGTTGCTAATCTCACCGAATTCGATCTTGCAGATTTTGTCCATAGCGAAAACTATGACGAAATTATTTCGAACCAAGTAAAAGATCTTAACAAAAAAGTAAACAAAGAAAATCGTGCTGAAAATACAAGAGACGAAGATGTCACTTCCGACATTACTTTACATTCCAACAATGACTCTCGAGGAGAACATCTCCCGATATCTGAATTACCTGTTAACTATGCCACGAATCGCCTAATAATTAATTATTAGAATCAAGAATTCAAACACCCATATTCAATACCTTTTAAGAAAAATCATCACTTTATTGAAATCTTCAAGACGAAACGTCAAGAGAATGTAATCAAAATATTGAAGGAAATAATTAGACCTGATACGTCTTTCACAATTTTTATTCCAGATCAAGAACTGAGGATATAATTCCAAAGAATCATCAATGCAAACGCAAAAAAAAACATCCGCAAAGCTAATCTTTTCTAACATATATTTGACTGACATCACTGTCACTAACCAACAAAAAGAAATAATTTCTAACTATCATCAAAACAATCATCACGGCATAACGTACAATCATCTTAAGCAAAAATACTATTGGCTCAACTTAAGAGTTATTCTATCACTAACGTCGTAAATACGTGTGAAATTTGCTTGCAAAATAAATACGAAAGGCATCCCTACAAGATAGCCTATGAAGGATCCCTTTTAAAAATAAAAGCTTTTAAAACTCTACATCTCAAAATATGAAACTCTACATCTACTCTATTCGTTCTCAAAATACGCCCAAGCTTATTTCGTAACTGACAAAAATGCGGTTACTATAATCGGAAAATTAAGGCACTATTTCTCCTATCATAATGCTCTTTCGAAAATTGTCGTTGACAATGGTGCAGAATTTAAAAATATTCTTTTCAAAGAATTCTGTGGGTTATTCTGTATAGAAGTCCACTACACTACACCTGGAAATTCATCTTCCAACAGTCCAATAGAAAGACTACATTCCACATTGTTAGGAAAAACTATACAAAGGAAAAAACCTATAACTTCACATGTAAGAAAAATCAAGAGACAGAAAGATCCGTACTCCCTTTCAGCTTCCTGATCCTGACAGTGCGAGTCCATCGAATCAATGCCAAGCACTTCTGGTACACAAGCTACCAAATAATGGCTATTTCACTGAAGATATATAGCCTTCTTTAGTTGTAAGTCATTATCATACAACATATATTCCTTTTAATATAACAATGTTCTCAAAATAAATCATAAAAACTATTACGCATCATATCCATTGAGTATTTAAAAACGTTGGACCTCGAAATATTAAATGTAAATGAAATTGAAGACGTGGAAATATTAAGAAATACACTTTCCTAAAAATGCTCTATGGACAATCAAACATTTGTCTGAACTTACACGAATTTGCGAAATAGGTATTTGTATACCCTATAAAAATTAATTAACTAATAAAATTTGTATACCCTATACCTAGGAATGATTGTAATTTAGTAATAAAATCTAGTAAATATTACTGTAACAATTTACGGTAAGAAGTGAACACAAATTAGATCTGTTCTAGCCCTATTGCCAACGGATGCTCTTTTCCAAAAGACTGTCTATACTGCTGTTGTTCAAAATAACTATAAAGTACATGCACTAACATCAAAGATCATTCTTGCTATGTACGAAAACTATAGAAACAATACGTGAAAATTGTTTCCAGTTTCAAAAAACTAATCTTCATCATTGTAACCTTATTCAGAGCCAATGCGATGTGGTCATCAACCAACATAAATATTCGTTAGAAATTAACAATATTTCAATACAAATTTCGAGAAGTAACAAAATCCAGGACTCTAATGTATCATTAGATTTACAGATTCAACACTTAGAGAATTCCTGAAAAATCAAAGGTCAAGATTTGATGGAACCATTAAATATACAAGATATTATTCCTCAACAACAGGCTCATCATTATATATTTATAATTATATGTGTTATGTTTCTCTTTGTTATAGCTGTAATGATGGAAAAAACAGAAAAGAGATAAATCAGTTCCAATGAAGCTACTACAAAAACTTGTCGACGAGGACGTCAAAAAAACTAAGGGTGGACGAGTAATAACCCCAAACCGACGGTTATCGCTTACCTAGCGCTAACTAAGGCATTATTATAGTATATAAGTAAATAATTGTAATGTTAAAGTTAATCAATATTATAGTATCAAAGCTGTATTGATGTTCATAATATTGTTTGATTAGTTAAGTGCCCTTATTGTAAAATAAAGTTTTTTAAAAGCAAAGTTGTCGGTCTTTACATTTAACTTGTGTTGAAAAATTAATTCAAAACGGTTCATATAAACGATTACCCAGAAATCCATTGTCCAAAATTGTTAAAGAAGTCAGAGATACATTGAAATAGTGTAAGAGCTTTATTTCTCCTTCTCTGAAAAGCAAATTGCATATTTATAATTCAAAAGTGCCAAGATTGTATGCTCTACCAAAAATTTATAAACCAGGAAAATCAATGAGACCAATTATATTAGCCAACATATAACTTGACAAAATGGTTAACAAAGGAATTTGAAAACCCACAAAACCAACTACCTTCCTGTTCTGTGATAAACTCGACAAAATTCACAGAAAAAGTCAAAAACACACATCTAAGGGAGGTGAGGTCTTGGTTTCCTTTGACGTATCATCTTGTTTCTGAGTGTCCCGATTCCACATACCTTAAAATACCTGAGGCACAAATCTTGTTTTTGGTTTGACAGCGGTCTTGCCACTTTTGACATCTAAAAACATAATGTGGCGTAAAATTATCAACCGACATTTTTAATTTGAATCAACTTAATTAACCGAAGGCAAATGAAAACGAATTTGAACGTACACACTGTAAAAACCACAAGAATTAATAATAAATAAATAAAGTAAAGTGTTTGGGTTAGAGGCGCATCAGTAACTAGGCTATTTAGCGACTGGACCTACAGCTTAACATGGGTTCCGAACCACGGTCATCAGCTTCCGACAAACCCAGGCCAGCACCCCCCTCGGGCTATAAACCCTTGGTTATGTGCCTACCCATAAATCTATCAGGAAACCTACCGACTGGCGAGTGACCAACGTAGAACACTTCTCAGAAGGCATCCGGCCTTACCCAGCCTTTAACTGGCGTGACTGAGGGGTAATTCGTAGTCGGATTTTACACTCTTGCCTAGAAACAATCACAAACATTTAGACAACGCGACCGGCTATAAATAAATAAATATTACTAATCCAACACAGAATTTTATTTGCAAACGTTAAAAAAACAACTAATGGAAAATTCCTATAAACTTTCCGCACAACCGGATACATTCAAGTTCATGTTATGACTTCATTTAAACAACCCATTTGTTAAGTATGATCAGAAAAGTTCATTAAAAAATGGATACGATTCTGGATGTTAAACATAAAATTAATTACGATTCTGAATGTTAAACATAAAATAGGCCAGAATGTTCAGGACATACTGGCAAATAATTGGTGTATATAAATGAAGAGATCCAAGTTAAAATATGTTTTTTTTTAAGTTATTCCCTTAACGTAGGAAAAATGTGTTTCGACATCTTATGCATCTTATTTTTATCGCTCGTATGATTTTTTGTCCGACAACTATATTCTGAATGCAGCATGAAGCATCATCATCTTACAAATATAAAACTTGCTTTGGATTAATGAGCCCTGTCGAAAAATTCATAATAAATAGAATTATCTGCACTCCGACATGCTAAAACCGTCATTTTCTGAGTAATGTAAGCAATAAGGATTAAGGGCCAAAACAAAAGAACGCTCCGTACATAGCACGAGGCACCATACGGACAATAACTCGCATTCTTTCACGTACTCGGAGACCCTTTCCACGGCCTTCGATAGATGGGTTACTTTTGTTTATTTATTTAGGATGTTTATGGCCAAGCCGGGCCTGAAAGGCCAAGAGGAAGAATGTTTGGGATAGTATGAAATAGACGTTTGGTCCTAACGCTTGAGTTTTATTTTTCGAATTCCCGAATTTACAGTATGTAGTGGTAAAACTAAAATGTGAATCTGGATGATAACAATTAGTATCAAGTTTGTCTTGTACCAGAAAAACAACTCACTATGAATCTGAAATATTGGCTTATTCATATGACATAGAAGAATAGAAGAGAATTGCTAATGTTTAAAGATGTTTTCTGACTTTCAACTGAACATTTCAAATTAAGGAAATCAGAGGAAAGCAAAATAAATCAACCATATCCTATATTAAGTTTTGCTTAACCCTGTATTACCACAGCTTATTGAATTAGAGTAATTTTAAATAGTTACAATACGTTACATTACATACAATAGTGCGATAAAAATATTTTAATTCTCTATTTACCAAACGACTCAATATTTTTTTTTCAAATACCTAAAATGTGTGCTTTTATCAGTACTCTTGACATCTATCGTCAACTCTGGTAACAAATTACTCTCCAACAGTAAATTGTGAACGAAATCAACTTTTCCGGAATCCTCAAGTTTTCGAAACATAAATGACACAGGTAAAATTTCATTCGTCGCTTGAAGATGTCGCACCAAAGCTTCCTCAATGTCCATTCTATCTGTACAATGATGTCAAAATTAGTATAAGTAAAATTAGATTCGAGCCGAGATTAACTTTGTAAATAAATTTAAACATTACAATATATTACAGGTTTATTGTCAATATGCAGTTTTTAGGGTTAATCATAATATACAATTAAAAACATTAAATATCACAATTATATCACAAACCATCTTACCTGCACTCATTTTTTCAACTTTTTCAACAACTATAATATTAGATTAACTAGAAATTAATAATATTATATTAACTTTTTCAAAGTGCCGTCAAGTTCAACCGTCCTACTGAGTAAATACTTTTTTAAGAGTTACACTCGATAGCAACGTTCACTGGTTAAATTTGACAGTCCTGCTCAAATCTCCCACATTCGCAAACAAAATTTTGTTCATATGAACACCTAAGCACATATTAAGCAAGTTACTATTTATCTCCGTTAACACGAACCATAGACCTTCAACGTGCCCTGATTTACGCTACAAGCCATGATATGGTAGCAAAAGCCGGATATTATTTGTGTAGAACCGCTGCTGTTGTAGTCAAGAGGTTATATTCTTTAAATATAATTTATATTCAAAGGTTATAACACGAAAAGAGATAGGTACTACTTTTATCACGTTTGGACCATATAATTAGAATTCAATATTTGTAATAAATATCCACAATGTTTGCTGTCAGTTGTGTCATAAACTTTACATTCAACACATGTAATATCAAGAAATATTTTTCCGTAGTCTTGTTTTAATTTTGACACTGGCTTAAATGTTACTCTATCATTGATAGAAATGAATTATATTTCAACAGATAAATGTCTTGATAATGTTTGTCATAATATATTTCAGGAAATCTGTGATTAAATGTTGTATGTTCAGTTTCTTAACATACACTCTTCCAAATAATGGCACTCGTGTGGGAAAGTTCCTAAGCCTCTAAGGTCTAATGGTAGCTTGAAAATCCTACCAAATCTAGAAATGAACCTTTAATCATTTTTTCGTAATTTTATTCACATTAATTAAGCTTCAATATCGCATTACTACTGTGTAACGCTTTATGACCTCTACAAAAGCATACAAAAAAAGTCACTTTTATTAGCTCTGTTCTAGCAACAATTTCTGAAGGTTTGAAACCAGTTTGATGGATTAATTAACTGCGCATGTTCGTCCCTAAACTTGGTTGCAAACGGTTTCAGATTTCTTTTTTTCTAGAACGCTTATTTTGATTGACATTTCTCTGCGTTGTTGAGTCAAAGAATAATTACAAACGAATCGTATCTGTACGAAAATATTTAATTAAGTCGCGTTTGTTTATATTTTTATTTGAAAATAGTAAAGTGAACAAAGCAGAGTTTTATTATAACAAGCCACATTAGCTGTGGTGTCTAAGGCGTCAACCTTACTTTACGGCAGTTAATGTGGAGCGGGTTCGAATCCCCGTACTAGGCAAAAAAGTTTTTCTAAAATTCTTGTGAATGTTTCTAGGTAAGAGTATAAAATCTGACAAGGAATCACCCCTCAATCACGCCAGTTCAAGGGTGGGTAAGGCCGGTTGCCTTCTGAGAGGTTTTCTACGTTGGTCACTCGCCAGTCGGTAGGCTTCTCGAGATACTTTCGGTTAAGCACAAAACCAAGGTTTGATAGCCCGAGGGGGGGGGGGGGGGGGGGTTGCTGACCGGAGTTTTCGGTAGCTGATGACGGTGGTTCGGAACCTACGTTAAGCTGTGGGTCGTAAAATAGCCTTCTCAGTAGTGGCTAAATAGCCTTCTCAGTTGCTGATGCGCCTCTAATCCCAAAACTTTACTTTACTTTTTTATCATAAAAATAATAAAGTTGGTTAAAATGGATAATATTGATGTTAACAGTGAGTTTTTGTACCACATTTACTGTGATTTTCTTTAAATATACGATTTTATATTTGTAGATATCTCAGAATTTGTTATAATTTCGCCCCCATCCAACACAAGCAGTGTGTCTGTACCAGTACAACAGTATTCTTGTGTGCCGGCTGTAGCCATACAGTCGAGGCTTTCTACCTCAAAACCTTTATATATCACACTGGAAGAGGAAGGAAATATTTTGCAGAATGCAGAAATTAATGCCATTTTTAGCAAAAAAAATTAAAAATCCAGAAATTTTACTTGGTTCATCAAGCATTATAACTAAATCATCTAATAAAGAAAGTTTGGGAGTTGCAAATGAAATTGAAAATGCTGAACCAGACTTGGAATTCAAAGATGCAAATATATTTATTGAAAAAACGCTAACAACCCCTGCAAATACACATGTAACATGTAACTATTGAACAAATGCTTTTAGATAGGAAGCACTGTCAAGAAGAAAAACTGGAGCTAGAAAAATACAAAATAGAGCAAATTTTGCAGATTGAGAGAGAGGGAAGTTCAAATGTAAAAGAAGAAATGAATTATTAGATAGAAGAAATTAGTAAAAATACTAATTCTAATATTAATTCACTTATGTAAATTTCATGTTTTCATTTTATATTATATATTAGATGTATATAGAAAGGAATTATTAAGTTATATGGAGTTTTGTTTATTTTGGGTGTAAGAGTTATTGAAGATTAGAAACTAGGTTACCAAATGTTTTTTCTTTTATTTGAAAATATTTAATAATGTTACATTACTTAATATAAAATATTTGTTGGCAAGCTTTGGGTACACAATAAAACACAGTCAATATGAAAATTATATTTAAATTTAGACAAATAATATAAAAGAAAATTTAACACTAAGTAAAAAGAAAGTGAAACCATTCAAAAGAAGTTTGTGTTTAGAAGTGTTCTAAAGGAGCTTTTAATTATAATTTCTATGCTGTTTTTAAAAATCAATCCTCTTTGAGCTTAAATTATCCAAAATATAACAATATTAATTCTATCTTAGAAGTTGTCGAGCTACAAAATTTCTGTGATCAGCAGCATCCCTATTGATATTTTGAATGGCCTCATCCTCCTCCTTATTAATTACAAGTATAAGAAAGTTTTCTATGTTTGGTAGAACTTCATCAAGGAGAAATTCATCTCTTATAGATAAATTGTGCAGTATACTGCAGGGCCGAATGAAATACACTCTATAAAGTTTTTTTTTTTATATTAATGCAGTACAGTTGGTGCCATTTCTGTTACAGTAAGCCAAAACAGTGTTCTATAACATAATGGGTTGTGGATAACTTTAAATTGAAATTTGTCTCTATAGCTGTAAGGTTCCCTTTATCTTTAAATAGGCTATTTAAGTTCTTCATGCAAGGTTAGCCACTATCCTCGAGTAAATAAAAATCGTGACATCTATCCGCCAATTCTGCACATAGAGGTGAATTTCTAAAAGCTCTGCTATCTTGAACAGAGCCAGGATATCCAATAAAAATATCTCTTATCCTCAAATTATGATCTGAAAATAATTAAAAACAAATTTAAAACATTAAGTATGAAAGGTATCAAAAATGGAATATGAATATTGTTTAAAATAGATTTAATAAAAGTTATAAATCTTTCTTACTGAACTCACCAGGATGGAGTAAATTTAGTTTAGTAAATTTTTATATGCGACCAGTCAGTAGCCCCAATCACACCTAGAAATCCCTTTTTCCAAAATAAATATTTTAAAACACAACAACTGAATACTCTCAAAGTTTGCAGTTTATCGATGTTAACTCAACAAAACAATAAAAATATAAAACACTTTAAAAAATTAGCTCCTACATAACCAAACAATCCAAAGTCAAAACAAATCAAAGAACATTTCCAACTATTGCGCATGTCACAAACTAAATTGAACGGTTTGAACTAGTTTTTTTTATAAACTGGATTTTGTTGTTGCTAGAACTTCTGATGTAGTCAGAATCGGATTTTAATTTGCTAGAATGAGTACATTCGTCTGTACAAACTCCGGACGATTTGGAACCGTTTAAAATCGTTGCTAGAGCAAACCTAATAATGAATACCGTAAAAAAAGCAAATAGATCAAACCCAAATATTTTCATTAAGTTTGTGTCAAATAGTAGGTAACTAAACATACACAGCCGCAATACGGTATACAGTAATATGGTATGATGACAATAGCAATTTGATTTCGCCATCTATAGTATATTTGACAATACATGTTATTTAATGGATAGTAAAGAGGTTACCTTAAAAATTATGATATATTATTGACCGTAGATGTCGGGCTTATAAAACGTTAAATATTAATTCCAATAAGAAATATATTTACTTTATAATATTAGAATATCAATATACCAGACAATCGAATTAAATTATAAGACAGAAAAACTATGAAAGCTCTGCACAAACTGGCACCAACGCAATTTTCTGACTTTTCTCAATGCTGCGACGGCTCCGATGGCTGAAAACCTGGGCAATCGATTAATCATTCTCATTATCCTCATCATTTTCACAACACGAATTTAAAAAAAAATTGGTTTACGTTGAGTTCGAAAATTGTTCGTTGGACATGTCGATGTATTCGACACCCTTTCTCGTACTGAATCTGGGTTCCGAAATGATTTTTGTTATAGCACAAAGACTACAAGCCCAAAATATAGCAGAAGACCGGTCAACTCTAGGTGATAATTTTAACTAAATGCACTATCGCAGCTTGCCCTGCACTATGTACAATAATTACTCAAACATTGACTAGCACGTTTGTGAATAATATTCAAATTTATGGCTGTTTAGATTAGTGTTTTGTTTTGAATACAAGAGGTAGATGTAGAACTGATTAGCAAAATTTAACGAGGAATAATTGAAAATAATTCTATATTATATATTTACGTTAAAATAAATATTGGAAAATATTTTAAATCTTTTTTTTTGCTAATTGACCGTCATTGCGTTATTTCTTGACATGTAAAAATACATTCACTTTTAGGTATTTAACTTTTTTTATTTTATCTTTATCTTTTAACTATTTAACACAATATATATTCTACAAAAAAACTTCAGTTAATTGAAATAAGCTTTTTTCAGATTGGAATTTTCTGAAATTTTATTAACTTCTATTTCTATTGAACTTCTGGATATATATTATCTTTGATATTTATTATAAAAAAAAATTAAAATTTTCTAAAGACCGTGTAGGTTTGTTTAAGGTCTTCCTTCCTAATTATTGCTTTCGTTTCCCGTTTTCTGACATTAAGTTTCCAAAGGCGCTTCCCCGCTTTCTTGGGCACGTCCTTCAACGCCCCACTTCACATTCTACTTTTCAAAATTGAAAGTCAGAAGAGAGGTCTTCTGATTTATTTTCAGATACTAAACTTAAAGAGATTTACCAAATTAAGATTTAAGACCAAATCACTTAATATTTAATTTCAGATGCGCGTTTCGCTAACCATGTTCTGCATTATCAGGAGATGATTGAATGTGGTGATTTGATGGTGGTAAATCCCTTCGGGTTTAATGGTTCACCCCGAAGATTCCAATAGAAGAATTAAACTTTTCAGGCAGTGTTTCCACATGTCTTAGTCATCGTATTCGCCGAGATCTTATATCTGATCTTATTTTATTATTGATATAATTAGGTGATTCTCATACAGTTCCATTAATTCCCTGAGCGCTTTATATATATACCAGGTGTCCCATTAGGGATGGATCGCGGCCGTATCTTGAAAGCTATTTATCCCACAGCTTTGCGGAAAAAAATATTATACTAAAACTGACTGTGACAAATTCACCAAAAATATTTTAAAGCTTCTAAAACGACCGCAAGAGGGCGTGACGAGCTAAACATTTTTAAAAATCTTTTTTTTTATATTTTCAAGTGTTAACCGAGTAAGAAAAATTCTCAGTTATAATTAGCAAACTGTCTCCTACAACTTTGTTTTATAACATTTTGTCGTAACTTCGCGAATAAAGAAGTGGGGGGAGTTTTACCTATTTAGATAAAAAGTCGTCTAATGTCCGTTTGCCTAAACTGATTTTCCTCAATTTGGATTCATTTAAAAGGCAATTGCTGGGACAATCAGATAATCTGGGAGATAAATTATTTAGTTTATAAATGAAACCGCGAGGTGGCGTTACATTCAACAATAGTTTTTTTGAAGTTTTGTTCAGTTTTTTCAAATGGAATGGTACAGCTTTTATTACATGGCTAGAAAGGTAATTTAAAGAGGAATCATCCAGTGAAAACCCGAAATCGATATCTCTGACATGTCAAGAGATATTTCGATTTTTCTGAAAAAATCAGTTAGTTTTAATTTTTACCGTAATATTAAATTAAAAATTGGTCTTAATATGGTACAGCTTTTATTAGATGGCTAGAAAGGTAATTTTAAGAGGAATCATCCAGTGAAAACCCGAAATCGATATCTCTGACATGTCAAGAGATATATCGCTTTTTTGGTAAATTTGGTATCATTTATTGTACTAAAAATTTAATAATATTAAAGTTCATTATCCGTAGTTTGTTTTTTATCCCTATTTTGGATAGTCTAGTTATATTTATATTGGAGTGTAATAAAGGCAACAAATGTATAACAGTTATTCACTGTTTAAAAATGTATACTTGGAGGTTATTCCTAGAAATATAGGCTGTTGTTTTGAATTACCTCAACTAATCTTTGAGCCATTAACTCTATTCCTCTTCAGCGCCACGATAAGTCTTTTAGGCGAAAAACTCTCCGTTTTTTCCTCTTCTTCATGAACCAAAGACCAGAACATGTGGTTACAATTCTATTCAGATCCAATTCATTTACAAAAGAACAATTCCAAATCAGATTATTTGAATTAAATTTCAAATTTGTTTTCTAGTGAAACGCTACCTTTTTTTATCAACTTTGCTCTTTGCTCTTTGCTCTTTACCATTTGAATCCGTACTATTATTATTTATTCGTTTTATTATTTCCTTAATTTTTTTCTTCCTTTGGTCTAGGTGTTACTTCTATGTCTTTTTCTCTATTTTCCCATCCACTAGTATCTTGTGATATACAATCTTGTGATATACAATATCACTTTTCATAGTGTTCTGAAAATACTACTTCAACAAACTTGCTACTTCTTCTTTTAACTTTATAATAAAGGTTCCGGTAGTTTCATTACGCCGTATTCTAGCTTTTTCATCTTCTGTTACATGTATTCCATTTTTTTTTCTGAGCATGTTTAAATTTATTTCGCACTTTAACATACACCTGTTAAATTTGAAATGATTTTATTATGGCATTAATTATTTGATTATATGGATTCCATATTATACTATTTACTTCTATTCTTGTTCTATATATATATATATATATATATATATATATATATATATATATATATATATATATATATATATATATATATATATATATATATTATTCACGTATGGGCCCTGGTGGACCACGCGAAGTACAATTAGAGGCGTTTGTTGTTGTTACTATGTATGCGTGTGTTATTGTATGTTGTGCACTTTAACATACACCTGTTAAATTTGAAATGATTTTATTATGGCATTAATTATTTGATTATATGGATTCCATATTATACTATTTACTTCTATTCTTGTTCTATATATATATATATATATATATATATATATATATATATATATATATATATATATATATATATATATATATATATATATATTATTCACGTATGGGCCCTGGTGGACCACGCGAAGTACAATTAGAGGCGTTTGTTGTTGTTAGCCTTCCTTTGTGCTATACTAATTTCATTCGCTATGAGCTTTTTTCCTTTCGTCAGACCAAGCTGTTCCAGTCTTCCTACATTTTTCTCTCTGGCCAGCCTTCCAACCGTTAACCTTGTGTCTGAAACAGCCTCTATCCTGAATTTCACTTTATGTAATATTTATCTTAGGTCCTCTTTAATTGCAGCAATCCATTTAATTATTTCTACTTTAGCTCTACTCCTATTTTCATAAAATTCGACTATTTGTCTAGTTAGCCTACTCGGATTCATCCGTTTTATGTGTCCGTAAAACTTAAGTCTTCTTTTTCTCATATCGCTATGTATATCTGTGTACTGTTTGATTTCTTGGTTTTCTCGAAGTCGGTATGTTGTGCTATTTATTTGTTTGGGGCCTAGGAAATCATCATCTAATATTTATTTTCACGGATGGAAGGTAATATTCCTAAATTATTTTGGGTATAGATCTGTTTGACATCCGGAAGAAGAGTCACGACGTTTCGCCAAAATCTCATTTGGCATTTGGCGGTAAGTATTGTAAACTTCGAGTGAACAGTATACACATATTATAAATAAAATAAACTTATTTTACAAAAAGAAACAGCGGAAACTTGTTAAATTTGTGTTGTGATATCCCTAGCCTTTGGTCAGATTTTTTGAATTTTACTCTTAAAGGATGGATAAATTAGCAGAAGTTTGTTCCACTAAGACAGCTAGAAAGTCTTGGTCTGTCACCAAGACAAGAAACAAGTTTCTATAAGTATTTAAATTGAAAGTGATATTAAAAGAGCAGATATTTGCAATCTAGGTCTTTGAAAAAGATAAATGTTTGAACAATAAAGATAAACAAGCATAAATTATTATGGTCTCATGAAGTTTCTAGAAAAACTAAATAAGTTTACAAACCGATTCAAAAGAATATTGATGAGGTGTCGCCATAATGGTCGGCGTGTCAAGGAAATATGAATACATAAATGTTTACATTTACATAATTTTTGTTGATTCGGGCTGCTTGCAAAGATTTAAAAAACATAAGTGCCAGTAAGATCCACAAAGAACTTGTAAGTGAGAATATGCACAACGCTATTGATTGGAAATCAAAATTGGTTCCGCTCATTAAGAACTATAGCGCAAGTTTTTAATGAACTCGGTCTCTTTGACAAACCTATCCCAGATGGTATGATGAACTTCAAAGGTGAAAAGTTTGTTGATGGCACAATTTCCAAGGAAATAATAACTGTTCTTGTGTGCATAAATATGACCGGAAGTGAAAAATGCATTTGGTTATTGATAAATTTCATAATCCCAGATATTAAAAAAAGTGAATAACACAGCAAATAAATTAAAATGTTGGGACAAGCAATTAGTAAGACAAAATAGACAGATGTTATTGCTTGTTGACAATTGTCCAGTCTTTTTAATTTGAAAAATATGATACTGGAATTTGTAGTGTGATATTTTTCATCGGCTTTACACTAAAATGAACAATCTTATCATGCACACTTTGAAAACTCATTATCGAGATCTTAAGTTTATTGAACATGGTACATTGATAACTTTAAATTCGCTTGATGCCATAAAAATGGTTTCAAAAGCATGGCAATAGGTTTTACAAAAAACAATTAAGAATTACTTTAAACATGCATGACTCTCTCTAACTAAGTTTGATGATGACGATAAGTTATCTTTAGCCCAGTGGCTTGTTAAAACAGCTACTGATGAGACGGATGAACATAATCTACCTCTGAGTGTGTGATTAAGTAAAAAATCTGTGACATAAGGTTATTTCAAATTAAGATATTGTGACACAGATTGGTGATGCTGAACAAGTTAAAAGAGAAGATGAGGAGATTTAGTAGAAACGGAATAAATAATATAAAGTAAGTTTTGGAAAGTAGAAACAACATAGACAATTTTATTTGAAGCGTTAAAGCAAGCGTAGAAAAAGAAGCGTACTTACAACAAACGTTTTGTTATGAATTGCAGTAAACAAATGCCCATTACAGTTTATTTTACCAATTAATCTTTTGATCTGAATGCATTTTACAGAATATCCGAAAAATAGCGGAACTTTTTAAATTTAAAGAAAACTATCTACTTGAAATAATATATAATCTGAAAGTTTTATATCTTCTCTATAAAACGAGACCACCATCATTAGAATCGATCAATGGATTTATTTGTAGCGCTTAAAGTGACAGTACCTTTTGTCATCTCGTCACAAAAACACGATGGAATAAAGAGTTGATATTAAATTTTGTTTCAAGCTCTGCAAAACTTTTGCAGACACATTGAAATTGGTGAAAAAGTTTATGGTGATGATTTCTTATCCCGTACACGTGGGTTCGAGTGGTATAAGCGATTCCAGGACAGTCGTGATGCTTTGGAAGACGACTTAAAGCCAGGCCGACCAAAAAACAAAAATCGCGATGAGTTGGTGGAAAAAGTGATTATGGAGCGTTTGTGGAACAGAATAGTTCGAGTTAGAACTGAATATCGAGCGCCGGGAAGTTGGTTTTTGTTGCACGATAATGCATCATCTCACAGGATCTTGTAAAACAAGTACGTTCGCTTCAATATTATCCGTATTCGACTGATTTATCTCCGTGTGGTTATTTCCTGTTCCCGAAACTCAAACTGGCCATGAAAGGAACGTTTTATGACAGTGTTACACAAGTCCAAGAAGCCGTGACGAGGGTATTTGATGCGATTCTGAAAAACGACATCAAAAATCTGTGCTAGCATTGGTGAAACGTATCTAGCGTTCCAGAAAATAACTAATTGTTTTTTTTTCATTTAAACATTCCGTTATTTTTACGACTTACTGTATATGCATGTTTGAATGTTTTTAAATTGTAAAAATAAAATCATTTCGTTTTTTTATTTTTATCATAACATTTTTATTCATGTTTCATGGAAATGTATTAGAAAAACGAAAATTTGTTACATTTTTTTTATATGATGTAATCTTTTTCTTTGATATTACCTAGCTATGTAGCTTTCAGTAGGGAAATGAAGCTTTGAGCTATGTCGTCTGGAATGAATGTTTCTGGGAGGGTCACCCCTGGTGGATAGGTCAAGGGAGAGGCCTCAGACTAACTGGCACACCTTGTGAGATTAGGGCCCATGCCTTCAATATGATGTTTCCACAAGGTAGTACAACCTCAACTACCTACGGCAGTGGGAATACCTGCCCCAGGGCAGAGGATGCTAAGAATCACCGGGTTTAATCAGGCTGCCATTGGACTTTGAACATTGTTACTATTAATATACGGACAATTAAAACGGATGCCCGACTGCAAGAACATTCGATCGAACTTCATACACTGCGATATCATTTGGCCATATGAAACACGAAGAAAGGGCGAAGAGCTAATCAAACTGGATTCAACTGGTCACGCACTCTACAGGGGATACGAAGGATGGTTTACGGTTTTGAGAATGCTTGGTCGAACCGCTTTGCGGTGTTACAAGACCGAGAGAAGATCGAAATAACTGATCAGTATGAATAAATCATCAATGTGTTTGAAACGGCTGCTTCAATAACACCAGAATAAAAATGTTTCAATCAAATATGAGACCACTGATTTAATGAAAAAACGACGGACAGTGAGGAATGCAGTGGTCCTTTCTGTAGGGTCTAGTACATTGAGCTTTGCAAAACTATAAGAACACGCATTCGAAAAGAGATGATCTATGTAATTATTAAAGGAAAGGAGAGGAATTAACAAAACTAAGCAGAAGTTAAGAAAGGAAGGGACGCACACTTTTGCCTTAATGCGTGTGGATGGTATAGTGTGCAGGGAGCGTATGGAAATGTTAGAGGTTGTCAATTTTATTCAAAGTTATATGAAGATCAGAACTAGTCAGAAATAGCAATGCCCACGGAATAACAAATGACAGATCCAAATCCAAATCCACGTGTACGAAGTGACAAAGGCCATAGAATCGGTGAAAAATGGCAACGCTCCAGGAAAGGACAGTATAATTGTAGAAATGCTAAAAGCTGGTGGTCGGACTTTACATAAAACACTGGTCAAATTATATTTAACATGCCTCAACTTTTGGAAAAAGTGCAAAAGTGATTCTATTAAATATAAAAGGAGCACAGAAAGATTTAAAGAACTATTGTCCAATATGTCTTCTATCAGTGATATACAAAGTTTTCACTAAGATAATATCTAAAAGAATATTAAGAAAACTGAATGAAACAAGAGAGCAAGCAGGATTTTGAAGAAAATTTAGTTCAACACATCACATCCAGGTTGTACAGCAGGCCCTTAGAAAGGCACAACCAATACATGATGTCACTGCGGCTCTTATCGACTATGCAAAAGTTATTAACTCATTCTCAAAGCAGCCCATAATGGACACATTGCTTATCCAACGTGTAGACAAAGTGTAGAAAAAGCCTATGTAAACATATTAGGAACAATGTATGATGACATTACAGTGACAGTTCACCGTAATGATCTTGAGTTAGAATTATTGTAGAGCGGGGTGTACGACCCGGGGGACGCAATATCGTTTTTTGTTTTCTCAGCCCGCCCTGAAAAAGTATTTCGCAATCTGGATTGGCAAGGATGGAATACATACTTAAGCGATCTTAAAGTCGCAGATTATATCGTTCTCCTTTCACAAGACCCAGAAGAGCTGTAAAGACACGTACAAGAGCTTCAAAGGGTTGTTTTCATTTGACTTAAAAATTAATCTGAAAAAGTGTCTTGTCGGTCCTTTTGAGTATTGTCTGTTCCCAAATCAAAAAATTCCAATAAGGGAGACTAAATACATTTTTATATGTTAATAAGCATAAATGAGAAATTGGGCAGTAATGCGTTATTGATATGATTAATATATTTTTGTTTATTATTCCATTAATATTCATATAATCTATAACAATCTAAAATTTTTTAAAATTCGTATGTAGGAATACGATATTTTTAGATATCACATTGTAAATCATGATTTTCAAAATCACATCACATGCATTCGAACGTTTTCACCAGACTTAGCATCAAATAATTACTATTTTATTTCAAATATAATAAACAAAAAAGATATTAAAAAAAGAGTGTCAGAACTTTGAACCGTAACAGTGGCAACGCTATTTGAAATGTAAATGTCACTGCTGTGTTCAGTACATTGTGTCAATTCACCATGGAAAAATTCACGATTCAACCGCCCTTACAAATTGGAAGTTGGAATCCGACCTCCCGCTTTGGGGAAAAACGGTTTTGTAAACAAATGTAGGATTTACATCGATGAAAATCCTTAAGTGATTTAGGACTTACCTCATTACCTAGTCTCTATTAATGCGGTTTTTGGACTGAAGAAGTGATAGGATCATATTTTTTTAAAGACGATGATGGTAATCGTGTTACTGTTAATCGTGTGTAAGACTAATCGTGTAAGACAGAATCGTGTTCTGTCGACAATGATCGACAATGTCGACGTGATGTCACACATCACGTCAGACAAGCTTCTTGGTCAAGAAAAGCTTCTTGGAAGCGGTATTTCGCGAGATGGTACTGTCAATTGGCCACCAAGATTATCATGCTCTTGGATTTTTTTGTGGGGTTATATGAAATCCCTGGTTTAGAGACTTAAACCCCGAACAATTCTTGACTTTAAACAAAATATTCAAGCCACCATTGAAAATACACCAAGCGATATGTGTGAAAGGGTAATCGAAAATTGAGTCTTCAAAATGTATTCCATCAGACGAAGCGTAAAACGACATTTGCATTATTTTGATTATTTTCATAACATAATGACATTATTTATTTTTCAAGATAAAATAAAAATTTCTGGATTATCACTTGTAGTTATCATCGTGCCTCAGTCAGTTCTGACACTATTGTTAGATAATCCTTTATAATTTGAATCTAATTAATATGAAGTAAGTCGGGTATTAAAATAGAAACATGGATATTTCATCGCCCTCACCGTAAGTTTCCCAGAAACAGTTCTAAAAATAAGTCACCTCTATCTCAATAGAAACACCACAATGAAGGTAAAATATTGATTAAATCGAAAGCACACGGCTCTCTTCCAGCTCGTTAACTATACTATTAATAAATATATAATGTAATTATGATGTATCAATATATCATGTTTATTGTTTATTTCAGTTCTAGAAGATTTAATCGCTGGATTAACGTCCAATCGACTTGTCAAAGACTTAATGAAACCACAAACAATTTACAGCCATGAAGCCGTCAGAGAAATCATTGAAAACATCGCAAATTCATCCTCAATGAAACTAGATACTTTAAGCATGAATAAACTTTGGGATTTGATCACCATGGTTCTTAAATGGCAGGTTAAGGAAAAATTTAAATCGAATTGTATATTTTCGAAACCAATCCCTATCTTTTATAGTTAACAATGGCCAATGAAGTGATTGAGATCACGCAGCGCCATCTGTACGAAATCGAAACATTCGTAGCTAGCGAAGGTACACAACTTCAATTACATCGAGTTCAAAATATGTTAGAAAATTTCAATAAAATCCTAACTGATGAAGAAAAGAATGGCATTCATGATGATCTAATATCTTGGTGTAAGGTAGTTTAATTTTATAAATTATTTGTTACTGTTAACAAGATAGATGTTAATTCTTTTCCCAGCCTTTCAATGTACGAGTGTCGTTGCTACTAAGGATGGGGCTTCAAAATAATGATGGACATTTTGTTGTTAACAATTTGGACCCTATCGCTGAGAAAATGTTGCAGAATATCGGTGAAAATATATATCAAGTAACGCAGAATGGTAGAATATTAGAAAACAAAGAAAATGGATCAGCAAACACCTCGTTGGGAGCTGAAAATGTAAATGAATTAAAATGTTTTGTGGACGAAATGTTGGGTGAAAGGAAGCTGAGTACAGGAAGTGCTGAAGGTAAACTATAACTATTGTATCTGATGTTGATCTAAAGTTGGATTCTTAACACGGTTATTTTAATCAGAGCGATCAGGTAATATTTCCAAACCAATATTTGAAGTTCATTAAGTAATTTAATTTTTCAGGCTGTCAGGAAAGTTCGTAGGGATTTTATTAGTTGCTCTCTTAATGCTTGTAAATAAAAATCTGTGATGAATAAATAATGCTAATTTACATATTATTAAATAGTGTGGAATTTACGATGTTCAGGTTCAGATTTGCCTTTATTTTTCTTCAGTTAGTATTAGCACAGATGTTGATCCGCCTCGATGGGGCCAAAAATGTATTAAAAAATGCTTGTATGTGGACTGTATCTTGAATGAAAAACTGACGCTTGTTTTAAACTAATTTACTTTAACATTATTCGTCAATATTATTATTTATTATTTTATTTTTATAATATTATTTATTTATCTATCGTCAAGGTGATGGGCGACGTCATGGTTTTCTGAAAGCAGCCTTCTCTGCACGTGAATTCTCTAATTTATGTTTACGTTATAAAAATTATAAAATAGTATAAAATAGTACTTAACATACCCCCCACATTGAAAGAACTAAATGATTTCAAAATAACATTACCAAAAATATCTAAGGCTGGGCACAATTGCCAAATAAATATACATCTACTATTAACTAATAAGGACAAAAAATGCATCTGGATCAAATTTTCACAAATTAAACCTTATTGTCATCTATAGGCACACTTTAGTCACCGATCCCCAGATCACACCCAATGCCGTTGGAACAGGCACAACCCGAACAATGTAATCTTTACCCGGATGTAACTGCACTATGCGTCCTAATCGCCAATTTTGAGGGGAGAAGTTATCATAGCGCACTAGTATCATAGTTTCTATCACGATGTTGTGCTGATATCTTTTCCACTTAATCCGTTGCTGGTGTTGACCGATGTACTGCTTATTCCATTTTGTCCAGAAATATTGTTTCAGGGATTCCAGTTGCTCAAGTTGGGTTAAAAAATCGACCAGGTTGCTAGTGAGATCAGGATAAATAATGGCCTGAAGAGAGCGACCAATTAAGAAATGACCTAGGGTAAGTGCATTGAGGTCATTCGGGTCATTAAACAGAGGTGTTAAAGGTCTTGAGTTCAATACACTATCAATCTGTGTGATGATATAAGAACTTTCAATTGTCAAAAATGTATTGCCTAATACTCGCTTGATGTGATGCTTAGCTGATTTTACTCCAACCTCCCATAAACCACCCTGAAGAAAAGAGTAAGCAGCAATGAAATGTCAATTTGTTGCACATGATCTCATGTCTCATATTTATCCTTTAAATTGGTTTTATTATTTCTAAGAAACCGACCTAGTTCCTTCAAATGATTGTAAGCGCCCCTAAAATTAGTTCCGTTGTGAGAGTACAGATTCAATGGCTTTTCACGTCTAGCTATAAATCGTTGAAATATTTCCCAGAAAGCCTCTGTAGTTAATTCCGTCACTAATTCAAGGTGAACTGCTTTAGTGGTAAAATAAATGAAAAGTGCAAGATAGCACTTTTGCATCCACGACCCTTGGATGTATCAAGGACGACCTTGGATCCTTGCATCGACGATTCTTAATGAAAAAAGGACCTGCATAATTAACGCCTGTCTCGGAGAACAGTAGCGCGGGAGAAACACGTGATTCAGGTAAATCACCCATTAATGGTATATAAGTTACGGGATTGAAACGAAAATATGTTAGACTTTCTTTAACCATGCGCTTAGCTAGATTTCTGCCTGAAATCGGCCAATATCTCTAATGTGGGAAAGTAACGCTTGAGGAGCGCAGTAGAGAAGTGACTTATGCTCATGCTTCAGCAAGAGACAAGTTAAATGGTGGTTCGATGATAATAATGCGGGGTGTTTTTTCTCGAATGGATATAACCTACCTCCGACTTTTTATAATTTCAACATCAAGAAATACAGTTAAACCAAAACATCTACTTGTTTTGAAAACCATTCCAGATTGTGACAATTCTTGGAAGGAATCAAGGAAAGTTTCTCTGGGATAGTTTTAGTAAGACGTTTTCAGCATGCTCAAAATTCTTCACTAGTTAAACGACCACAATGCCTGTTTGATTTTCCTGAATTTTTTCCAAATTGTAAAAACCTAATGCAATAAAGCTGTAACTCTAATTAGACGACTAAAAGAGGAAAATTACTTGAATAAAAAAACTCGTAGGTTGCTTGGAAAAGATCTTATCCATGTTAATGTCGCAGTGGAATCACTCCAAGAAAAAATTTCATCGAATTTGAATGTTCGTGACGATTTGACCTTGTCACACAAATGAGTTAGGAGTTGAGCGCCACCTAATTCAAACCGCGGTATGCTCAGACATCTCAACGGTGCTACACGTGTCTTAGAAATTAGAAGATTTGCTAGGACACCACGATTGGAATGAATGATTCCATAACAACTTTAGAGACCATCACATTTGAAGCATAACCTTGGCTCTAACGTGGACTTAATAATCCTAGAGGATCATACGTTTTTGCTGTATCTAATAGCATTACACATTTGGTGACTTGTTTAGGTGAACTTGTCAAATTGATAGAAAGTAGGAGTTTGTTTTCTTCACAAGACCACGGTATTCCTAATGTTTTGCTCGTTGCTGAAGAAACAAATAAATGAGTTTCTACTATATATTGTGAAAACTCCAATTTCTTTAAAATAGCGTTGCTAATGAATTTCCATTTTCTCAAATTGAAATTAGCGGATTTGAAAGTAGATGAGTATCTGAACAACTTGGTCCAAATAATCAGTTCCAGATAGCTGGATGTAGAAATATCATCATGTATGTAGAAATCTCGCATGATGACCTTAGGCACTTAAGGATTCAAGGTTTTATATTCCAGTACCAATTGTTTTAGACAACGTGTTGCCAAAAACGGAGCACTAGAGTGGGCAATACGTCACCGTATTGAGTGAAAATGTTCAAAGGTCCTCATGGGGATTTGATCGCCATAGAATGAGCTGTAGCGGACGAAATTCTTCTTCGACCAAAATGTGTCTGTACATTTTGCAAAAGTTAGCGGAGATAACATAATGATGCTGTCTGAATCTCAACATGAATGAAAGTAAGTCTTCTTGTACTACAGGACCGACCATTTGAATAGAATTGTATGACAATCCAGATGACGATTCTGCAGAACTGTTGAAAACTACTGTTCGTTTAGTTGTCGTACTATCTTTTTGCCAGACTCCGTGATGAGGTGAAAAATAGACCTTTTGGTTATCCGGAGGATTGAAAGGACTCATGTAATTTAATTCTTGATATTCAACCATGAAACCATGATACATGTTTTTTAGCTTTGAATTTTTTGCTAGTTTTTACTCAAGAGAGTGAAATTATTTTAGTGCTGAACCTTTAGATTCTACAAGAAATTCCGATGATTTTTTTAAAGGGATAAAAACAATGAATCGACCATTTGAATCATATTCGACGTTGTTGCAAAAGTTTTTCTCAGCTTGGATTTCTTCGTGAGATATAATTATTTTTGGGTGTAGCTCCTTGGCTTCCTGAACAAGGATAATTGTTTCTGACTGACCATGGTTTTTGGAAAAATGCCAGGAATACACCTTAGGTAGTGAGAAACTTAATCGACTCGAAATAAACCACCCTAACTTGCTATTTTGTAAGAAAGGCTTGCACCTATCAGCAAATCTGTCTGGATGGTTCAAAAAATCTTGGATCTGCTAAATTGCAGTGGCCAGGAATTTTCAAGGAAGTTGGGCCAAAGAAATAGTTTGGCAAATCGCTAGAAATTTGTGGTATAAGTAGACATTTCAGATTTGTCTTGTAATTTGACTGACAAGACATGATTTGAACCGAACTCAGTGCCTTAATGTTTGAACATTGCTGCTCAAGTCCCGCGACTAATGAGTTAACGCCCTTATGATGGATTGCAAGTTTGTACGCAAATTCTTCGGTTATAAAGTTCAACATCGAAGCATTGTGTAGTAAGGCTCTGCATAAATGTTTTTTTTGCCATGAATGTCGAAAAGTTCAACCATTGTTGTTGCTAGTAAAACTTGACCAGTTGGAAACCAGTTATAAAGGCTGACTTGCCTCTGGTTTGAATCTTGCGATTGCGAACTAGAACCAGATGAAGCATGTTGAGGAGATTTGACAATACTACCAGAATGCAATAAGAAATTATGTCTTTCATTGCAATGCTTGCAATGGCCTGATGTACACTTGTCTTTGGTGTAGTCACGTCGCAAATAGTTTCCACAAAGCTTTAATTACCCTATCCTTGCTTGACGTTCTTTAATGGATAATGCCAAAAAGTTGCATTTAAAAATTGAATGATTTTGTTGGCGGAAGAAACACGAGAAATTGCCTTTCTTCTGACCTGTTATAAATGTCTTGCGAGATTTACATGTGTGCACTGAAATCTTTTCCAGAAATTCTGCATAAGATGACAGAAAGTTTATCAACTCTAGTACATTTGGAAGCTCTCCATCGAAGTCTTGTTGTTCCCACCATTGAATCGTCTGAATCAGGCTTTATTTCATAAATATTGAACAGTGCTTTGATATGGTTGTGGATCATCAAACGTTTATGTTCAAAACGTTGACGTAAGATGTCCCACTTAATAGTCTAATCCACTGAACAAATATTTATTGAATCTGTACTCTGAACCGCAGATCCTTCCAAGGACGCTTTGAGATAGTAAAACTTTTCAATTGGTTCGAGACAGTCATTGCGAACAAAAAAGGGGTTGTGTTTCATCATGACAATACACGATTACACGTTTCAATCAGGTCCCAGCAAAAAATATTGAGCTTAATAATAGCACAATAATTCAGACATTACTTACTATAACAGTTGCCACAAAAACAGAATAAGCAGTAGCCTCAACTGTAACCTTATAATTTGAAGTAAATATTCGTACAGTGAGCCATTTTTTTTTAATTTGAGGAAAGAAAGTTATCATTGAGAACTGAATCTGGTGAATATGATGCTCGTGAGTAAGTATTTTGAAGCGTAGTTCATGGATTTTGCAGCAACAACCTAAAACGTGTCTGTAGGCGTATTATCGCGGGGAAAGACCACGATAATGATCGTGTTTGATGATGGTACTTTGCGGCGGGTTCTTTTCTTCTGGGTCTTTTTTGAATTAATCTGTAAGTATCTGAAATATTTTTTGAAATTATGAAATTATTGAATTACCGATATAAAATGTAATGTGAAGAGGCATAATTTATCTGCAAAAAAATGTGCGGAAAAGCGAAATTACACGTTTTTGTATTTTGGAAAATGAGCCATCGGCCAGTGGGGTACCCTGACGGGACTCTAGAATTCCAAAAAGGAACTGATGACTATGGTTTCATACCAAGGGAAAAAATCGTACAATATAAAAATATAAAGATTCCACCCATTCCATTATAAATAGATTCATTCTATACCTTGCATAACGTCTCCGTGAGGTCGAAATACCGAGGTACCGTCTTCTCTGGAAGCCTGGGTGAGTTTCGTCAACCAATAGTTATTTCGTTAACCGTCTCACCAAGGGACGAACGTCCTGTTCGGAGAATTATCTTGATGTCGGTGCAGTCGGGTAACGTCTGTTCCATTATATTTAAAGAGAGCTCACGAGACTGACTGATCTGTAAGCTGCAGAGAAGCTGCTACTCCGCTTCTTCAGAATCATACCTGTAAAGAAGTTGCTTTCATGAACTTGCAGCTTGAACCCTAAGTTCAAAATGTTTTTTTTAATGTTCAAAAATGTATGATATGCACCGATAACTCCAAGAAACATTTTTTCATCATTCAGCATTGATAGTGGTTCGATGCTCTAAAGCCTCCGCAGTTACATGAGAAGAAAATGTACTAGTTTTTTGAAGCATTATGTGAACTTGGAACGAAATTGTTGCTTTTAGTGAACTTTGAAGCACCAAAACATTGAATTGTTGTTTCGTTTTAGTCTTAGATGAATATATTCGAATTTTGCTACTTGTTTTAGCAAATATCTAACTAGTCAGTTTAGTTGAATAGCTAGACATTTACACCAGTTGAAGTGATGCTTTTATTGAGCTTCGATTAAATTGTGCAAATTTTATCAACAGAGCACTTTTACAACCAAATATTCATATAATATTGTATGTATTTTTCCATACCAGTCCCTACCGATGCTTTAATCTAATGCATGTCACATATTTCTTATAGCATCAGATGTTGATGAACAACCTTCATGAAATTGATCATTGGGATTTATTGCAATCCCTGAAATTCTACAAATTAGCTGAAAACACATCAACAACATGTAAATAACAACAAATATGTATATACAATTACTTGGTATCATTTTAATTTTTCAATACTACTTTCCAATGACGACATTAACATTTACATGCTTACATTTGCAGTGACTCAAGTATTGTTTAATTTGCAAAGTGTATGAATGTTATGTTACTCTAGGATTCAAGTTTTCTTCGATGATTTTCACAATAACTTTTACTTCCCTCTTTCTTCCTATATCTTTGATTTTTATGCTTTTTCTTTTTTTGCAAATCCACAGAATTTTATCCTGTTCTTTACAACAAGGGGTTTTAAAATGATCCCCAACTATATGCAGTAAGCTTCCAGAAAGTTTTTGTGTAGGTTTTAAGAATAAGTGCGAATTCTACATCTATAAAATAGGTAGCAATGGAAATAATTTAAAAAAATTACGTAATTAAATTTTTTCTTATCTTAAATTTCCTAATAGAGTTCACCTTTCCTAATAGAGTTCAGTAAGGTCAAATGATTATAATAATGTAAATATTTGACGCAATTAATAATAGAAAAAATGATGACTTGTCCTTTAATGTATCAACTGTAATTTATATTCTGAAGCTAAAATAACACTTTTAATTAATGAATTGTTATATAATTTGATATGGTTCAAGCGGAAACGCAACATTTAATAAACAATGTTTCATTCATATTATTATTTGGCAAGTTTATTTCGGTGGTACATAATATTTCTTTCATAGGGCATCTGCTAGAATATTTATGTATCATTGTTTCGACTAGAGTCAATAAACTTATCCAAAATATCTTGTATTTAGTGCTAAAAATAGTAGAGAGTAATGAATTCATTGAAAATTTTATAAGGCGTGGGTAATATCAGTCAAACAGGGTTAGTTATAATTATAACAATATTCCCTGCACTAGGTTAATACTATTATAATCAAAAAGTTAGGTGATTTTTTAAATAAAAGATTACGTAATTATTATTTTATCCAAATTTATTTTGTCTAGTTCAAAATAATCCTCTGTCATTGTAATACATTTATTCCAATGTTTCGTTCAGTCTTCGCAACGGTTTCTTCACTCAACTTCTGCTATTTTTTTAAGTCTTTAAAAACAAATTGAAAGAAAAAAACCCGTAACCCCCCGAAATATCCTGAAAAAGTAGAACTACATTAAGATCAAGTTTAAAACTTAAGAAAGTATAAGAAAGGGTTTACGGTTAGAAGCGCATCAGCATCTTAGGCTATTTAGCGATTGGACCTACAGCTTAACGTGGGTTCCGAACCACGTTCATCACCTACCGACAAACCCAGGCCAGCACTCCCTCAGGCTATAAACCCTTGAAGCTCTTGAAAAACCTTGAAACCCTTCCGAAGTCCCAAATGATGGGACAAAATGAAGAGAATTGAAGCTTTGGATATGTTCAATTCCATTTCTATGTATCACAACGAAGACGTTGGCTGATTTTTTAAAAATTCACGCACAATGGCCATGCTACTTTGAGTAACCATGGAATTTTCCGGACAAGGATGTTCGCCGTCCTTGATGTCCTCACGACCTTCTTTGAATCATTTAAACCATTCGTGGACTCTGCCACGAGATAAACAACCCTCACCATACACTTTTTTCATTAATTAAAACATTTCTCTAAATGTTTTACCAAGTTTAAAACAAAACTTAATATTTGCTCTTATGCCATCTGGAGTTTATGTTCCTGGAAGGATCACTAGGCAAGGATCGTTAAGGCAGAGGCCTCAGACTAACATGATCCAAAATCTATCAACCCGCATTGGACCAGCGTGGCAGATTATGGTCTATCCCTTCAACATGGTATTTCAATATGACAGTACAACCTCAAACACGGCCGTCATTCCCCGGAGGCCAAGGGACAACTACCTATGGCAGCGGGAAGACCTGCCCCAAGGGAGAGGGTGCTAAGAATCAGCGGGTTAGATCAGGCTGCTATTGGACTTTTGACATTGCTGCGTTTAATATACGGACTATGAAAACGGAGGCCCGATTGCAAGAACTGTTAATCAAACTTGACAACATTTATTGGGATATTATTGAGCTCTGTGAGACACGAAGAAAGGACGAAGAGTTAATTAAACTGGAACCAACTGGACATGTACTCTACACCCGATGTATGGAGAATGGACGATGTGGGGGAATTAGATTCCTCATCAATCGAAAGCTGAAGGACAGAGTAGTAACATTTGAAAGTACATCTGACGGACTAGCCCAATGCGTCAGTCAGCTGAAGAAAAAGTTTAGGCTTCAAATCGCCCAAGCTTATGCACCAACTGTAAACTATAGGGATGAGGAAATTGAGGAATTTTATGATGATGTGGCCCAGTTTTTATACAAGGAGAAATGTAGGTACGAAATCCTGATGGGTGATTTTAATGCTAGAATTGGAACAACAAGAAGTGGTGAAAATATAACTGACCCATATGGAACTAGTGACGGAGACAATAGAGGTGACAGATTGGTTGATTTTGCTGAAGGACAAGAACTTTATATTATGAATTCGTTCTGTAAGAAAAATATCAGCAGAAAATGGACATGGAAAGGTTGTTTATCTCGTGGCAGAATCCACGAGTGGTTTAAACGATTCAAAGAAGGTCGTGAGGACATCAAGGACGACGAACATCCTTGTCCGAAAAATTCCGTGATTACTCAAAGTAGCATGGAAATTGTGCAAACATTTTTAAAAAATCAGCCAACATCTTCATTGTGTTTTATAGAAATGGAATTGAACATGTCCAAAGCTTCAATTCACCGCATTTTGACCCATCATTTGGAACTTCGGACTTCGGTTTGTGCACGCTTTGTTGACGACCAAAAATTGCTCCAAATCCAACATTGCAAGAGCCTAATTTAAGAGTCGAAAAAGGACGAAAACTTCAAGTACATCATTGTTGCTGGTGATGAGACGTGGTGTTTTCAATATAATCCAGAAACCAAGCGTCAATGTGTCGAATGGAAGCATCTGAGCAAGCCAAATCCGAAGAAAAGTTTTTCTTCGGATTTAGCGAATCTTCGGTTTCTAAAAGTCAAAAATCAAAACAATGTTGATTTGTTCCAACAATTCGAAGGGAATTGTGCACAACGAGTTCGTTCTACCTGGTCAAACGATCTATGCTGTTTTTTATCTTGTTGTTATGAAACGTCTGTTGTCACGTATTCGTTGTCTGCGGCCACAATACCGTCAACAAGGCAGCTGGCGCTAAAAAAGCGTTGTTAAAAATGGCATTTTAACCATGCTGCGTTTCCTGCGACATCTCCCTCTTCGAAAAACTTCATTTGCCCATGAAAAGACAGCGTTATGTCGATTTTGAAGCCGTTCAAAAGGCATCAACCGCCATCCGGAAAGATATATCTCTGGCTGAGCTCAAAAATGTATTCGTCAACCTATTTGACCTTGCAAAACGTTGTATTGCCGGGCAAGAAGACTATTTTGAATAAATATTTGTATTGAAATATTTGTATATTATATGAATGTCTCTAAATCATTCCGGATAACGATATGTTCGTTCTGTGAAGGGTCACGATGTTTCAAGTGTTGGAAAGAACCCGAAACGAACAATACTTGAGAATGCTAACTTCAATTTGAGAAATAGTTCATGATATTCAATGAGTTTTAACGATAAATACAGGATTAGGAAAACATTGACACAAATATATTTTAATCGGAGGAAATTATTTTGAACAGAAATTATTAGTTTTTAAATAAACAGATATGTTGTTCTACTCCTATCGGACCAAGAATCATATTTTTCAATTTTACAACTTTTTATTCAATATCGAGAAAAAATTAATAAACATCAAATTAAATACAGTTCAGATTGAGTTATCAACTACCGCTTAAAATCCTACTTATGATGGCAGATTCCCCTAAAAAATTAAAAAATGAAGTACCGATTAAAGAACACGTGCTTTGGACACAGACAAGTTTGTGCCGCTACTGTTTTCTTTACTATCGCTTGCGAAAAACAAAAACAAGACGATTAAACGCATTTATAACGTCGCTGCCCCATTCTCAATCAGGTGTTTTTCACCATTGCGCTTTTCGAGTGGTTGCAAAGTGAATGTTTTGAACGATTACAATAGTGAAGATGAATTCAGTGCAACATATGAGTATAAATAATGTCACGTTGAAGACGGAATTGTCATCAAAAATCTTGGATGGCCGACACCGATTCTGCAAATCGATCGAGTTAATATTACTCAAAAACGAACATACAAACGCACATTCAATAAATCCGTGTATGAGAAGTATTTGTGGTTATGTGGATGCGAGACAACAAATACATTTTATTGTTTTCCGTGCATTTCAGCACAAGTCGTAAAACTAGTGAGTGCGGGCGATCTTGATTCTGGTTGGTTTAAACACGGTGTTAATGATCTGAAACATTAGGACGCAAAGGTAAAATCGCATTATATTTCACAAAGACATTTGAAAAATTAGCTAGAAATTAGTATGTTGGGGAAGACAGACATTAGTTCTCAACTCAGCAGTGCACATCGAGATTCTATTATAAAGCACAATAAAACTGTTGATAGCAATCGTTACATATTGTTTAAGTTAATTGACGGTATAAAATGTAGGGTATTTTAGCTTGCCTTACGTGGGCATGGCGAAACCTACACTTCAGAAAATCCTGGCATTTTCAGAGGGTAAGAGAGGGTTTCTAGTAAATTTGATGGCCGAAATAGACAGTATTTTAGAAGCTCATTTAAAAGACTTATTTCTAGGCATGTCCAAATAAATTCAGAACGAATTACTGGATTCAATGTTGCATGTTTGTCGCGATTTATTAAGAAAGGAAATTCACACAGCAAAATATGTTGCTATACAGGCCGATGAAACAACCGATACATCTACTCAAATGCAGATGGTTTTTATAGTCAGATATGTTAAAAATGGCGAAATTTACGAGAGATTCTGGGGCTTTTTAATACCAAAAAATCACACAGCAGATGGAATTGCAGGCGAAATTCTGACAGTGCTAAGCAAGTTAGGAATAGACAAAGAACCTAAGCAACTCATAGCCCAAAGTTAGGATGGTGCTTCCGTAATGAGAGGTACAGTCGGAGGAGTACAAGCCAAAATTTAAAATATTTATAAGAATGCACAGTATATTCACTGCTATGCTTACCAATTAAATCTAATAACTGAAAGGTATTGAAAAGAAGAAAAAGGTGAAAACATATCCCGCTTTCTTTTCATGATCATCCAAAAGGACAACTGTTCTGGACAGCGTCGTGAAAAAGCGTCTACCCCGTGCGGCCCCTACCAGATGGAACTTTACGTCTAAATGTGTGAATACTGTTTACATTTACAAAGAAGAATTGCAAACATGCCGTGAAGAAATTATGGACGCCGAGTAGGATAAAAATTCTATTAATCAAACTCAGGGGTTAATAAATTATTTGGTAGAGGATAATTTTAAATTTTGGTTGTTTTTCTTCAATAAAATAATGCCTCTTTGCGACATTCTTTTTGATCAACTGCAAAGCAGGCAACTAGATGCACGTAAAGTTAAGAAGAATTTGGTCACTTTTTCAATAGTCATTCAAAATATTAGAGACAATATAAAAATGCAAATTAATCAAGAATTTGGTAACTTAACTGGTGAAGAATCTATAATGATCATAGAGAATCGTAGGAAAAAACGAAAATTTACTGACAAGGAGGACCCCAATCCGAATGTCAGGATATGCAAGGAAATATGTGATACCTTAACCATATAAGTTAAGTTAGCTTAACCAAATGAACGTTTTAGTTTCGATGTATACCTAATTGTTGCAAATTTATTTGAAACTGAAAAATTTGATGAGTATCGAGCCGTCTTTCCAAATGAAGATATTAAAATTATTTGTAACCTGTTTGAAAGCGTAAATTACTTAAAATTAAAAAATGAATTCTCGGTAATGTACGCACGGGACGATTTTTTGAAACACAGTGGAGCTGTGCCGCTGTAACAAATGTTTATCCAAAACAATTGAACATCAACATTTAGTGAATCAGTGGAATTGCTGACTGTTTTGTGTACCATCCCTATGAGGACTGTGGAAAGCGAAAGATGTTTCTCTACCGTCAAACGAATCAAAACATTTCTAAGAAACACTATAGGCCAGGAACGGCTGTGCGCGTGCTACCTATTGCAAACAAAACCTGTGAAGTCAATTTCAAATTTTAATGATCAAGTCATCGACCACTTTGCTGCTCAGAAAGTTAGGAGAATGGACTTTAACTACGAACAGATTTAATGGCCATGGTCCTATGGTGAGTTTAGCAAACTTTTATTATCTAGGTACCTATTTGAAAATTTGATGTCTGACAGTTACACTCGTATTTCGACACAACAAACTGTGCGTATGATACTAGGAAATGTAACATTTTTGGTTGCCACGCATTTCCCTATCCCCATTCGAAAATTTGGTTTATACGTGCCCTAAATGTTTTTCCCTCACGAACCGCTGCTGCGTTTGACACCCTAAAATGGGAGAAATTATGGCAAAATTTGCAGGAAATAGGAATATCAGATCACCTGATTAATTTAATTTGTGATCTATATGAAAAAAAACAGAGCAATGGTGAAAATTGAAGATCGAGTATCCAATGAATGTTGGTTCAATAAAGGAACCAACCTGGGATTCTATTCAACATTTAGGGTGAATATATCATCGTAGATTTTTCGAAGATTGGAGGGTGTTGTCAATATTTGCGGTACTAAAATAGCTAACTTAAGATATGCCGATAATACTATACTCCTTGGAAGATCGAACGAGGAACTGACCTTAATCATTATAAAAATAAAGGATCAAAGTCGTCTTTACGTCAAAACAACAACATGCCCAACGCCAATCAAAAAGGGTAATTTAAGCTAGTAAGCCATTTCATCTATCTAGGGGTTTTAATATCGAACGAAGGCGGTAACACTCATGAGATAACAAGAAGATGCAAAATGGCAAGAAATACAATGCGAAATTTGCAGAAAATCTGGATGGATAAGGACGTAACACAGAATACAAAGAAACAGGTAGTGAAAAGCTTAGTTTTTCCAGTATTGTTATATCCCGCTGAAACATCGACCCTTATAAAATAAGATCTCAAGCGCATTGATTATTTTGAACTTTGACGCTGGAGATAGGTCCTTCGGTCCTTCCCATTCCGTGGAATACCAGATGCACAAATGCATTCGTTATTCAAGAAATTAATGAAGCCACAAGGCTATCCCAAATTATTCATAAACGAATATTAAGATTCTTCGGGCATATTGAACGCAGAGATGGTATTAACTTAGAAAGTCTGGTGCTGCGGGGATAGATGGAGAGTTATAGATAACGCGGCAGTTTTCCAAAAAGAAGGAAAAACCAAATTAAAAACCTAATTTGTGCAACCATGGAAGCCAGAAATAGAGAACGTTGGTGTGAAGTAGACCGAAAGGGCCGCAAGTAGAATATATGTGATCTGGCAATGTAAGATTAATTAAGATTTTTAAATAACATATATAAACCCAGCACAGGAATTTTAATGCCAAAAATGGCAGTGTTTCATGTGCTGTTTTGTGAAACGATTCATCTGATAGGAAACGGCGTTTCTGAAACCGATAATGTCGGAGTTTTTCATTATAAAGCATTTTATTGAGCCCAATATATGTAATAATTGTCTGACGTTACATAAAATTAATATATTGTTATGTCACCAACTATAAGATATGGTTATGTCATATGTGATATTATTATCCCCCTATTTATCACTCCGAATCACTTTTTCTTGTGTCAAAACACAGTTAGTAAATGTGACACTGGTACATCTAGTTATTTTTAAATAATTTGTTAACAAAAGTATATTTCTAATACATTTACAAATAAAACATTTTATACACAATTATTTGTACAATTGCAATAATAAAAAGAAAAGAAATTTAATTTCCTATTCTTCAATGATAATAAAAATAATTATTTAACCCATTTTATAAAATTGTCGCGCAAAAATGAAATTTGTTTGCGTGCAAAATTTTATTGAATTTTAGAAAGTAAAAATGTTCCAAACTGCATTTAGTACTTGGTAGGTAAACCTTTGTTTTCTATAACAGCATTGAAACGACCCGGCATTGAATGCACTAGTTTTTCACAATAACCTTGGGATATTTTTGAATATTCTTTCGTGTTTTCTTATTTTAACTTTTAAATTACGCCATAGATTTTCGATGACATTGATATCGGGACTTTGGGGAGGGGTCTCAATGACTTTGTGGCAGTTATAAAGCATGTTTTAACGTTTTATGTTTTATATTTCAGATTATTATCCTGGTGAAATACAAAAGGTTCTTCAATACCAAGTTCATGGGCACTTTGTTTAAGGGTTTGGTAAAAATATAAATTCACAGGACCGTCAGCACTCATGCATCACCAGACCATAACCGAGCCACCACCGTGTTTAACAGTCACTCGCAAATTTTTCTCTTTTAAAGATTCGTTGTATTTTTCTCCACACTCATCGTTGCCCGTCTGACCCGAAAAGATTAAATTTACATTCATCAGTGAAAATTACATTTTTCCAAAACGAAAACTCTCTATTTCTGTACTCCTTAGTAAATGTCAGGCGATTAACGTTGTTTTGCTATACTAATCAGGGCTTATGCCGAGTCACTCTGCCATGAAGATTATGCTGTTTTAGGACATTTCGAACAGTTTGGGGGGTGACCGTCTTGTGGCCGTGCGACCGTCTTGTGGAGGTACTTTTCAATTTCTTTGGCCAAAGTGGGTGCAGACATTTTGGGATATTGTTTACCTTTGTGTATAATCCAGCGTTCATCCATTGAATTAAATGTTTTTTGGAACTTTTCCTTTTTTTATTTAGTATCCCTTTTTCATTCTTAAAATGATCTACAACAGTTTGAACCGTAGTATGAGGCCGGTCAACAATTTTTCCAATTTGGCGATAAGATTTTCCCTTGGTGTATAATTAGTGCATAAATGGTGCATAATTAGTTTTCTTTCTGCTTCAGTTGTCTGACGTCTGACTGTTGTAACGCGATATAAAGCTGGGTCCACACCAATTAAAATTTGCGTTGTGCAAACTCTATGTGTCACACACGGTCACACACAAATATTTTCGCCGCACAGCACGCACACGAACCATCTCTTGTCAGTTTTCTTGCGAACGAAAAGGAATTTGCGGCGCACAAGATTTGTGTGTGGATGTGTTGTTAAAGTGAAATTAATATTTTTAGTTTTAAAAAGGTAGTTACATGACGTGGCTAAATTGAAATTTATTATTTATTGAGTAACTGATTGTAGTCAAAACATGCGCCAGTATATTATTATGTTGAAGTGTGCTTCATAATAAAAAAAAAATAGCAAGAACAGGCATCATTGGATGAAGCATTTGTACTCAATCAGAAAAGTATAAACTACAGAAAATAAGAAAATAAGTATAAACACTGAACTTTATTTTTTTATGCTTCTTGTTTGTTGGAATAACCTAATCAAACATAACTTATCAACATCCCACTTCACACACAGACGGAGCGAGGCGCACAGTGCGCACTAAACCAATATTTATTAACTGTGTGGTAATTTTTCGTCATAAATATTTTCACCGCACAGTGAATTCAATACACACAAGTTTTTATTGATGTGGACCCAGCTTAATGGATAAATATAATATATAAATATAAGTTAAATGACTTCTTCTAAATGATGTGTGCCACAAAGTTTAAAGAAACAATAAATTCTGCTAAAATACCGCTTGTGTATGAGTTAGATGTTTGTCAATAAAAATAAACTTATCAATGTTTTTTACACATCAATATTTGTATACGTTTTTTTTTGGCTGAAAATTTAAATTGGATCATCAGGTAGAAAAAAAAAATTAAACTAGGTGGCCTTAATAAATAGCACAACATTTTAAATTAATTTAAGTGCAATCAGTTTACTAAGTGTACATGTTATGTGATTGTCTGATATTGACTTATAACAAATAATGTCTTCCTAATCTCACAAGATAAAAAGCATGCTATTGCTCAGCTTTTGGTAAGTTTTGAGTTGATTACTTAATAGTACAACATAACATAATAACTCAAAATCTAGAAGTTAGTTAAATACAACTAATGACATCTATATCTAGAACCCAAAGTACTGTGCAACATACCCAGTATAATTGGGACTTTACGTTTCCCTGCTAGAATAAATTCCTGTTGCTACATACACGTATTCCACGCTTCTCGAGTATTTCACATCATTTATTTATAATTTTCAGGAAATTCAAACATATTACGCTTTTCCTTAGCCGATTCCAAGTTAAATAACAATCCAGAAGACAAATTTGAAAGTATCGATGTTAACATCAATGATAACGACACCCTACAATCATTAATAACCGATTTAAATGTTAATGATGATTCAGAACATAACAGCTTTAAAGATGATCTTTTAAACATGATTGAGACTGATCAGTCTGAAGTAGTTTAGTTGTTTTACGCTTTTTCATATTTTTTCATTAATATTTACTATTATACTGCTGTATTGTTATATAATTATAATATCAATCTTAATAAATAATGATTTACATATAACAGGTGCCTACCCAATTTGGTATCATATACATTTATTAAATTGTTCATATTTATATATTTAAGGTGTGTATTAAATTAAGTACATGTTTAAACCAATGTTCTATACAATTATGCCATTTAAACTGCAATAAAGTGCCTTTTATTGAAATCACAGGATGTTTTAGTAATTCCTTTTGAAACTAGGATTAAGAATATTTATTCAATGCATTAATGTTATGTCTAATCCACTGTAGAACCTATTCGAATAAGATTTTTTTCCCACCGCATAGTTATTTGAAAGCGTCATTTTTCAGGTTTAAAACAAAGCATGATGGTCTTTCGGTTAATAATGTTGATTTTACTAAGAGATGCTAAGAGACGCTAAGAGATGGAGTTACTAATACATTTGATGGTATAGATTAACGACGTCAATGGCGTTTTGAAGAGTAAACATATGCCATCAAAAGCCAGTTCGTTATTAATCGTCATTGTGCAAAAAATATAGTTTTTCATAGCTTTGGATATGTCGAATTATGTACCAGAAAAAGATGTTTTGTGGGGAAGTTTAATAACCTTCTTTCATTTGAAGAAAACGGCTTTTGAAAGTTATAGATTGTTGGATGAAGCTTATGGTGAACATGCTCTAATCCAAAAAAACTTGTGCACGATGGTTTAAACGCTTTAAAAATAGTGATTTCGATATAAAAGACAAGGAGCGTCCAGAACAGCCGAAAAAGTCGATTGAAGATGCCGATTTGCAATCATTTATTGGATTAAGACTAGTAGGTAGTAGTATTGAAGTAGTATAGTAGTAGTATTTGGTAGAAACATTGAATGTTGCCCAATTCACCATTTCCGAATGCCTATACGCAGTGAGAATGATTCAGAAGAAAGGAAAATGGGTTCCATATAAATTGAAGGAAAGAGATATTGAAAGTTGAAAAGCCACTTGTGAAATTTTACTTGTCAGACAGAAAAGAACAGTTGTTTTTCATCGAGTCGTGGCAGGTGATAAAAATGGATCTATTTTGATAATCCAAAGCGTAAAAAAAACATGGGGGTAGACCCAGGCCAGCCTACAACATCACAACCAGTACGCAATATACATCAAAAGAAGGATTTGCTGTTTATTTGGTGAGAAAGTAGGGGAGCTGTGTATTACGAACTGCTGACTGAGACGTTTACTGGCAATCGACACCGACAACAATTCATAAAACTGAACCGGGCATTGAAAGACCCGACCTGATAAAGTAATTTTTCAACATGACAACGCTCGACTTCGTTGCAAAATATGTAAAAAACTATTTGGAAAACATTAAATGAGACATCTTACCCCAACCACCGTATTAACCGGTCTTAGCCCCTTCGGACTACCACTTATTTCGATCGATGCAGCACGGACTTTCAGAACACCACTTATATTCTTACAAAGAAGTGAAAATTTGACTTAATGAATGGTTGGCCTTAAAAAACCAAAAGTTTTTTTTTTTTTAACCAAAACCAATAAGAGGAAATAAATTATTTAAGGAGACAAGCAGCAATAAAATGCAGTGGATATTTTGTAAACAAAATATTTAAGGTCAGTTAATATTTGCATATTATACTATTGATTATGGTAAATAAAATAGAAAAGAAATCTTGGTTTTTAAAAGTTTTTTCTACCACTCTTATTTTATTGATATATATTGGCAACATATATTTGTGAGAGTGTAAATACTCTTTTTAAAGAGTGTCATGTCAGCGGTGTAGAGAGTTATCTAGTTAACAAGTTAATAAGTAAATAATTCTCCAACGATAGTTGCAGGTATTGCGTAATCACTGATTTTTATAGAATTGCTGAGTATCACAATTCTTTGTATAAAAAAGGCAGATAAGACAAGATAAATCTGTCTGGACAATAGTAAACACATTGTGAAATCGCCACACAATTGAATATGCCCCTTAGCAACATTGATCATATATAAAGTCGTAAGTTCTTTTTCTTTATAAAATACCAATTGAAGAAAAGAAGGTAAAAATATACAAAAGTATAAATCACTAATTTGACTATAAAAAAAGTCAAAATGAAATTAAGGAATTAAATGGTTATTAACCTTTATCATCATTAGATCTTTATTAACCTTTGTATACATATGTAACCACAAGTCATTTATAAATTACGTACTATAAGTATAGCTTATATAATTATATATTTAAGTTTAAGGCTTACCTGCTAACATTGTTTTTTGGTATAATGTATTAAATAAAACACATTCACGAAAAAAAAAAATATATATATATATATAAATATTTATTAAACATGTTTGAAAATTCAAACTGTCATATTTTTCCCATGAACTTTAATGACAATATTTCTAAGTATAGAAACATTTTAATTAAATTTTAAAATATATTTTTTACCAATCATTCCTTTTATAGTTAGTGTATTTAGTAAAGCTTCTCTGTAATTGTCAAAATCAACAAATTCATATGCTGGTCCATGCAAATCATCATTAACCATCATAGTAATTAGTTCCTCAAACATTTCAAACCTGTCTATACTTGTGGCATTCTCTTTTGACCACCTGGTCATCCAAAAACCTCTAAATTGTAAGTCTTTAAAGATTAAAGCAGATGTTGGAATATTTAGGGGCTCTCTAGACATGCCACCATAAGTCACCATTGGGCTACCATTTTGCAGGTGTCTTGAACATTCAAGAGCACTTTTACCCCCAACACAATTTAAAGCAAGTTTTGGTTTATCTAATTTTCCACTTTTAAATAAATCTGTTGTTCTGAGCTCCTCTTCAGTTAAAACATAAGTTGCTCCTAATTTAGCAAGGTACTTTTTCAATTCATCTATATTTGGCCTGTCCCTCACAATATTAACAGACCGAAATCCCCATGCAGCACACAGTTGAATAACATTTTGACCACAAGCAGAATTAGCTCCATTTTGAATTACCTAAAAGATAAAATAGATATATTTTTATAATTTCAAATTTAAAGATACTTACAGTATCCCCAGGTTTTAAGGGAGCAAAATCTCGAAGCATTCTGTATGCAGTGCAAGGATTTACTGTAAAAGTAGCAGCTTCTACTATTCCTAGTTGCTTAGGAACTTTAAAAATCATATCCTTTGATACAAGTAAGTGTGTCTGCCAAGTACCTAAATTCGGCAGTAGTGGAACAACATGATCGCCTTCTGCAAAATCTCTAACATTTGAACCTAATTCTATAATTTTACCTACACCTTCATTCCCAGGTACAGCAGGTAATGTTGGTTTTGATGGATATTTTCCTTGAATAGTATTGATATCGGCTGGGTTAACCGGCGCAGCAATAATCTTTATTAACACATCATTTTCTTTCGGTTTTTCTATTTCGCAAGCTTGTTTATTGATGACTTTCATGGGATCTCCATAGTCAGTGTAAAGTAATTTAGCTGCAGTACTGTTCATTCGAATTTGATAGGTTACAGATAAGGGATTACTTTTTATATATTGATTTATAAAAATAAGTCTTCTACATAATTTAGACATTTTAAAAATTCAATCTAGTGGAACATTAGGAAAATATAAACTTTGATCCTGTTTTTAGGTTAAGTATTTCTTATTCCAAAAACAGCTGTTTCTGACAACTAGAAAAACTTAACCCAATAGATAACATTTTTCTATTGGGGTAAGTTTTAGGAAACTATTACCCTAACATGTAATATGTTACTGTTCCTATTCATTGAAATTGAAAACCAGTTTATATAGTGTAATTAATTGTATTGTAAAGTGATGGAACTAGCAATATAATGAGGTCAGTTTAAAGTCCCCAAACCCAATAAATTGTTTTTCGATTTTTATGTCATTATTATCTTTCTTTTGCCTAGTAATAAAGTTTATTTAATATAGAAGTTAAAAAAACACTACAACATGAATGAGGCCTTCGTCGAAATAAATAAAGTGCGTACAAAAATTGCCACCTGGGGCAGATGGATAGAAGAATCAAAAGGAGATACAAATGAAATTATTATAATACTGCCAGGTATTTTTAAATAATTTTTGTATAATTTCCATTATTATTATTTTGAATGTATACTGTTTAGGTAATCCTGGAGTTACAAGTTTCTACAAAAAATTTGCAAAAACATTATATGAAAGATCAAAAATACCAGTTTGGTGCGTAGGACATGCCGGACATAATTATTCAGATAAATCAGTAACAAGATTTCCTAAGTTTGAAGATAATAAGGATTTATATGGCTTAAAAGGGCAAGTTGAACATAAAGTAAGATTTATACTTCATTAAAAGCATGGAATTTTAATTTTTTTTTGTAGATTGACTTTTTTAAGCAATATGTACCAAAAGATGCTAAGGTATTTCTAATAGGCCATTCAGTCGGAGCCTATATGTGTTTAGAAATCCTTGAAAATGTTGATGTTCGAAACAAGGTTGAAAACATATACTTGTTGTTTCCTACAATTGAATACATGGCAGATACCAAAAATGGAAAATTTTTAATCACTTTTGTAAAGCCAATTATAAGCATCATACTATTTCTAACATGGATTCTAATTCTACTACCCAGTAGTTTGGTTACATTTTTTCTTTATATTTATATGTTTATAGCAAATGTACCACGAGAAGAACACCTAGAGAGTATAAAAGATTTGCTAATACCTGGATTGCTCAGAAGAGTTTTCTTCTTGTCATATGAAGAAATGGACCAAATATTGGACCGAAACAATAAAATTATTAAAGAAAACGTTGAGAAAATAAAGTTTTACTATGGTAACACAGATGGTTGGGTTCCAGAATCCTATTTTCACAAATTAAAAGAAGATATACCCAATGTTAATGCAGAACTATGTCCAGTCAATCATTCATTTGTACTTAATCGTAGTGTTGAAGTTGCTTGCACTGTGGCAGATTGGATAAAAAAGAAGAAACATTAAATTACATTTGACTTGTACTGATTTTTACTTTGACTGTAGTCCATGCTACAGTATTACTTTTATATGTATATGTTATGTTATTTAACAGTATTTGATAATCAATGTGCATTTCTCCGGTGTTAAAAGAATAAAATAAAAAAGTTATATATTATGTAAAGCAATTTATGTGTATTACTGTATCCCAAGATGTATTCCATGTCATGATCTACCCATGTCTATCCACTGCAAGATGAAGGCCTCTTCAGCATGCTGCCAACTATTGAGGTCGTAAGCTTTCCTCTACCATTTGAGCCCAATATATTTTATGATGTTATCAGTCCACCGGACTTCTTTGTGGCCGGCCGTTTGTGATCAAGCGGTATCCTCTCCAGGGTTTCCTTGATCAACCTGTCGCCCATCACCTCATTATATGGTCTGCCCAAGTTCATTTTGATTCTTTGACTCTTCCAATGATGTCACATACTTTTGTTAGTTCTCCGATCCACGGGCAAAGCTTTTTGTCCTATCTTTTAATGCAAAGCATATATCTTGCCTTTCCCTTCTGTGTTATTCGAAGTTCTTGAACTGATTGCGATGTGACTGTTCTGGTTTTTACTTCTGTATGTCATAACAGAAAAGACGTATTGATCAAAGACTTTCAGGTAAAGTGGAAGTTTGTTCTTAAACACTATGTTGAGCCTGCCAGCCACACTGAAATTCTCTGTTTAAGATATATGTAGTGGTTCGCAACCTCCAAATCCTTTTTAAAATAAAAATACTTCTGCCGTCAGCAAATTAATTGAACATAACCTGCCTCTTTTTCAAGTTTATTTTTAAGCCAGTAAATCTCAGATGGCTCAAGTATGCCCCATTGATCTATATTCCATTCTGTTCCCATTCCAGATAACAGAATATTTCTTCAATGTAGGCTGAGAAATGAACCGGCTTATAGTGTCACCCTTTCATACACCCCCCCCCCCTTACATAAATTCCAACTTCAAGATTATCAAGAAGAATTGTCACTGCAGCTTCATCATATATCAATTCCAAAAGGTTTATATAGGCTTTGTCCACACCTTGGTGAACAATGCATCCATTATAGCCTGCTTTGAGATTGAGTCAACTTCGTTTTCATAGTTGATTAAAGCTAGGCACAGTTGCATTGGGTATTCATTGTGCCTATTTATGGCCTGCTGTACAATCTGGATGTGACCTATTGTACTGAGTCCACGTCTATGTCCTGCTTGCTCTCTTGGTTGTGCGTCATTCAATTTTCTTAATATTCTTTTAGATATTATCTTGGTAAACACTTTGTACATTACTGGAAGTTCTTTAGATCTTCCTGTGCCCCTTTTTTATGTAAAATAATCACTTCTGCATTTTTCCATAAGTTGGGTACTTTTTTATTCTTTGAGGCATGTTGAGAATACTTTTTGCCAGTGATTTATATAAAATCAGAACAGTTCTGAACACTGTTCTTTATAGAAGCTTTACCGTTCTTCATATACTCGATATAGCCATTGTCACTTCCTCCACATATCTGGTATATGTTTTTCCATATGTATTGCTGTCTTTAACTGGTTCTATCTCCATATAGCATGGAATAAAATCTTCAAACAACCCTTTAACATTTCAGTACGTGCCTGTGTACCATGAGCACGCATTAAGTTAAAAATTCATATCATTTTCTTTTTCAGCTTCTGTTTAGCCTTGTTAATTCCCATTTTCTTCCGGAGTTTTTTTTCACTAGCTGCATGTTGAACCGGCGCGTCTCCCCTCGAGTACGTTTTATTGTAACTTTATAAAATTTTGTATGTATTACCACACTATTAAGACAATATATAAGAAGCTTGCTTCTTAACAATTTGAGGCTCAAATCCTCACCATTGCTATTTTTTTTTGTTCAAAAATTGTATTAAAATTATTCTGTTATTCATTTCTGATAATTATTAAGTTGTAAGTTTTTTTTTTGAGTCTCTAGGTCTAAATAATTAGTAAAATAGAAAAATGCATGTCATTCACCATACACATTTGTTTTTTAATTGAAAAAGCCTACAATAATTCTAATTATTATAATTTATATTATAATTATAATAATATAATTTATTCAGAAAATATAAAAAAGACAGTAACATTAAAGAATCAATATACTTGTCAAAAAAAAAAACAATAAATTGAATAAATTCATTTCCTAGTGGTTTTAGTTGAAGTTCGCATGTATGCACTTCGAAAGCTGTAAACGAAGATATTCTGATTACCTGGTTGCACTGTTATACAGGGTGTTTGGTGCATCGTTTGTCAAATTAAAATGGCCGATACGAGGGGTCTTTTGCTATCTCCTCAGCCTCCATAAAGCATTATTGGGCACACAGATCTTTTTATTATTATTATTCACGTATGGGCCCTGGTGGACCACGCGAAGTACAATTAGAGGCGTTTGTTGTTGTTAGCCTTCCTTTGCACCCATACTAATTTCATTCTTTCGCTATGAGCTTTTTTCCTTTCGTCAGACCAAGTTGTTCCAGTCTCCCTACATTTTTCTCTCTGGCCGACCTTCCAAACGTTAACCTTGTGTCTGAAACAGTCTCAATCCTGAATTTCGCTTTGTGTAATATTTGCTGATCTTAGGTCCTCTTTAATTGCCGCAATCCATTTAATTATTTCTACTTTAGCTCTACTCCTGTTTTCATAAAATTCGACTATTTGTCGAGTTAGCCTACTCGGATTCATCCGTTTGATGTGTCCGTAAAACTTAAGTCTTCTTTTTCCCATATCGCTATGTATATCTGTGTATTGTTTGATTTCTTGGTTTTCTCGAAGTCGGTATGTTGTGCTATTTATTTGTTTGGGGCCTAGGATTTTTCTTATGATGTCTTTTCAAAGGAAATTTGGAGTCCTACCTTTTCTGCTGTTTCTTTTAGGATTTCAATCTGTTTCTGTGCCCTTAATACATCTTGAGCTAAAATGGCTAGATCATCAGCAAATGCCAGATAATCAATTTTGATGTTGGTTCTCCCCAGTTTAATGGGCTGGTCAATATTCAGTGCCGACTTTTTTTCACGCCACTCCTGTATTACTTTTTCTAGAACACAGTTAAATAAGAGTGGTGAGAGTCCATCCCCTTGTCTCACATCAGTTTTAATTTCTAAGGGCTCTGAGATGTCACCCATGAATTTAACTTTTGACCTTCTGTTAGTTAACGTTGCTTTAATAATTGCCAGCGTTTTCAGATCTAGTCCTTGTTCTTTCAAGATTCGGAATAAAGATTCGCGGTCAATAGAATCATATGCTTTTTTGAAATCCACAAATGTACAGACGAGATTTTTATTGTACAGTTTTTGATGTCTTAGAATCAACTTTAGATTCAGGATCTGTTCAGGGCAGGATCTGCCCGGTCGAAAACCTGCTTGATATTCATCAATGTTCGATTCTAACTGTCCCTGTACTCTGTCTAGTAGACATTGAGATAGAATCTTGTAACAAACTGGGAGAAGAGATATTCCTCTATAGTTGTTTACATCCGTTCTATCTCCTTTCTTATGTAGTGGATGGATTAGAGCATCTTTCCAGTCTTCCGGAATCCGTTCGGTTCGTCAAACTTCTAGTAGAATTTTGGTTATTTCCTTGATTGCACCTGGACCAGCGGATTTCAGAAGTTCAGCAGTGATTCCATCTTCACCAGAAGCTTTGTTATTTTTAAGCCGCTTAATTTGCCTAATTATTTCCTCTTCATTCGGTGGTAATGAATCTGGTTTTGTTTGTTTAGGGTTTAGTGTTGCTAATTTGTTTAAGGACTCAGGACAGTTTAGTATTTGTTCAAAATATTTCGCAAGTTCTTTGCAATTGTCTTGGTTATTTAGAGCTAATTGTCCGTTTTCCTTTTGAAAGCATAGGCTCTGCGGTTGATAGCCTGTTAATTTAGTTTTAAATGTTTTGTAAAAGTTTCGGGTGTTATTTTTTTGGAAATCTTTTTCTATTTCATTAAGTTGATTGTTTTCATATTTTTTTTTAGTTTGTCTAATTAGCTTCGATGTTTCTTTTCTTACTTCCAAAAATATATTATAGTTTATTGCTGTTTTTTGACTGTTCCAATCTTTGAATGCTTTATTTCGGCTTAATACTGCTTGCTCGCAAAATTCATCCCACCACGGATGCTTTCTACGTTTTTGTAAAGGGACCAACTTTAAGGCTGTTTTAATAATTTTTTGTTTTAATTCTTGCCAGTTCTGTGCAGGTTATCAAGCTCTTCTGTTAGGGCTGGTTTTATTTTCGTTGGGTCAAACTTTGGTATTAGCAGCCTCTTTTGAATAAGTTTTCGAGGTTTTAAGCTAAGTTTGATTCTAGTCAAGTAGTGATCCGTGTCTATATTTGCTCCTTTCCTGACTTGAACATTCAAAATCTCTTTATAATTGGGGTACGAAATGGCAACATGGTCAATTTGAAATTCACCCATGTACGTGTTTGGGGACCTCCAGGTCTTTTGTTTCGTTTGAATAAATTATAATATTATAATTATAATATAAATTATAATAATTAGAATTATTGCAGACTTTTTCAATTAAAAAATAAATATGTATGGAGAATGACGTACATTTTTTATTTTACTAATTATTTTACCCTAGAGACTGAAAAAATTACTTACAACTTAATAATTATCAGAAATTAATAACAGAATAATTTTAATAGAATTTTTGAACAAAAAAAAATTTAGCAATGGTGAGGATTTGAACCCCAAACTGTTAAGTTGGCACGCAATAAAAAGTTAAAATTGATACCTTCGGTACACGTGAGATGGCGCCAACGCTCAACACATTTTCCATAATCCCTTGTAGGATTGGAATTAATTATTTTCATATGTCTTACATCTGACATCCAATAATTATCTATATGAACTACTAACAATATAATAGTCAATAATGATTTCCTATATATATATATATATATATATATATATATATATATATATATATATATATATATATATATATATATATATATATATATATAAATGAGGAATAATATATATATAAATGATGAATAATATATATATATATATATATATATATATATATATATATATATATATATATATATATATATATATATATATACATATATATATATATATATATATATATATATATATATATATATATATACAACAGATACATATTTTTTATTTATATGATCTACTACCTGTTTTACAGTTACCTCAGATTTGTATACAGTGGTTGCCTAAATTTCATGGGATATTGTTGCCACCAAAATTTTCTACTTCCTCTTTGAATAAACATAATATAAAAAGGTAGGTTTAAAATATAGTTTAAATCATATCTTTAATCATCTATGTTCTAATTAATTATTTTTGAAGAAATGATATTTCATTGCATTTCAACGCTAATGATCTGACCATATTCGTTAATTTTATTTTATTTTATGACTTCTCAGATCACGAATTTAAGATATTTGTTTTTCTGTGCAGGTTGAAATACTTCTTGTATTTAGACTAATAAACATGGTAAGTTTAAAATACAGTTTTTATACTGTTAAGATATATTAATGAATCATTTTGTCATGCAACTATATTTATTTGGAAGAAAAATTATAGTATGGCATTTAACCTAATTTGATTTTAGCCCAGAGAACTGACTGAAATTAAGGAATTCCTTCTGACAGCAAGAAGGAAAGATGCTAAATGTAAGTTCGAGAGAGCATTTTAAGTTGGATTATGTTAATAGTTTTGTATTATTTTAGCTGTTAAAATAAAGAAGAACCCAGAAAACACCAAATTCAAAGTTAGGTGTTCACGGTTTCTATATACTCTAGTTATTACTGATAAAGAAAAGGCCGAAAAATTGAAGCAGTCTTTGCCTCCAGGTTAGTGTATATTTATTATTACTTTTTTCACTATATGTTGTCAATTAGATTTTTAGTTGTATTAAAATATGGATAGCATCATTATTTTATATAATGTTTTAGAGCATTTAAGAAAATTCAGTTATATGATAAATATTAAAGAGGACAGATAATCTTGAACAGATTTACCACTAAACACCAAATCACTTTTTTAAACTTCTCAATGTGCTTTTAGAAGTTTAAAAAAAGTGATTTCGTGTAAATCTCTTCGAGCCTAGTGTTTCACTTTGAAGGTTCCAATTAATAATGAGACCAAAACATTTTAAGTGATGTTATAGTATTATAGTTTATTTTTTACTCTATTTGAATACTAATAATGCCAGTTTAAGGTAAACATCTAAAGCTTCTTTTTTATTTCAGGTCTTCAAGTCAAAGAAGTAAAGTAAACAGATGAAATGTATTTTACTTTTGTAACGTAATATATCTTAATTATAAGATCTGAGCATTTTTATTTAATTTGCATTTTTTTATTTTGTGATGTAGGAACTAGTATAGGTTCTAACATCAAACTTGTTCTCATCATTTTCAGAACCTGATGTATCTGTATCAACAAACTCATAGGCTTGAAAAGATTTAAGTTTTCTGAAAATAAAAACAATTCAGTAACACAATAATATGAATTTTGTCTTAATAAAGACCTTCTTTTAAGTCTCTTTGCAAGTTTGTCCCAAACTAATTTAAGACATAAACCTATAATTGTTAATGCTATGCCCATAGCCAGAACATACAGAAATGTATCTGTAATGTTATATTGGGTAGGATCTTCTATTTTTGGTTGTAGTGGCTCGATTGTAATAACTGGTGGCTCAAAACTAAGAATATTTTTGTTAACAAAAAATGTTTTAAGCCAAGTTGTTATTTCCACCTTGTTTCCATATTCTCTTCAAACGTATAGTTTATGCTATTTTCCACATCCACACCTAATTGGTGAAACACTGTTTTGCCTAACCAATCAGCTAGTTCAATTTTTCCCATCTGTCTTAATCGATGTTCCAAGATTTCATGTGTTTCACCTTTACCTTCTCCTTTTTCTGAATTCCAATGATGCAGGTGTTCAATACATTGAATATCTTTGGGAATCTTTCTTTCTGGAAGAATAGTGAGTTTACTGATATACTAATTGATTGTCTTACATGAGAATTGAATGAAAATTTGTAGGCTAAGTTTTTATTAAATGCCTTCTGATTTTAAAAATTTTCATCGATATAGTTGTAAAAAATTGCGAAAATATTCTGAATACTTTTTTTGTCATAGCCATTAACATACGTTTTCATTTTGAAACATTCTTACATATAAGAAGTGAGATCTGAGTAGTTGTAAAGAATGAATATTGTAAATCTTATTCCCTAACCTGATTAAAATCGCCTTGTTCAAAATTGTTTGGCAACAGATATTTGTTAGTAAATGCAATACTATAAACAAAAAGAAAGGTGACTTGTCTGAAAAATTCGTACGCTTTACATTTCAATACAGTAATTTGTTTTTTAAGTTAGAATGACTTTTACATTAACAGAAATTTTATATGATTTTGTTTGTTAAGTTAGAAATCATAGCGGATTTTGTAATTGTTGATCATTCGTTAAAAATCAAACAGTGTTCCACAAGCACCAGATATGGCAATGTGTGGCTTTTTCTGTTCCCTCCATTGAAGAAACTATTTTATGAATGTTGTTTTGCGTCCATAGAAACCATTCAAGAATTCGCTGGCTGCTTAGAAGGAAATGCTAGAAGTCTATTATAAAAACGAAAATTCGAAAATTTCAAAAACGATGGAATAACTGTATTGCAATGAGGGATAATATTGAAGGAGGCAAAATAAATATGGATCAATAAATAAATATTTTGTACTTTATTTACAAAAATCTTACTTTTACTCTTAAGTAACTAAGGCTTACTGTTTACCTTTTTGATCATAGTAATACATCTCATTCATATTCTTGGTGGAATTTGCTCTAGTATTAGCAATTTTAGATATTTTAAGCCACTTATAATTACAGTATAGTATTCAAACCAAAATAATTACATGCTCTTTTGCGTTTCATTTAGGGGTAGTTATTAAAACACCTTTTCACAGAAATGGCCTAGCACGTCCCATTTTCAAGGACCTGCTTCTCCTTTATATCATTGGGAATTTTTTTTCTGGACGATTTGGGTGCAGTAAGCGACGAACAAAGAGAAAGGTTCACCAGGACGATGAAACCAAGATACCAGGTACGCTGAAACCCATCTATGTTGGGTGACTACAGTTGGATTTTTTAAAAAAGATGATTCTACAGAACACGAGGAAAAAGTGAAAGTTTTTGTCGCTGTACGACATCTGAAGTAATATATATTTTTTATTCATATAATCCTCAGTAATGTCTTTGCATAGATTAAACACGTTTTACATGTTTATATTAAATAAATATTAGGTTGTAAAAATATTTCGTCTCCTTTTTTTCTCACACCACCTGTAACAAGAAAACTGTACGTGTTACAGTAATTAGCTTTATTTTAACTCATCATAATCTTCATTAAATCATTTTCGGATCTAGGATTCCAAAATACTTCATACCTCATATACACCTATTTTCATCAATGTTTCCTCAAAAAGCTTAAATTTGTTGACCTGTACTATCTTTGATAAAATGCAATATTTTCTGTATTTTTAATTACCACAAACTAGATAATAAATCCTTTATTATAATATAGCTATTCTGTTAATGTGGTAGGTGCTCCTTGTTTTTAACATAGTGTTTGTCTTTAGATATTTTGTACTATTCAAAGGGCGTTCTTGATCTGCACTCTGCATATAAAAATGTTATATGAATTCGTTAGTTAATAAAATTCGATGTTACACATCACACTCAAAGAGATTTACTACTAAACACAAAATCACTTTTAAATATCTCAATGGGCGTTTCGCTGACCATGTTAACATCATCAAGATATGATGTCATCTCTAAATCAAATTAAGTGTATTACACCGAAGGTTGCAATAGAAGAATAGATGTTAGAAATCGTTAAAAGCTTTGTTTTAAATCAATCCGGCATTTGCAAATTAACAGTGACAAAATTCTTCAGATGTCACTAACAAACTTACAAGTACAAAATTTTTGTACATTGGGCAGCAGTAAAGTGGATTATAAAAACGAGTCATTTTTGACATTTTTAATTTGTTTTACCAAAAAAAAAAACAAAATATATATATAAGTTGGTTGATGACATTGTTATGTATAGCCAAGGCCGAGAGTTTTTCATACTACTTTAGAATATAATACCAGCTTGATCAAGGGCATTTGGAGGGTCAAAGCTCTGAAAATGAGCAGCAGCTACTAATCGACGACATTCCTCTGGGGTTAAGTGATCTGCTAAGTATTGTAATTCTGCCACATTCAAATCAACTGTAGCAGAACAAAAGTTTGCTAACAAGTTGATTATAATTATTAGATAATATATTAACATGGTGAGGGAAATTTTTTTGCTTGATAGTGCCAGAGACAGTAAGAATGTCATGTTTTGACATATTAATGTAATTAAAAACGCATACACTAAACATATTTTTACATTTGAAGTAAAAATGTCAGGTCCCAACTGTGCTAGATTACTGGCCACTATCAGCAAATAAGGAAGGGATATTTTCTATTTGGGTGGTAAATAAATTCTTGAAAGAATACGTTAGTTACTTATAGGTGTACCTATAAGTAACATCGTTTTTTAATTTTTTTTATAACATTAGCTACTGACAATAAATTAACTTAATATAACGTAACCTCTATTTTATTTTTTTTCCTTTATTTGGGTTTTTCGCCACTATCTAAAACTCAAAAAATATCAAAAATACCTGTTCTTATGTAAAGAAAGAATCACTGGGTAAAAACAAGAAACCAAACGGAGACAAATTTCTCAGTGGTTCTTTTTTGTAATAAATTTGCCTAACGAACAAAATTTTAAAGATATGAAAATGTAAAAAATTTTACAAACTTTTAACGTTAACGTTTCGGAGGGTTCTCTCCCCCCGTTTTCAAAATTAAACTAAAAAATAAATTATATTAATTTGTAATATATAAAGTAACGAGTGAAAGTAAATATATTTTTTTGTGTATGTCAACGATACTTACAACGATACTATTGTCAATGTTTTTATAACATTTTTATATCTCTAAAATTTTGTTCGTTAGGCAAATTTATTACAAAAAAGAATCACTGAGATATTTGTCTCCGTTTGGTTTCTTGTTTTTACCCAGTGATCCTTTCTTTACATAAGAACAGGTATTTTTGATATTTTTTGAGTTTTAGATAGTGGCGAAAAACCCAAATAAAGGAAAAAAAGTAGAGGTTACGTTATATTAAGTTAATTTATTGTTAGTAGTTAACGTTATAAAAATTTTTAAAAAACGATGTTACTTATAGGTACCCCTATAAGCAACTAACGTATTCTTTCAAGAATTTATTTACCACCCAAATAGAAAATATCCCTTGCTTATTTGCTGATAGTAGCCAGTAATCTAGCACAGTTGGAACCTGACATTTTTACTTCAAATGTAAAAATATGTTTAGTGCATGCGTTTTTAATTACATTAATATGTCAAAACATGACATTCTTACTGTCTCAGGCACTATCAAGCAAAAAATTTCCCTCACCATGTTAATATATTATCTAATAATTATAATCAACTTATTAGCAAACTTTTGTTCCTTTACAGTTGATTTGAATGTGGCAGAATTACAATACTTAGCAGATCACTTAACCCCAGAGGAATGTCGTCGATTAGTAGCTGCTGTTCATTTTCAGAGCTTCGACCTTCCAAATGCCCTTGATCAAGCTGGTATTAGTATATTCTAAAGTAGTATGAAAAACTCTCGGCCTTGGCTATACATAACAATGTCATCAACCAACTTATATATATATATATATATATATATATATATATATATATATATATATATATATATATATATATATATATATATATATATATATGTGTATATATATATATATATATATATATATATATATATATATATATATATATATATATATATATATATATATATATATATATATTTTTTATGTAAAACAGAAATGACTCGTTTATATAATCCACTTTACTGCTGCCCAATATACAAAAATTTTTTACTTGTAAGTTTGTTAGTGACATCTGAAGAATTTTGTCACTATTGATTTGCAAATGCCGGATTGATTTAAAACAAAGCTTCTAACGATTTCTAACATCAATTCTTCAAGGTTGCAATACCTTCGGTGTAATACACTTAAGTTGAAATAGGGATGACATCATATCTTGATGATGTTAACATGGTCAGCGAAACGTCCGTTGAGATATTTAAAAGTCATTTTGTGTTTAGTGGTAAATCTTTTCGAGTGTGATGTGTAACATCGAATTTTATTAACTAACGAATTCATATAACATTTTTATATGCAGAGTGCAGATCAAGAACGCTCTTTGAATAGTACAAAATATCTAAAGACAAACACTATGTTAAAAACAAGGAGCACCTACCACATTAACAGAATAGCTATGATATAATAAAGGATTTATTATCTAGTTTGTGGTAATTAAAAATATAGAAAATATTGCATTTTATCAAAGATAGTACAGGTCAACAAATTTAAGCTTTTTGAGGAAAGATTGATGAAAATAGGTGTATATGAAGTATGAAGTATTTTGTAATCCTAGATCCGAAAATGATTTAATGAAGATTATGATGATTTAAAATGAAGCTAATTACAGTAACACGTACAGTTTTCTTGTTACAGGTGGTGTGAAAAAAAAAGGAGACGACATATTTTTACTACCTAATATTTATTTAATATAAACATGTAAAACGTGTTTAATCTATGCAAAGACATTACTGAGGATTATATGAATAAAAAATATATATTACATGAGATGTCGTACAGCGACAAAAACTTTCACCTTTTCCTCGTGTTCTGTATAATCATCTTTTTTAAAAAATCCAGCAGTAGTCACCCAACATCGATGGGTTTCAGCGTACCTGGTATCTTGGTTTCATCGTCCTGGTGAACCTTTCTCTTTGTTCGTCGCTAACTGCACCCAAATCGTCCAGAAAAAAAATTCCCAATGATATAAAGGAGAAGCAGGTCCTTGAAAATGGGACGTGCTAGGCCATTTCTGTGAAAAACTGTTTTAATAACTACCCCTAAATGAAACGCAAAAGAGCATGTAATTATTTTGGTTTGAATACTATACTGTAATTATAAGTGGTTTAAAATATCTAAAATTGTTAATACTGGAGCAAATTTCACTAAGAATATGAATGAGATGTATTACTATGATCAAAAAGGTAAACAGTAAGCCTTAGTTACTTAAGAGTAAAAGTAAGATTTTTGTAAATAAAGTACAAAATATTTATTTATTCATCCATATTTATTTTGCCTCCTTCAATATAATCCCTCATTGCAATACAGTTATTCCATCGTTTTTGAAATTTTCGAATTCGAATTTTCGTTTTTATAATAGACTTTTAGCATTTCCTTCTAAGCGGCCAGCGAATTCTTGAATGGTTTCTGTGGACTCAAAACAACATTAATAAAATAGTTTTTTCAATGGAGGGAACAGAAAAAGCCACGCATTGCCATATCTGGTGCTTGTGGAAGTGTTTGATTTTTAACGAAAAATTATTGAATAACTGTAACCATGAAATGTTTTACCACAAATGTGGACCTAATATTTACAATAAATCTAATATTTAATAAGCGATTACAATATCTGTGATTTTAATAATGCTTTCTTACCAGGTTGACGTGGAAGGTCTTACCGAACGAGATTCATCTTCAACTGCTCCTCTATCATCTCTCAAGTTCTTGTACCACCTTTTTTGACAATTTATTCACACTAACGCTTTCTTAACATTTTTATTGCATCGACACAAGAAATTGAATTTTTTGGACAATATTTTATACATTAAACGCATTTTAAAAAAATGCCCACAAAAATGATCAACAATTACAAAATCCGCTATGATTTCTAACTTAACAAACAAAATCATATAAAATTTCTGTTAATGTAAAAGTCATTCCAACTTAAAAAACAAATTACTGTATTGAAATGTAAAGCGTACGAATTTTTCAGACAAGTCACCTTTCTTTTTGTTTATAGTATTGTTTTACATTTACTAACAAATAATATCTGTTGCAAAACAATTTTGAACAAGGCGATTTTAATCAGGTTAGAGAATAAGATTTACAATATTCATTCTTTACAACTACTCAGATCTCACTTCTTATATCTAAGAATGTTTCAAAATGAAAACGTATGCTAATGGCTATGACAAAAAAGTATTCAGAATATTTTCGCAATTTTTTACAACTATATCGATGAAAATTTTTATAATCAGAAGGCATTTAATAAAAACACCCCCCAAAATTTTCATTCAATTCTCATGTAAGACAATCAATTAGTATATCAGTAAACTCACTATTCTTCCATAAAGAAAGATTCCCAAAGATATTCAATGTATTGAACATCTGCATCATTGGAATTCAGAAAAAGGAGAAGGTAAAGGTGAAACACATGAAATCTTGGAACATCGATTAAGACAGATGGGAAAAATTGAACTAGCTGATTGGTTAGGCAAAACAGTGTTTTACCAATTAGGTGTGGATGTGGAAGGATAAAGAAATAATCACTGGGTAAAAACAAGATAAGGAAAAAGTCCAAAAGAGCCAAGTAGCTATAGACCTATTAGCTTGCTTAGCGCACTTGGTAAGATCGTCGAGAGAGCGACATTACACGCTCTCAACGGCGTTCTTCCGACAAGAATATACTGCCGGACGAAAATGGTTTCGTCCGGTTTCGTGCAGCTTGGTTTCCGAAGGGGGCATGCGGCCGTCCACCAGGCGGCACGGCTCGCGACGGAGATCAGGCAGGGTTTCGGTGGCAGGCGCCATACGGGAGCCGTCTTCTTAGACCTCTCGCAAGCCTTTGATAGAGTCTGGCATCTTGGACTTATAGTCAAGATGCTCAGGCTGGGTATACCAACAGACCTAGTCAAGCTCTTGGCATCATTTCTGACTGGACGCACTTTCCAAGTGCTCGTCGATGGTGCTCTGTCTTCAGTCCAGAGAATCGAAGCGGGAGTCCCGCAAGGATCCCCTCTTGCCCCAGTAATTTTCAATGTCTACATGGCGGACTTTCCGAAAATTCCGCATGTAAAGACTGCTTTTTATGCTGACGATACCGCTTTTTATACGACAGCCCACGGGACCTGGCTGATCACATCCAGGCTCCAAAGGTAGACGTTAAAAGCCCTAAAATGGCTAGCCTACTGGAGGCTAGCAATAAATCGCAGCAAAACCCAGGCTGTCCTCTTCACAAGAAGACAGCCAGTAATCAGACAGAATATCCGTATCCACGGAGTCCCCATCAAATGGGCCAGATCGGCTCACTACCTGGGCCTTGAATTCGACAAGGCTCTCATGTGGATGCCGCATCTAAAGAAGGCAACCGGGAAAGCAAGAGCCATGGCTCGACTGCTTTACCCCCTAATGAACGGAAAAAGTAAGCTCTCGCTGGACATCCAACTAACCTTGTATAAAATCATGGTCCGATCTGTCCTTACTTACGGATATCAGGCCTGGTTCCCGTTCCTCCTCCCAACGCCGATTGCAAAACTGCAAACATTCCAATCACGTGCACTTCGCACAATAATCGATGCCCCATGGTTTGTAAGGAGTGCACAAATCCATCGGGAGACTGACACACCAGAGATTCAGACATTCCTGTCCAGACTGCTGGACAAATTCCTAGCGACGGCGTCCCTTTCGGACAATCCGCTAATCAGAGCCGCGGCAGCTTCATTGCCGGCCGTTGCTCCAGAATGACCATCCTCTTCGGTCATCACATCCCTACCTAAAGGACGGCAGCTAAAACCCTCCGAATAAGCGACATTGTCGTGACATTCGGAAAAATCAGAGATTACAAGTCAGGGCCTTCGGGTCAACTTAACAACCAGGAAAAGTAGTAGTAGTAGTAAAAACAAGAAACCAAACGGAGACAAATTTCTCAGTGATTTTTTTTTGTAATAAATTTGCCTAACGAACAAAATTTTAAAGATATAAAAATAATTTTACAAACTTTTAACGTTAACGTTTCGGAGGGTCCTCTCCCCACGTTTTCAAAACTAAACTAAAAAATAAATTATATTAATTTGTAATATATAAAGTAACGAGTTAAAGTAAATATATTTTTTTGTGTATGTCAGCGATACTTACATTGACAATGATATATGATGATACTATGATATATGATAATGATACTTACATTGACAATGACAATAGATTTTCATGACAGTGACATAAAACAAAAAAAAAAAAATATATTTATATATATATATATATATTCCAAAATTGTATTTATATAAATATATGTAAAAATATATATATATATATATATATATATATATATATATATATATATATATATATATATATATATATATATATATATATATATATATATATATATATATATATATATAGGTAATGTTTACTCTATGATTGGTATTCAAATATTTAAATGTGTTTAATTGTATTCTTTAGAATCGGGAACCATATTGAATTTAAATCTACCGAAGCATAGCAATACAGTTATTTTTATTTAAATTAATTATAGCGGTTTCTTTTAATTTTCTGTATTTTGTTACCGATTCTATTAATACCGTTTTGGAATTATTCCAATCGATTTTATCACCCGATTCCTATGCGTGTTGACAAATTCTAGATTTATTAAAATCGCCCTTTCTAAGAAGGTCTTTTATTCTAACATCTAACGGTCTAGATGTCTCACCTATAGAGAATTTGCTACATTCGCAGGGAATTTTATAAACCACATTTTTGGTATTTTGTTGTATATTGTTTGGTTTAGTCTTTGTTAAAAGAGATCTAAGAGTATTTTTTGTTTTAAATGTCGTTCTTATGTTGTATTTATTTCCTACTCTTTTAATTGTGTCAGAAATACCGCGGATATAAGGAATTGTGAGGTTAATTGTTGGAGAGTTATTATTATTGTTATTAATAACTTGTCTATTTTGTCTAGTATCAAAATTTTTAAACGATTTATCTATAAAATTTTTTGGGTAATTGTTTTTGTTAAATTGTCTTTTATGTGATTTGTTTCTTTTTGTAGCGTATCACTGTCAGTACAAACAAGTTTTGCTCTGTCGTATAAACTTTTATTTACTCCTATTTGACCGATTTTGAGTGATTTGAAAAGAATTTGAGATACCTATCTGTGTTTGTGGGTTTTCTGTAAACTGTAGTTTTTAATGTGTTGTTTTGTTTTAATATTAAAGTGTTGAGGAATGGCAATTTATTCTCCCTCTCCATCTCTAAAGTAAACATAATTGTAGGCTCTCGAGATTTTATATCTTGTAAAAAATATTTAGAACGTCAATGGTATGTTGCCATATAGCAAAAATATCATCAACATATCTAAATAGTTTTTAATGTGTTGTTTTGTTTTAATATTAAAGTGTTGAGGAATGGCAATTTATTCTCCCTCTCCATCTCTAAAGTAAACATAATTGTAGGCTCTCGAGATTTTATATCTTGTAAAAAAATATTTAGATCGTCAATGGTATGTTGCCATATAGCAAAAATATCATCAACATGTCTAAGCCGTATTAATGGCTTTTTAAGAGATTTATTTAAGCACAGAGTTAATAATTCCAAAATTGTATTTATATAAATATATGTAAATATATATATATATATATATATATATATATATATATATATATATATATATATATATATATATATATATATATATATGTATATATATATATATATATATATATATATATATATATATATATATATATATATATATATATATATATATATATATATATGCTTCTGTTGGTGTTATAAGGTATATGTAAACGTAAACCTTTTGGTATTTTTGATATTTTTTGAGTTTTTGATAGTGGCGAAACCCCCAAATAAAGGAAAAAAAATATATATGAACACGCCACAATCATTCAGACATTAACCTCTATTTTAGTTAAATATATTTATATTTAGAACTTATAGGAATGGAAGAGCTTATATATTAGACATTTGATGCTTTATGAGTCTAAAGTATAACAATACTATTAATTCCATTTATCCTAGTGCCTTTATCCTAGATAGCCGAACATATCAGAGTTAGTTTAAAACATTTAATAATCGTATTTTCAATCTTCTCGACGGCATAAAACAGAAGAACAGAAGACCTATTGGGTTTGATAATGATCTGCTGTTGGCTTAAATTGAAATTAATCTCTAATAAACTATCTAGAAATTCCACAATACAATGATGTCTAAAATAACTGAACAAAGTTCAAAGAGAACGAATATGGGTCCATATCAAGTTTCATTTGGAACTACAATTCAGTCTGTAACCATATCCATTTTTGTCCAGGTTAGGCAGGTATCCTTTTCTTCAACAAATTGCTACTAGAAGTGAAGAATGGCTTCTATACAGCAATACACATAAGAAAAAGCAATGGTTCAAGGACAAGGACGACTACTTTGTACCATACCAAAACCAGGTTTTTACATTAAATAAAATGTTACTGTCAGTATGGTTGGATTTTTCAGAAATCATCCACTATGAGGTTCTGGATCATAATGTAGCCGTAAGTGCTGGATATTATTGAGTTCAGCTTGATAAACTATACATGGCTTTGATTCAAAAATGTCCAAGACTGATTAATCGAAAAGGTATTATTCTTCAGCATGACAATGAAAGACATAGCCACCCAAGAAAAAATCCAAATCAGTATCACCCAAGAAAAAATTAAAAAAGTTATGCTGGGACGTATGTCATCATCCACCGTATTCCCATGATGCTGCACCGTCAGATTATCATATTTTCAGATATCTGGAACATTTTTTTCGTGAAAGAAAAAATCCTACTACAACTATGAAAACTGCACTGGAAGAATATTTTACTTCAAAATCGTCCTCATTTTTTCAGACGTCAACGGAAAGTTTGTCTCAGGGATGGGCAAAGATTGTCAATAACAATGGAAGTTGTATTGTAGATTAAAATTGTATTAACTGAAATAAAATTATTTTGTACAATATCACAAACCGACATTACTTATGGGTAAACCTATTAAATTAACTTCTGGGTTTAGTAAAAAATAATTATTTGTGCTGCGAACGTACCAATTTTAATTCACTATACTATATGAGAACTTCGCATTTAAAATTTATCAGAAAACTATTTATTTTTGACAATATAATTGTAGTATAATCCAAACACAGCTGCTCCTAAGCCAGTGGTATGATCATTGCACCCATCTTCAAAATAAGTCATCGATTTCTTGATTCTAGATTTCAAATTATCACCAAGGACGTCTTTGAAACAACCACTATCTTTTTGAGCTTTCGTGATGTAGTAGAGCCATTTATTCTGGAGAAAGTTTACATATCCTTCATAACCACATAGTAGTGCTAAAAAAATAAATATGAAATTGGTTAAAAGAGGTTTACGTTTTCTACAACTTTGCTCCAGGAATAAGTCAAAAACCTCATCAATCCTTTCCCAATCTTCTGAAATTTCCGTAAAAATAATAGAGCATATATCCCGAGTTTGAATGTTGAACAATTTTTCATTTATCATGCAGTTTCTGGCTTTGGCTACTTGCAAAAGAAGCAACCTAAAATCAAAGTTAAGAAAATGAAGACAAGCAATGAGATAAAGAAGAATAACATTACTTATGGGTTAAAATATATCCATAATTACTTTTACTGGTTAAAAAATCGTTCCAACAGTTTTTGGATATGAGGCATGGGATGGTGTCGCCTGAAAATACTTCTGTATCATTGATTATTTGTTCTAGGCAAATATCGGTGTTCCGAGGCTTGAAGTGTTGAGGTGCCATTTCGGTTTCCAGTAAGAGCGGCAATGTGTGCAAAGGTAATAAACGCATTTTAGAAGTATACTTAATTTTTTTAGACCATATATCTTCGTCCACCAAATATTTAAACTCTGCAATGAAAATGTATATATAGTGGGCAGCATTTAATGCCATCCAAACAGTGATTTTTTAGTTTAAGGTTTGGCATTTTACAGTATGGATCTTTTAATCACCAAACAACGCATTAGAATTGTTAAAAGTGTTTACAAAAGTGGTGATTCTGCCTTACGAGCAGAATGTGGTCGCCATAATCGTCCACAATTTTTAACACAGTCAAGAAATTTGAAAATACTGGGTCTGTTACGAATGTGGTAAGCCATGTGCATCATCGTAACGCTCGCCTGATGGAGAATATGGATGGAATTCCTCGGCATTCAGAGTCTGTGGGCTTGTCTTATGGCACATTATGGCCTCTCCTTACAAAATTCAACTCACGCAAGAATTGAAGCCCGTCAACCATGGAATGCGCCGAGCATACGCCGATTGGGTGCTTGAACCTTTACCTGATTTTTCGAACAAAATCTTCTTCAGCGACCGGGTTCATGTCTCGAGGATTGAGTCACACTCAAGTCCAAGCAATAAAATGAAAAAAAAATCATCGAAATATTCTTTTTCAAAATTGATAACAATTTATATGTTAATAATTGGCATCACCAGAAAACATGGCATGAATCAAGTCAATTTATATTTTATTAGATTACACGTAAGTATGTAAGTAAAGTAATGAAACTGGTGGTTCGATTCGAAGCCTTAGCGTTCGATTTGGTAAAACCATTGCCTTTCCTTTTGGAGGGATGGTAGGCCAACATGTGTCTTCAGTGCGAGTTTGAACTTCTTAGAGTCACTTGGTGGTCCGTAGTAATTCTTTTCGGGAACCGGATTTTTATAGTACATTTTGAAAATAAGTGATAACAATTCGTAGAATTTGGACAGCAACTCGAAGTTACACCACAATCCATTTCTAAACTAGGGAAAATTCTAAAAGAGAATCGTTGTGTCCCCTATGAACTTACAGCTGAGAATAAGAGTAGAAGCTTTGATCTTGTTGTGTTGCTCTCCAGATTCAAGGAAAAAAGGATTATAATCTGTGACGAAAAGTGGATTCTCTACGATAATCCAAAGAGACGAAAATCATCGGTTAATGAGCCGTGCTTTATGAGTTGCGTAGTTTGGTTGAAGGATAACTGCTGACCGTTACCAGCAGTAATTGATACAATGGGCCTTTTACACACCTAGTTATGCGCAGGCGCGTTCGTCATGTCAAAAAAAGCGGTTATATGGAAGTTTCGGGCACTTTTTATAAATATGGCTGGACAACAAGCATCATTACCCTTTTTACCAGTGCAATTAAATGAAAAATTAATTGATGGTGCTCTATTAGTGCATTCCACAATAGAAGCACATAATTGTATTTAATTACGACGATGGTTAAAATACTATGGCCATCCCCAAGATGGAAATAAAGCAGAACTTGGTGAAAGGTTAGGATGACATTTATATTCATATTAGGTTTACCTTAATTAATATATTAATAATTTAAAAAATAAAGATTAATAATCAAAAACAAGAAATTATATTAGTTTATTTTTAATAAATTTTGATTTTAACACCGCACAATCGTCGATGGCGATAGTAGATCTTGATATATCATTATCTGCTTTACACGAGATGGATTCCGATGTTTCATTAACATCATGACTTAACGCGGATGCTGATGTATCGTTATGTTCTTCATCAATAATCAAATGTTGGGCATCTTCGCAAATGAGAATGGTTGCGGTATTTTCTTGATGGAAATTCATATTAAATTGCACAAATAAAAAAGTTGTCTAATTTCCACTTACATTCTAGTAAATTCAATTTGTTACTAGAATGTTTGGAAATAAATCGTTATAAACACACAGATGCCCTTCTTAACGACCAAATATACTTTAACCATTCTCTGCTATTAAACATGTTGAAAAAACAGCCTGAATAAGGGTTCTGGAAATTCCCAGAAAAAAAACATGTAAAATTACTTGATTATTATAGTACCTACTACTTGTCACAATACAATTAAATTTTTTGTCAACCATCCGAAGAAGCTACAGGTAGCGAAACTCGTATTTTAGAGAAAAATATAAGTGATAATTAGACAACTGTTTTATTTATACAATCTTCGCAATCCATATTTTCTGCAAAGTAGTTTACATATTCGATGCCTTGGTTCATATCTTAAAACATTATCTTTATTTTTAGATTAAGTTTAGAACAAATTTTAATTTTCATTTCTTTTAATACTGTTATACTCTACCATAGGAGTAATTTTTTAAACTAATTAACTTACGGCATAAGTGTGTTTATATTTTTTAGCCAAACAGAACCTTGATATTTTTATCTACAAAAAACATTTATCATTCGAGGTTATAACATTAGCTATTACATTAAGAATTAAATGGATTAAAATTAGCTCATTAAATGATTTTTTACACAACTGATTGGCTCAGGATGTTCTATTGTTGGACCACTTTTTCCTTCGAAATGAAGTGAACAAATTTACGTATCTTCCTTAATATGATGAGTCAGTTGAAATCGACCATCACCTCATTTACAAGTTTTCGACGATATTCATGACAAGGCTTTGGAAAACTAATAAAGTATTATAAATGCTGTGAAAATGATCTATTACGCGTAGTATTGCTGCAGCGTATACCATAACAGCTCCTTTTTATACTGATACCATTATATATTATTATTAAAATGCTTACTTTATTAATATTGTACGTATATAACATTATAAGTACATAACATTTAAAACTGCACTACTGATAGTGAATTAATAATTAAATATACATTGAAAACATAACATGAGCTTATACACATATAAAGTGCCCGAAAAACATGGCGATAGTTCAGGCATGCACACAAAAAATGTTCAACTATGAAAAGACCTATTAGTGATGCACGTCCACATACAGCAAAAATGACTCTGGAAACGACTATTGAATTGGGCTGAGAGAATTTATCGTTCTCGGCATGTTTTCTAGACTTGGCCCCTTTTGATTTTCGTCTCTTCCAATCTTTGCAACATGACATGACATAGTTGATAGACGCTTCAGATCTCTCGAAGAAGTCGAAAAAAGTCTCAGTGACTTTCTTACATCATAATCACCAAGTTTTTTTCGATCTGCGTTTCGACAGTTGCCTGTAAGGTGGCTAAGTGTATAAAAACGGAATGATAATTATTTTATAAAAGCTAAATCAACATCCAAAGAATACCATTCTGATCTCTTGAGTACATACGTCGCTTCATATAAGAAAAAAGACGAGTTAAAATATTTCTTAGACATGTTTGCCTGAAGTTTTTTTTGTCTGTCTATCTGTTTCGTTATTTAATATGTTCATAAAGTCTGGCTCTAAACCATACAGATTCACGGATCGACATCCCACGGATGACGATTCAAACATTTTTACAGGTTTATTCCCTCATTTCTCTGCATTCGCCGTAGTTACCAGCGTGACACTATTTCGAAAGGTACTTCACATTTTTCTTCTCTCGACAATTCTGTTCATATTATTTCAAATATTAAAATACATTTAAGCTTGAAAAATAAGACTGATACGAGGATTGCTATTTATGTATGCGGAATAATAAACAAAACAAATATTTATTATTGAAAATGGTTTTATTGTTTTTCAAAATTTTCTCCGCGATGATCGATACACTTTTGCATACGTTTGAACCAATTTTCATAGCACTTTTTCCATTGCTATTAAGGTATCTCCAAAACATGCATTTTGACCACATAGCTTATTCTTCACGGACGGGAATAAAAATAAATTATTGGTGCCAAATCAGAACGATACGACGGCGGATAACCCATCAATTCGATGTTTTGACCGGTCAAATATTGAGTTGTTCGGTCCATTGTATAGGAGCTCGCGTTGCTGTGGTGGAGAATGATCCTGCGTCTCTGGTTGTTTTTGTTATTTCTTTAAAAATTTCTGGCAAACAAATGGTTGTGTAGGCAAACAAATGGTTAGCTCATTTTAGAAGACCCATACAGTCGACTGCTGTTTACTCTCGGGCTCATATGCATAGATCTAAGATTCGTCACATGTGTATATTTGTTATACACGGCTTTTCACGCACCTCGATTGTATTTTTCGAGCATTTCTTTGCACCAATCGTCACGAGCCTTTTTTGAGTGGTTGTGAAATTATGTGGAATTTAACGCGCACAAATCTTTTTCACGGCGAGAGTTTTTTGAATGTATGTTTTGTGAATTTAACAATTCGATGATTAATGCCTTTAAAAATTGATTTGTTTTAGTTATTAATTAATGTTTGTTTTACATTTTGATTAAAAAACACGAAGTTTATACGAGAGTCTATTTATGCATACAGAATTGGCATTAATGGTGTTGCTAGACGCCATCTGATATATGCATTGTAAAGTTTGACATTGTTGTATGTATACGTACTCAGAATGTTTTGTCATACGGATGCTATTTGTGTTGTTTACTGACATGAAAATTTCTTTTAACTCGTGATAATTTTCGTGCAATAATTTTCATTTTCGACGTGGATTATCTCAACAATAGTATATCGAACAATCACCTCGACTTTTGGCGATAAAGCACCATTTAAAACTACTGGTTTAGTGAATTCAATCCTGAAAGTCGTTTGCTCACGGACGAATTTAAAGGAGGTCGTCCAAAATCGGTTGTTGTACCAGAAAACACCGATACTGTGCGCGAACTAATAAAGCAAGATCGTCATGTGACATACCGAGAGATTGAGGCATCCCTTGGCATTAATATGACAAATATACACAAGATTTTATAAGATCGTTCAACCGTGAAAAATATTTGTGTGCGTTCGATTCCATATAATTTGACAAGCGCTCAAAGGCTCGTGTCGATTGGTGCAAGAAAATATTCCAAAAATCTTTAAAAAATAGTCAAACCCAACAATTGTTGTTTACGCAAGAAGCACTTTGAAGCAAATGGTCGCCGGTTTTTGGGGATAAAAGGGCATGTGGCTACAGTGCCACTAGGGAATCGAAGAATGGTCAATTCTAAATGGTACACAATCATTTGTTTGCCAGAAGTCTTTGAAGAAATAAGAAAAAACAACCAGTGACGCATTCTTCACCATGACAACGCGAGCTCTCACACAACGGACCTAACAACTCAATATTTGACCGGTTAAAACATCGAATTGATGGGACATCCGCCGTACAGTCCTGATTTAGCGCCCAATGATTTTGTTTTCTTCCAGTCCGTGAAGAATAAACTACGTGATCAACGGTTTTAGACTCCAGAAGAAGCGGTTGATGTGCTCAAAATGCATGTTTTGGAGGTACCTCAATTTATTTATCATTCCAGATACATAAATAGCAACCCTCGTAGACAACCCCCAAGTAAATTAAAAAGTTATATAATACGCTTACCTGTATCATATCATTTCTAATACTTACTCCAATCATTTCCATTCTTTAGATCCTTTCCAAAAATAGTCCTACTTTTTTCGATAATTTGTGAGCTCTTGTTGAAAATTTTTAAAGTACTCTTATCCATGACATGCGTTCCATTTTGATACGCACTTTTCATAAAACCTGATGAAGTACAAGAAAAATTATCTGACCACTTAAAAGTTTTCTATAAAATGGCATACTTCGAACAAATGCCACTCCAAGACAACAGTCTACATTAACTCTATGCAGATTTTTCTCAATATAATCCAATGAAGTTTCCAATCCATGTCTGACCACTGTTATCGTCTTGTAGTCCAAACCACAAGATCGCTGTGGAAAAATAAAAAACAAAAAATAAGCAGCAAATAGGCAAGTAGGCCGTATCATCAAGAGTCGTATTAAAACTAAAGAGAAAAATTTGGCTTCTCGAGCCTTTATATAGAAAATTTTCCAAATGTAAAGAAGAGTTCAGAGGCGTGGTGTTGTTGCAATACATTTTCTTTTAATTAAAATTTAAGACAGTGAGAAATTTAAGCAAAACAATTGTCTTTTCGTTCGGTAATTAAAGCCCTTTATTTATACCGAAACCTATTCATATTGATGCAAGGTGAAGGTTTCGTCGAGTTTTTTCTTTTGTTTTTCTTTGAACATATTATTAAAAATACAACAAAAATAGTTGTGATAATAAAATAAAGCAATGAGACTGATTTTTTATTCAGTTGAAATTACAATGCTACATTATCTCCTTCAAAATAGTTGCCTTGAGAAACCACACAATGTTGGAGTTTGTCCACTTTTCATAGCAGTGCTGTAAATCAAATATTGGAATCGCATTCATCTGGTCGGTTATGGCCTTCTCAATGATTTTCAATCAAGTGAATTTTCAATCTTGGGAAATGAAACAAGTCACAAGGACTTAAGTCTGGAGAATAAGATGGCTACGGAGCCACAGTCATGTTTTTGCTTGCCAAAATGTTGGTTAATTGAAATCGCTGTGTAGCAAAGCGTATTGTCGTGATGAAGCATCCAGGTGTTCTTAATATTCGGTACCTCAAGAATTTATCGGTAAAAATGTTGGTTTACCGTTTGGCTTTGAAGCACAAATTCCTTATAGACGATCCCCTGGCTATCAAGAAAGCAAATCAGCATGTTTTGATCTTTGTTTTGCTTATGCTGGCTTTTTTGTGCATGGTGAGGTTGGAGTGTATCATTCCTGGCTCTGGTGTTTCGTTTCCGGATCGTATTTAAACATCCAAGACTCGTTACACGTAATGATACGTTCCAAAAAATGAGGATCATTTTAAATCCAAAAAGTCCAGTCATGTTTCTCTTCTGATTCTGTGAAAGGTTTTCGGAACCATTTTGCGCAGATTTTCTTCATGCTCATTTTTCAGAATGCATTAGAAAAATCCGGTTCATGAAAAGAACTGCCACGGACTACCAAGTGACTAGCGAGTTCAAATTCGTGCTGAAGACGCATCAGATATTTGTCTGCCTCCACTCCAAAAGGGAAGCCAACAACAAAAACAGCTTTATTTGATTTTATTTATTTGTTTTGACATATTTGTTTGATATCCACCTGTTTAAATTATCTTTACTTTTGGTACGTTGGTGACATTTTCAGTTTATTGTCTAGTTTCTAAGGGAATGAAGAATATTAAATAGATGACGAGAAGAAATTTAACGATACTTGGCAGGGAACTAATAATTATCCTACCAAAAGAACCAACAAAGTAAAAAAGAATCAACATTTTTTTCTTTATGTATTTTAATTTAATATAGTATTGTATGATTTAACCTTTAACACTTCACTTGTATCTTATGTATTTTAACTGACACATATGGTTTAAAACAGTAGACCAGGTTCGAAAAATAAAAGATCACCAACTTTCTAATACGAATATATTGATCAGGTCTTTAAGTGATGGATATATTCACCAAAAATAAGTGAGAGCAAACCTATATTTCCTTACTGTAAATTGTCGATCAATGAAATTAAGAGAGTTGACTGCATAGACTTGTCATGTCAGATTCATCTGATTTAGGCAGTGGCGGCTCGTGGGTTTTTAAAGTGGGGGGGGGGGGTCGTAGAAGAAAATAGTTCTGCTGAAGATTTTTTCTGCTTTCCCCTTCCTCCTTTTTTACTTTTCGTGCTATTGAAACCCTATACAGGAGGTGAACCAGAGTGTTTTGCTCTGAAAAATTGTTTACTGTAATAAATGCTGGATGGGCGGCGCCACAACGCCCTCCCTTACGAGCCGCCACTGGATTTAGGCCATTCAGAGTGATACTCTGGATATTTTTTACCTTTCAAAAGGCCTTAATTAATTGATTATCAAAATTGTTCAAAATGTCTAAGAAAGTTCGTTGGTCAACCAAATTCCACCAGTTAAAAGGCATCAGCATTTTTAGGTTTGCTTGTTTGTTGATTAACACTCAAAATTCAATTTTTCTGAGCAAATATTAATAATTCAAAGCAGCAAAGCTCTCCGACTTAATTAAAACTTTCCTCTACTTTTTATTTGAGTTGCACTGTTTTACACTTAACAAATTGTTCATTTGATACCATAAAATATGTTCATATAGGATTTTATATATTTCTCGAATTAATCTGGCTTAAAGAAAATAAAATATGTTTTTACAGAAAAATTCTGGATAGGAAGCCTTAAGTATATTATCCCTTAGTACTTTGACGTTAAAGTTACTTCTTTGATACTAGATGAGACTGTCGAAATTATGTTATTTTGATAATTAACAAAGAAGCAAGGTTATAAGGTTATGTTTACGGTACCGTTCAGAAAATTCATTATTTTTCTCTTGAAGTATTGGGTTTTCAAATAAGTTTCGATATAATTTTCACGTAACATATGTCAGCAGGTAACAAAGCCAGAAGAATGGAATGTTGGATATAATACGCCCAATCCTCGAAAAAGGAGATATTCTACAATATAAAAATTATGCTCATAAATGTCGTCTACAAGATCCTCTACTCAAGATGATGAAATAATAAATGGGAATTATTTGGCAGGTTTCCGAAGTGATAAATATATCATGATTCAAATTTAAATATTAAGACAAATTTTAGAAAAAAAAAACTCAAAGAATATAAAAATAAAGTTTTATGGTTAGAAGCGCATCAGCTACTAAGAAGGCTATTTACCGATTGGACCTACAGCTACATGGGTTACGAACCATGGTCATCGGTTAACAGAAAATCCCGGTCAGCACCCCACGTCGGATTATCAAACCAACGAACTGGCGAGTGACCAATGTAGAAAACCTTACAGAAAGCTCTGGTCTTACCCAGCCTCGAACTGGCGTAACTGAAAGGTGATAGAAAATTTAAGATGGCCTGGTAAATTTTAGAAATTGTCTACATGTATGGGTATCGAACCCACCACCACGCTAACTACCGTCTCGTCAAGCCACCGCCTTGGTCACCGCGGCTAACCTGGCTCCGTCAAAGAATATGATCTCGACATTCACCATATCTTTGTAGATTTCAAATCGACCGCTACTCTGTTCGGTAATAATTGACGAAATAATTCGGCAATAATTATTAAAAAACACTTGGAAAATTTATTAAAAATGACAATGGGTGAAGCGGAAGCCAAGAGGTCTGCATTATCTTGTATATTTTTTAGAAAATATAGTACGGGATGCCAACGTAATACCAACAGGCACAATATATTATATACAAGCACAATGTGCGGTTGATGTTGATGTTATAAGACGTACACCGAAAGGCGAAAAAAGAGGTATTTCTAGCACTAGAAACTTTCGTTAAAAATTTTGGGCTGCTGGTTAATCAACGAAAATTCCTGGGAGGGCTATGGATGGAAATTGGCTCCAAATTGGAGAGTATCAGACTAAGAGGTAAAGAAGTTTATTTAGCTTTGATCGATGGATCGATGGACACAATAATGACATTCATGAGACCTGGGCCATGACTAAGACATAATAGTGATTGGAGTGTTTTGAAAGGAAATTCTTGAGAAATATATATGGTGCAGTATGTGTATACGGACTATGACCTGAGATATATAATTTTCAATCCAAAAAACCCAAAAAACCGCCTAAGATAGACTAGATATGTCCTAAGAAGGAAATAAGACGATTCTGTGAGAAAAACGATATTCAGGCACCTAATAGAATCAAGGAAAAGAGGGAGACCGAAAAGATTCTTGGATATAGCGGATAGAGATATATATATATATATATATATATATATATATATATATATATATATATATATATATATATATATATATATATATATATATTTTTTTTTTTTTTTTTTTTTTTTCAATGCACGTTTACTGCGATTCATACATGTGTATTTCAGTACTACTGATCAGCAATCGCCACAAACAATCCCCGAAATTGTTACTGTACGTATTACTGTATATTGTTGGCTGTTAACGAAATTGTCAAATTGAAAGGGTTTTAGTTTGTAGTTTATTATATTTTATCGTCCATATTCTTCAGATTTATAAGGAGAGTGTTACAAGACCACTGTATTTTTTATATTAAGTAGATAATATTTTATTACATTCTAACCAATACAAATTCAAAGAATTTGTAGTACAGTAGTAATTATGTATTGTTTGTGTTGAATCAGTTTAAAATGTTCAAATATTATTTATTAAGTTATCAATTGGCATAAGCTGTAATAATGTATACGATGGATGTAGTATACATCATAAGACTTCACTGAGCAGTCATAAATGAAACTAAAGGTTAAAAAAATTCCATATACTACAATGATTAAAAAGTAACATGGCTTTTAACCTTCGTATACCTTCGCCAAATTTTATAACACCTATACCCTTGTACGATCTGACAGACCGAAAGTTCGGAACCCTATTTTATGTTTTTTTTTTAATTTTATGTCGTGTTTTTTCTCCGTCATCCGTTTCAGTACAGTCTCTTTCTCTTGTCAGTTGAGATTAATTGAGTTTTTTTTTGTTCATTAGTGTACTTTGCAATCCGACTAAAAATAACCTCCATATTGCACTTAATTCTTTCAAACACCTAGCTTCAACTTTAACACCTGGAAGTTGCGTTACTGTGTTCCTAGCACGTCTTCTTACTTGATTCGAAGCACGAGTTTTGTTCCATCTCGTTCGATTATCCTTTCCCAGATCATAATCCCTAACGTTAAATGATCTACTGACTCCATTTGAGAGCCACCCTCCTGTGCGGAATGATCAACTTGCTCATGTTCAAAATCACCTTCTTGTTCGGTTTTTAATCAATCCTCTTGCATTTCAATAAAATCCTGTATCTCGCTGTGGTTGCCATCTTCATAGCCAGGGTCAGAATTTTCTTCCAAAATCATTTTAAGTTGACTTTCATCCATTTTGTTGTTAATAATTATTACCTAAAAATAATAAAAAATATTTAAACTAGGCTATATAATACAAAAAAACTATAAAAAAACAGAGCAATATCGTCGGTCTCACAGACCAAATGTCGCCAAATATGTCGGCGAATACTTATTGCAGTGTGCGATGGAGCGTTATTATGATGTAAGAACCATGCAATCTCATCATTAAAAATTATGCACTTTAGAATGTCATCATCCAAAGATAACATCTCTTCGGCAATTTTAACATATCATTATTTAAAAAATTAATGAAATATTTTCGGAACAATACCAGAAAATACGCAAGACAATCTTATATTGTTTTTGAAAATTAATTAAACTGATCCAAATGATATTCCAGTAATATCTACAATACACTCAGTACAAGATTCTGGGCTTTGGTAATGTCTTTTTCATTGTTTGACGTGGAACGTCTTCTACTGCTTTTTAACTACTCTTCAACTGCTTCTCTACCATTTTCAAAGTCCTTGTACCTTCATTACCATCATCATCACTCAGCCATTGTCTATCCACTGCAGGCTGAAGGCGTCTTCAGCATGTTTCCAACTTACGCGGTCCTCTGACATTCGGGTCCAATATACTTGATGATGTCATCAGTCCGTCATGTTTTCGGTCTTCTTGGTGGACGTTTATGATCAACAGGTATTCATTCCATGATTGCTGGTCCATCTGTCATCACATCGCCTTGCTATATGGCCTGCCTGTCTCCATTTCTATTAATTTTCTCTTCCAATGATGTCATATATTTTCGTTTGTTCTCTGATCCATGTCATGTCTTTCTGTCCTGTCAAGCATACATTTTTCCATTTCCTTCTGTGCTACGCGACGTTTTTAAAGTGGGTGTGATGTGAGTATCCATGTTTCACTTCCGTATGTTATAACGGACAGGACGCACTGATCAAATATTTTTCTGTTATGTACTGTATCCTGATAACCTGAATGTGATTCATGTTACTAAAACCAATTCTGAATCCTGCTTGCTGTCTTGGTTGTGCGACATTCATTGGTTTAATATTATTTTAATTATTATCTTGGGGAAAATTTTGTACATTGTGTTACATTATTTTGTACAAACTTATTGGGCGGTAGTTTTTCCAAATATTCCTATGCTCGTTTCTTATGAAGAAGAATTATTTCAGCACTTTTCCATTAGTTGGGTATTTTTTGGTGTTCTTTGAAACATTTTGAGTACAATTTTGCCAGTATTTTATGCAAAATTTGACCACCCGTTTTAGCATTTACCGTTACCGATACTAGTGCACTTATGTCTTCATCCACCAGAATGTCTGGCATTTACTCTTCCGTGGGCATTGCTGTCTTTGACTTGAACTCCTATATATATATACATATATATATATATATATATATATATATATATATATATATATATATATATATATATATATATATATATATATATATATATATATATATATGCATTCTGTGTACTCATTTACAAATCCCACGTAAAATATTACTTAATTTTCTTTTCTGCTTTAGCATTGTACGTAGTTACGATGTCCAATTTGACCGCGATAGGTTAAACGAAAATTTGTGTGCCGAATCGCGGAAAATGTTGCATAAATCGTTTAAAAAGGGTCGAAAAGCGGTAGTTCGCCTTGTTGTGGTCGACCTTCAACGTCGAAAACATCTTCAAAATCAAGAAGCTGGTGCTCGAAAATCGCCGTATGAGCCTTTTAGAGTTGGCTTCACAGGTGGTTCCGAAAGAGCTCAGTTTTGTCCAAATACAGCATCGTAAACAGGTCTCTGAAGACATGATTTCCCGAGTTTTTACGAACCCCACCTTCATGAAACGCATCGTAACGGATAACGAGACATGGGTTTACGAGTACGACATGCAGACAAGTCTTCGGACTGGTGCCTAGAAAACGAAACTTAAAAATCCGCGTTAAAGTCACTCGAAAAACGAGGTCACAGTTTCCTTCGATTACTGTGGTGTGGTGCACTATGGTGCACTATGCAGTTTTTCCAGAGGGACAAAATGCGAATAAAGAGTTCTATTTTGGCGTCATGAGGAATTTGCGTGAGAATATCTGTCGAAAACAGCCAGATCTCTGGAAGGATAATTCATGAATCTTGCACCACGATAATGCACCATTGCATAAAGCCATCGTGATACAAGAGATTTTGGGTAAAAACTCAACGCACGTCATAGACCAAGCACCGTACTCGTCTGATATGGCCCCGTCTGACATTTTCGTGTACACTAGGCTAAAATTACCATTTCGAAGAGTTTTGAGCCAATTGAGGCCATAAAAGAAAATTCGCTGAAGGAGTTGAAGGCCATACTTCAATGAACCTACGATCAATGTATGGACGATTGAATCAAGCAGTGGCACAGTTGTACTGCACTCGACAGGGCCTATTTTGAAGGTAACAAAATAAATTTTGATGAATAAATAAATTTTTTGTTTTTTATGCAACAATTTCGGGTACTTATTACACAGAATGTATATGTACATATTTATTTTCTAGGCGATTAGATGTGCTTTCTGTATATTACATTGAAATAGTTTTTTTTCACATCATTGTATGCTACACCTGTGTGGGACAGAAAAATCAGTATTCTAAAGAGCAATTTTAAGATTGCCGCAAATGTTTGCCAATATATTTATATTACAACGTAATTGAATGCTTCGTTGGTGATACAAATAAAGATAAAGTGGCAACAAATTTACATTAAAGTGGTATGAAATTAAGTTTTGTTGGTTGATTTAAGTAAATAGTATATTTGGCAAGAAGTAACAATTATAAAAAAAAAATATGTATTGCTTTTTACAACATATACAGTATTTTTAATATTAGACCATGTTCATTTGTATTGAATCAGGATCATCTTGAATCAAGCTGGCCCTTAGATCCTTACTTATATTGTATACATTTTTCCTTGAAATGGAGTTATAAGTTTACGAGCTAGGGATCCTCTAATTGACCTAGGAGCTCATGAAATATTAAATGACAATTTTTGATAATATTTTCTCAATGCGTCCAATGTTCCACTAACTTCACTTTTACATCTTTTCGAAAAAATTAATAAACACGGTTTTTATATCAGTTTAAAGGTGATTATAGTGTAGCTATTTCAGATTGTAATATTATGATAACCTAAGTTCGTATAGTTGAGTATCGTACTTAATGTCAATTTTACGATTAAAAAATAACACGTTTTAAAAATTTTTAAAACGTTTTAAAAACATTCAAAGGTGAGTCCAGGATATGTATCTTCAAGAACATATTGTACCCCAAAGCTTTGTATGAGATCAAAGGTTCATTAATTAAATCTTGGAAACTATTAATTTAAATTAATTTATCTTTGTACTGGGAGAAAATACATTCCAGCCGTTTAATTTAGATTCCAAAAGCTCAGCCCCAATCATTTAGGTCACCTAGTTCAATAACTTGGGTTCTTTTGAAGTACTTGGTTCTTAAGTTGAATCGCACTCTGTCCCTAAGTTATCGTCTTGACTAGCAGTATCTTCTTAAATAATTCGGCACTATGTGGGATTGCTCTTTTTGCAGATAACAGGTCTGGGTACTTTATGGTGTGTTTCGGCTTAGTTGTGATAGTCTTTATGGCAGGCTAACAAAAATAACAATCCTGTTGGTTTCGTCCAAATCATTAGCACAGCAAAGGGCATAAGTCTAGACCCCTAAGCTCAACCCAGCAGAAGTATCACACATGTTATACATCAAATATGTGGGACCCAGGATTTATCTTGATGGTGCACATGAAAATCAAAGTAACTCGAATAATTTTTGTTTACTAATTAAAGTAAATTAAATTACTAAATTAAATTAAAAGTTAATTCCCCACACACGTAACAAAAACTATGCGGATGATTTAAACACTTTCGTGGAATATTTACAGCCTTAGGGAATACCAATAAATTTAAATTTTTTTACTCTGATAGCTATCTAACTTCAGAAATGATGTTATTCAAACATAAACACGTATATTAAACTCCTGAGTAATTTTTACATTATTTTTTTAATATTAGATAATTAATCTTGATTTTTTAACAATAGTACCAGACAAAAGAGACCAAAAAATATATCTTATATTTATTGACAAATGGAATGGAAAAGAATAGATAATATAGAAATTGCTTGAATCAAAATAATTGTCTTGGTCTTTACGCACCGTGGAAATAAAAGTTCCCCAGAACTTATCTGATTTTCATAGAACAAAATTATGAAAATGTATTTTTGGGCATTACTTGTGCAAAAATATGAATTTTTGCTGAATTAAAAAAAAATTGTTTAATTTTTTTATAACTTTATTTATTTTTCATTAAAAGAATCTTCTCTTTCACTGCCTCTTCTTGATCTTTTTTAAATCTGTTTCTACTGTCATTTTTGGGTTTTATTTTTTTGACACACATTATAAATTACGGAGAGTATTCTTGTAATTTAAAATTATAATGTCATAAATTTTTAGAATATTTAAAAATCATTCTCTTAACAATAAAGAATTAAAAGGCAAATTTTATGGAGGTGAAATAAATAAATAAAATGGTTTTTATCAAATAAAATATAAGTTATATGTAGCATACGGGTGTAGAGTGAAAAGTCGGAAACTTTATAAATGAAATATTTTTTTTATGAAAAATCCATTTTTTTTAGCTATAGATTTCGCCCAGATATTTTTTCACTTTTTTATGCTTTCCAAAAAATACGACTTGCCGAAGTCTACAATATTGTCCTTTGTTTCGGCGGTGATCTTTATATTTGATATTAATTTCATTCCTGGAGAAGGATCCTACCTTTAATTTTTCGTTGAGGAGCCAGAGCTAGCTTTAATAATATTCAGCAAAGAAACTGCCAAGAATAAATTACTTAAACGAATAGAAAAACATCCATTAACTGTATTGTTATTATTTTTCATGTTATAATAGTTGATAAGACTCAATTTTTGTTTATTATAATATTTTTAAAATACTATTTTCAGATAATATACGATTAAAGCGTATCTTTATTAAGAGCACTAATATTTTATGGTTTTATATATTATTAATATACATGGTGGATATACATGAATTTATATAATGTTTAAACAACACAAATAATCTGGTTTTAACATACATTTTGTTAGTGCGAATGTTATATTAATTTATTGATTGGTTAAATTAAAAATGGTAACTATCGGTAATATATTTTAAAACAATTTTGTTTGAACAAGATCCTTCCTGTATTTTAACACTTATCACCAACATTTCCAAGAGTTTCAAAACAATCTGAGAGAATTTAATTCATTTCGACGTAACCTTGGTACCCGTCTTTAGTACGACGTCAATTTCATAGCAGGTTATAAGTTATAAAGTGTGTTCATTCATTTCAAAAAGCGGTTTAAAATGGAAATAAATTTTATTGGGAAAAGGGCACTTGTTACTGGAGCAAGTCAAGGTATTCACATTTATCAGAATGCTAATAATATATTGCTAATTATTGTGTTAAATTTATTTCTCTGTATATTTAGTTGCCTAATAAATTCATTCATTTTTAAAATATATGTTTATAATTTCCTTGTAGGCATTGGACGTGAATTAGTTAAAAAACTAGCTGCATTGGGAGCTAAAGTTATTGCTCTGGCAAGAAATAAAGAGCTATTAGGTGATTTTAAGATTATTATATAGTTACGTGTTAGTTAATATATTAAGTGTACCCATTAGTAATATTGACTTTTGATGCTGTACATTTTTTTTAAAGAGTTAATCCAGTTTTTATTATTGTTAAGTCACCTCTCTTCTAGACAAAAATTAGCCGACGCAATAAGAATTTTTTCCACAAAGAAAATTTTCCATAGATCTGAAAAGATCGGTCTAATAGAGATTTGACGGTCTAGCATCAGGAGAATATGGTGGATGAGGAAGTACTTCCTAACCCACCTAACTATCCACCCTAACTCTTGGATTTTTTCTTGGGTGATTCTGTCACTATTAGGACTGCAGAATAACTGAGTGGGCTGAATCATGCTGCAGAATAACACCTTTTTGATTAATCAATGTTGAATGATTTTGAGTCAAAGCCATGTCTGATCTATCACGTCGAGTACAATAGTATTCAGCACTTATGGTTTCATTAGTATTCAGAACCGCATAGTGAATAATTTGAGTAACATCTCACCTTAAGTACACTTTTTTAGTACACCTCCAGTAACAATTTGTTCAAAAGAATCTTTATCTAACCTGGTCAAAAGTACACTGCAGATGGTTACACGTTGAATTTTATTTTTAAATAAGAGTTATGGCACCCATATTCCGTCTATTTGCATTTTATTTTAAACACCGTTGTATTGATGATATATACATATATATATATATATATATATATATATATATATATATATATATATATATATATATATATATATATATATATATATATATATATATATATCAGTAGATGTTAGAACTTAGAACGTAAAAAACTTTACTTATGGGTACCTCTGATATACGAAATATTGCTACATTGTAGTTTTTTAGAGTCTTTACAAAAAGAAGTACCGAGTATTGACATATATCCTGTAGATTTATCGGAATGGTCGGAAACGGAAATTGTGTTGGAACAAGTGGGCGATGTTGATCTTCTGGTAAATAATGCCGGTCTTGCCGTTTTAGGACCGTTGCTTGATGTCAGTGAAGAAGATGTGGACAGGTTTGCATTTCTAAGAAGCACTACAGAGTCTGTTCAATGGAAAATATTATTTATTTGCCTAACTAGCTTGTGATAGTGAAGAAGTAAGAACGTTCTTATATATATATATATATATATATATATATATATATATATATATATATATATATATATATATATATATATTCAGGATCAGGTTCATCAATAACCGTTCAAACAAAAAAAAATTAAAAAGAGGCTGAAATGTCCCTAATGATTATTATGAGTCTGTGATGTTAATCATGAAACTCACTGATAGTCCTAACTCCACTGTACTCTCATTTTATCAGAAAAATTCCGCTCATATTCCCCTGATTTGGTTCGGTGTAATTTCTTACTATTTCCAAAGCCGAAATTAAAAATGAAAGGGAAGCGTTTAGACAAGACTTCGAATATCTAACAGGCTTCGACTGTGGCTCTGAAGACAATTTCCAAAAATTAGAATCAAGAGTGTTACAGTTTTATAAAGTATTTTTGTCGCAACTGGTATTTTTTCCATTGGACAAACTCTGTATTAAGTGAAATTTTATCAAATTTACAAAGTGCAAATAAAACATGAACAGCAAATAAAACATAAGTAAAACTGTTTTTATTACAGGGTTTTTAGTATAAATGTAAAAGCAGTTATTAATGTCACAAAATACGTAATCAAGAATTTGTTGGCAAGAAATTTACCAGGATGTATTGTTAATGTCTCTTCTCAAGCTTCGGTCGTAGGCTTAAATAACCATACGGTCTATTGTGCTTCAAAGGGAGCGGTAGATGCCTTTACCAGAGCGGCAGCTTTAGAATATGGCCCTCGTGGCATCAGAATTAATAACGTCAACCCAACTGTTATAATGACTGATATGGGACGATTAGGATGGTCTGATCCAAATGTCGCAGGACCCATGTTAGCTAAAATTCCTCTTAGACGGTATTTTTTCTTATAGTTTTTATGAATGAATTTTTTAATTAGTCTTTTTTCAGATTTGGTGAAGTGGAGGAGGTAGTAAATTCCATAATCTTCCTGTTGAGTAACTTATCATCTATGACTACTGGTTCAAATATTTACGTAGATGGAGGTTATGTATCAATTTAATATTTTTATTGATGCCTTATTTTATTATTTGTTGTTTTGAGAAAAACATTGTTTGGAATAAAAAATTTTAAAATGTGAAAAATATGAATGAATTATCGGCCTTTTTTAACTACATTTATTTATGAAAGAAGTAATACAAACTTAATCTTTGAAGTAATCTCCTACACTTTGTATACCCTCCTCGCCATCCTTATCAGTATCGCCACCTTTCAGGCAATTGTCAAATCCCAAATCGAAAAAATTCGGCGGTTTTGATACACTGAGGCTTTTTCGACTTCCTCAAGGGATGTGAAGCGGCTATCAAAGTCATGTTACAGGGATCGCAAGAGATGAAAATCCGAAGGGGCCAAGTCTGGAAAATACACCGCGTGCGATAAAATTGCCTAGGTCTATGGATACAATCCGAACTAGGTGATTGTTTCCATAGTCCTTTATATTGTATGTGACCGTATGTAGTCCTGAAGCAAAACATTTAGTTTCTTTCTTCTCTTGTCAGTATAAGATAGGCTTTTTTCCTCTAGAGTGCAATTAACTATATATAATGCTACTGATAAAGGTCAATCAGTAGCAATTGATTTGTGTTAGTTGCACTCTGGAGGAAAAAAGGCCTATCTTGACAGTGACCTTTAACCATATTGAAGCAACTTATAATGGTCGACGCTCTGTTGATTACACTATATCAGATGTTTCCAACCTTTTCTAGACCACCGCTTCCTTTACAAGAAAAAAAATCCAACGCCCCCTCTTCCATAATAGTTAATTATACCAAATATTAAAATATTGTTGCACATTACCTATACCTATTTTATTTGTCTATTAATCTATTAAGCATCATAAAGTATAAATTAATCGGAAATACCATCAATATCAAGAATTATTTAATAAAAAAGGCTGGTGGCGTTTTAACAACTTGTTAATATCGGGTTCCAAACATTCGCAAATCGTCACGTTTAGTGATGTGAGTCTGTCCCTTTTCTTATAAAGTAAATTTCCATTCCGCAAAAAGATCTCTTTTAGAGCTCTTCAAGGATAACATGATCTGGATCTGCACATGCTAATTTAAAATTTGTAATGCCTATTTACGTGAAAACAATAAGAGAATAATTTTACATAGCTAGATAAAATATTTATTCATAAAACACTAGGTATTTTCAAAGTATATTAATATATTAATTTCCTTAATAAATAGGTCCGCGACGGGCGCCCCCCTTGACTGTCTTAACCCGCCCCGCCTTCATCGAAGGCTCCAGAGCCCACTGGTACCGCTCCCGTTGTAACCAATGCATTATTTAAATAGCAACACTTTTTCGGGGTGGATATTTGCTTTTGTGGTATTCGTTGATGGCCCGCCAGGATTAATCCACAATCTTTGTCTCATTGGATTATCGTAGGATTCGTTACAGGTCATAATCTTATGCAGGAAGTTCTTTTTTTTTTAATCTGGAGAGAATTGACACATCATCAAAGTATCTCTTCTAATTATTCTCAGCTGTGAGTTCACAGGAAACATAACGACTCTCCATTTAAATTTTCTTTAGCTCGATGAAACAGTTAGAGATGATTTGCGGTATTGCTTCGACTTCTTGTACGAGCAGTAGCAATCTACGACAAGTATTTTTTTAGGTTTTTTTGAATGCTATTAATGCTTTTAATAATGCATAGATGGTAGGGTATATTATTCGAATCATCTTTTCTAAATGGTTTTCTATTAATATAAATTAGATTTTAAATGTATTTTTATACAAACTTTCATGTAAACTTGCATGTAAAATTGTCTTTTAACAAATATATTTTTACAGATAATCTAGTACTTGTTTGAAAGCTGATATTGTGTCGTTTTAACATTTCATCAGCCATATAATTTTCATTTACAGAAATGGTGCAGCGGTAAAAAAAGATATTTGAAATTCTAAGATAGGTCTCTGTTTTATTAGTTTGCATTAGTTCATCATGTTGTATAGAGATGGCATCATATATTTCAAAAATCGCTTTGCCTAGTGGAATTTATAGTAATACGTTTATAAATTATTAGATGGCGCTGATTCTATGTTTTAACGGTTTGATATTAGTATAAGTAAATATACTAAAACTTTAAAGGAAAATAGATTACAGCTTATAGCTTTACGTATTCTTTAAATGTGCTTTGGAAAAACATTACTATGTGGTGCGTATTTAAAATATAGGTAATAATGTTCTCTAATTCAAAGTAAGAGTGTTATAATATTAAAAGTGTTTGCTGATAATATGTTAATCATGATATCTAGAATCTGATTAAGAATTAATATATAAACTATCCTTGCGATAAATATCACACCAAAATTTTTAAATGTTTTAAATATAAAAAACGGTTTTTATAAAAATATTTAATAGAATCGATCCCCTTTATGACCCAGGTTTAGATAATTATAATTAAATTTAATATATAAAAAAATAACACAAATATTTTTCTCAGACTTTTCCGGGTTTATTGAAATACTGTAATTGAAGTAACAACTTATTGTATGTTAAATATCCTAAATTTGAATAAGTTAATATTTTCAATAGAACATGCATTGCAGGCATGTGATATTTCCTCTACTTTTGTTTATTTAAAAAGTAATTTATCTTTGGGCAATATCATTACTATATGCATTTGTTTCAACTGGTTTGTTAAGTTTATATTTTAAATTACCCAATGTATTCATCGTCGGTATAAACCAGGTGTGCTAATTTGTCTATGAAATTCCAGTTCATAGACACATAGACCTCGTTTTTATTTAGTATATTGATTTGATCTAATCCATATTTTGGACACTGTTTTTTTTTGTCTTCGTCATCTACGGGGTAAATGAGGCCTAAAGATTAAGAGATTTAAAGATTATAATGATCATGATGATGTATTTTCAGTTTTATCAGTTAAATTATATTAATTATAAAAATTATATGTGTTAAAAACTGACGCGTTTTTTGTATAGTTTTCACTTTAAGTTCATTTTAACTGTTATTCGCTTTAAATATAGATGTTGATTAAACAGTTACTTTTGGCTTGGGCAAAAATTATTTAATGATCATTATATGGCATTGTCATGGAAATATAATTATTCCCACATGCTGGACCTAAAATCGTGTTAAACGTCACATCAGGGCAAGTTTCTTAAATAAGTTGAGACCTTTGCCTTTTTAATTCGATTTATGAGAATCAGAAAATTAAAAAAATTCTATGATTCTATAAATTCTGCAAAAAAAAACTCAAAGAGATTAACCACTAAACACCAAATCTCTTGTTTCCAGTTTCGGACGGACGTTTTGTTAACCATGTGAGAACGAAGATTTCTATAGAAGTATTGATCAATTAGGGGTCAAGAATTTATGTTAAAAATTAAGGAATAAAAGAAATAAAAATTTCTACATCCAACCCGGTGAAAAATTATAGGATTTTTGGCATGTTTCTAAAAGCCTCTTTGGTTTCATTTGTTTAATTTTAGATTAATTGTCTCATTATTTGTGAGTTTTCGTTAAAATTGATGTTAGGAAGTTTTTTTTGAGCGATCCGCCTTTAGTTCTATCTGCGATGCGATCTATGAATCTCATTTCAATTATTTTTCTGATGATATTATATTATTGATTATTTGATACATGCACACGATTTATCATATCCAATATAGAAAGTCTACTAATAAATTACATCAATTACATTACTAATAAGTGCAATAATGTTTCGCTAGTGTTCTGCAGAGAAATCGACAATTGAAATTATCTCAAAATTCCTACCTCCTACTAAATATATAAAAGAGCTATTTTTTACGGACAAAAGATTGTTATTTCCAAAAAATGGAAACACTGTTTATTTAATATTTTCAAAAATACTATTAAATTATACCCTGTAGCGATTGCTACTGCACCTGGAAATTTAATACATTTTATTTCAAACTGTTTTAAAGTGATTAAGCAATTTCTAAATTTTATTTTAGAGCTTTGCAGGACTTATTATTTTGTATGACATTACAAGAATGAATGGAAGATCGAGTATATTACAAACCAAATAAATATCAACTATTATAACACTAAATCTAAACTAAGAATATGTTACACAGCTGAGGTAGATGCTAGATGTAGTTCGGTGAGACCATCCATGAAGAATCTTCGAGGGCATTCGTTTACTATGTGGTTTGTGATCTATTGGTTTGCGCCGCAGTCAGACGGACGAATCTCTGTTCTATTTCATCGGTACATTAAGTAGTTACACCTTCCTTGCCCGGTTCGAAAATGGTTAAGCAGGGCTATACTTCTACAATTAAATCCTTGTCGTTTGAAAGAGTATGTTAGGTTATTGTATATTTTTTACTTACGAGATAATCTATAAATATAAAACTTATTCGAAATGTCCTCCCTTTGCTTTCACATATTCCTTCAAACGGCCCGGCCACTCGTCTGTCGCGGTGTCTAAGCGGTTCTCTAAAACGAAAAGGTGACATTAAACTTAAAAAACCTGAGTCAAGCTTTTCGAATGGCAAATGAGTTTTGTGATTTCTTCATAAAAATTAATCGGTCTATAGAAAGAAGTCTTGTTTTTAAAAGGCACATTTTTAATGCTATAGCCGAATATCAATCTGAATTGAAAGACCTTTTAAAAGTGGCAAAACAAGAAAAAAATACTAAATTCTTTAAACCATTGCCTAAGTCGATAATAATTATTACTATTGTTAAAAAATCTCTCATTAGATTGATTTTTGTACATATTATTTCTTTTTATTTTGTAAATTTGGAACATATCCCCTACAATCCCGTACAAATTAGCATTCCGTATTCACGGCTTCTGTATTCGCGGCATATTTATGGAACGTATCCACCGCGAATAAGGAGCTTTGGCTATACCGCCTTCCCTGTCGTCGTTCTTCTGTTACGTAGAGATTTCTGTCAGTTTCTATCAATTCTTTGAATTTTTGATAACTGCTACAACAGAGAAGATCTCTTATCCCTGTTCCAGATTTATTACACTTGTGTAGCGCTATAACAGCGATACGAATAAATTTGTTTATATTAGTTTAGAAATCTAATATTTGTTAAAAAATAAAGGAACGACTGGCACTTGAATACATTCTAGCGGGCTTTCATACTTGGAGACTGAATTTATAGAATGATTACGTATATAGTTTTTAATGTTGCCGATATGTCCCCTTTTATATTTTGTCGAAGGCCTTCTCCCTACCAATAAGGCATAAATTAATGTTTTCAATTCATCTTTTTATATTGTCGTTTTTACAATTGTTTATGAAGTTATAATTATCCATAACTCGCTCAAAATGCTTCTGTTATATTAAATTTTAAATTAGGAAATATATTCTAGGAAATGCTCTTGGAGAAGTCGTTAGAATATTGATTATGCATGATTTTACGGTATAATACAAAACATTTCACAATTTCTTTATGAAAGGAATGTTGTAGAGTATGTAGAGTAACACAAGGCATGCGGCAAGAGTAAAAATTAATAAATGTGCGCAAAATCTAGCGGTCAGTACGGTTGGTTACAGTTTGTGAATAAAGCAGTAACGGGTTTTATTAGGTAATTAAGGTTATTATTTATACAGTAATCCTGTTAAACTTTTTATGAAATCGGATTTCTTGTTTCAGACTTGCTTCACAAAGAATAAAATCGAATACTTGATTCTGATTTTGACTGGTTTGATTAACTAATAAATAACGATATGATTGTTGATTTAACGGAGCTTTTTTGGTTTAAAGGTTTTATGGTATATTTATATCTTAGTATGGCATAATGCCATGAAAACAAATGTGTCATCAGATATGACTTAATATTTTATCTTTTTTTGCCTCAGTATTTATTCACAGTTTATACTTATTTATTCTGTAGTGCCATTCCTAGGCCTTTCAAATGCCTGTTAATGGTAATGTGGGATACTCCTGATTTCCCTGAAAGTTGCCTTTGCTTGTTCTAGCCTATCTATAGCCACAGCTGGTCCTAAAATGCTTGCATTATTAGGCCGCGGAAAACCTGATTTTTAGGATTTTTAGGAAAACGGAACTTTTGGAACCAGAGCTGAGCAGTACGGATTGATTCGGCACCTTCCCCCTGTATTTCACAAATTCCACGAGCGGGGTCAGTCGCTTTGAAGCCTTTTCTAAAATAATATCATAAATTGCCCTAATATTGCGACTTATTTGATTAATTTTAACGTTTTTGTTAAAAACCGTTGACTGAATATTGAGAAGTGGAATCACTGGAAGAAGTGGAATCAGTGCAAAAGGAATGTTTGAATTGTCGAGGCAAGAGGTTTGTGGAATGTAGTTTAATCACTAATTTATAAATAAAGGAATACGTTTAAATAGTTAATACGTAAAATCTAATAATACGTTAAAAACACAGGGTGTGACAATAGTGCGATATCGGTTGATACCTTGATAATGGCTGGAGATAGAAAAAAAGTTTAAGTATAAGAGTTGTATAACTAAATAGGTTGCATAATTTAAAATTAATTGTATTTATACAGGGTGTCCCACAAAACCACGGCGGGGTATAGTTTTGTTTTTTCTTATTGAATAACCTATATGTTCATTCATTTTTGCATTCCGTTATTAATTCTAAACATATTTTGTAAAACATATCCTATACCTAAACCCAATGGTTTTACCGATATCCGCCATTTTGTAAAAAATATCGGAGCTGCAGATTCTATTTTCCATTGTCATATATCATTTTTTTTTATGTAGGATTATCATTTTTGGTAGGGGTATTAGTGAAACTATGACTTAATTTTTAATGCAAACAAAATTTACCTGTCCAAATCAACTAACTAGCCGTACCCACTCCTAAACCATCCTTCAGTTTAAATAAGGGGTTACTGTACATTTGGTAGGATTGTGGTGGCATAATTCATTTTGAACTATTAAAACCGGGAGAAACACTTACAGCAATTGTTGGTAATCTCTGATCAACAGAATAGGGGTAATATTGCAACACGTTAATAGCAGACCGCATGCAGCAATATTAACCTCAGAAAAAATGAGGCAGCTAAACTGAGAGGTTTTACCACATCCATATTCTCCAGGCACAGCACCATCCGATTTTCATTTATTATGATCCCTGGAACATTCCTTAAGGAATACAAATTTTAAAAATATCGATGATGTGCGAGCTCACCTAGAAACATATTTTTCTTCAGAGGAAACAACATTTTATGAAAAGGGGATTGAAACTTTACCAGCAAGATGGCAAAAGGTCTTAGATAACGTCGGATTTTACATAATCGATTGAAGATAAAATGAAATGTAAATAAATTAATTTTTTGTGGCCACTATATATATATATATATATATATATATATATATATATATATATATATATATATATATATATATATATATATATATATATATATATATATATATATATATATATATATATATATATAGATATATATATATATATAATACTCTTAATTATGAAATGTCTGATCTATTAGAGAGAGTGCAGACTACAAGCAAATTCCTAACGATCCTACAACTTATTTTGAGAATAAAACGCGCTCTGCCATCAATAATTCTAATCTTCCATCAGATGACAAATATACCTTAATACCTCGTGAAATATCTTCTGGTATCCCAAAAATGTACGGTCTTCCAAAAGTCCATAAAACTCACATTCCTCTTCGTCCCATTGTCAGCGCATATCCTTCGCCAACCCACAAATTAACAAGATATTTAGCGGAAACTCGGCGGAACAGCCGATCGTGGAAAAATCAACGTCCTACATCAAAAATTCCTCTCACTTCATTAAGCTTCTTCAAAGGCACAGTATATCCGAAAGTGACATTCTTGTTAGTTTCGATATTGTCTCGTTATTTACAAACATCCCCCTTCCAGAAACTCTAGACATTCTAAAAAACAAACACCACACATCAACGGATATTCTTAGTCTTACTGAACATTACATGTCCAATACATATTTCATCTTCAAAAATAAATTCTTGGGTTCCTATGGGCTCCCCTCTTTCTCCGGTCATAGCCAATATTTTATGGAACATTTCGAAACTCAAGCCATTAACAGCAGTCCGTTGATATCTACTTGCTGGTTCAGATATGTAGATGACACCTTCGTCATTTGGCCACACGGAATACAATCTTTAAATATGTTTCTTTCGCATTTGAACAGTATACATCCCTAGGTCCAATTTACAATGGAGATTGAAAACAATTCTGGAAACTGAAAACAACTGGTCGTACTAACCAATCCAATAGAGAATTGTCCTAAAACCCCAAAGTTCTTCTTCCATACATCAAGGGAGTTACTGATAAAATTTGCTACGTATTGGGATCCCGTAATATCGAAACGGGAAATATCGAAACGAGAAATGAATATATCCAGTTTCCTTAGACCAGTGAAGGATGATATTCCACAAGAGTCACATGGTGTTTATGAGATGTCTTGTTCTAGTTGCTTCCAATCATATATCGGTCAAACTAACAGACGTATCCAAAATCGCATATACGAGCATTCTCTCGCCGTCCGAAAATCGGATCTCTCCTCAACCTCTAGTAGAAACGGGTCACAAAATAGATTTCCACAAGGCCAAGGTAATCGCACCTATATATTCCTACAACCCCGCATAATTCGTGAAGCAATTGAGATCGAAAAACGCTCAGACTGCTTAAACAAGAGGGACAACGGTCTTAGTATTCCAAATACATGGCAACCTCTTATTTCTAAATTGCCCATCCGAAATCCTTCCAGTCAAACGTCCACCTCTCGTCCCACCCCCACTGCTCAACCGAGCGCTCCACCCACAACCTTACCTATAAATGCAGAGGTCGCGCCGACCACGTCCTTTTCTAGTTGTGAGCTCTGGGGAGTAGGCAGATTAAGGCCTCGGAGTAAATCAACTAGATTTTCTTGATAGTGGCTTCAAAGTGGAAGCCGAAACGTCGAAATTTTACAAGTTCAGCAATTGAGAAGCCTTTCCGATCATTGGTAAAATTTCAATCCCCTGTTCATAAAATGTTGGTTCCTTTGAAGAAAAATGTGTTTCTAGGTGAGCTCGCACATAATCGATATTTTTAAAATTTTTATTCCTTAAGGAATGTTCTATATCTGGAGATGTGCTATATCTGGAGAATATGGATGCGGTAAAACCTCCCAGTTTAGCTGCCTTATTTTTTCTGAGGTTAATCTTCCTGCATGAGGTCTGCTATTATCGTGTTGCAATATTACCCCTCCCGTGTGGGGTTGCTAGTCCTCCATCGGGCGCCTCCCGAGGTGGCGGATTGGGGAATGCCTCCCTGAAAAGGGTGGTACCGGGGAAACGAAATACCCGGGGTGGACCAAAACTAGCATGTTTCATACGGAACCTGGAGTCTCTAGGTTCGGGGATTGACGCCCTCCCGAAATTCGAGTCTTTTTTTAAGCTAAGCTATTATGCGTACCGTGGTAAGGTCTGAGTGGCATCTTTGGAGTATATCCCTCCTCTCCAGTGTAATTAGGGTAGCCGGGGTAAGGTGCACTGCCCCGGTGGTCAGTTTTTTCATCCTTACTCGTGGGATTCCATGGATTTTTAGTAATTCTTCCTTTCCCCTCATTCCAGGGTCGAAAAGACCCAGGAGTGAGTCTCCTTCTTCGTTACAAAGCTCTGATTTTGATATGTATTTTATTACTAGCAGAACAGATGATTCCTTTGAAAAAGTATCGCCATTCATTTTAGTCAAAGCCATATCCGGTTCTATTGGAGACATTGAATCAGTAAAGAAACTAAGAAATGGAACGCTTCTTCTCGTCAGAAAGACTCTTAAATAATCTGATCTCCTTTGCAATTTAAAAAAATTGCATGAATATGAAATTAAGGTTGAGCCCCTTAGAACACTCAATTTTTGCAAAGGAGTAATTTACAGTCAGGAAATTTTAGCAAATCTTGCTCCCCTCGGTGTAGTGGCGGTTAAAAGAATTCTCTCCCGTAAAGATGGCATCCTATCTCCTTCACCCAACATAATTCTTACTTTTAGAAAACAAAAACTCCCTGAACGTATCAAGGCTGGTTTCATGGTACTAAACGTCAAACCGTATATTCCGAATCCTCTTAGATGTTTTACCTGTCAAAAATTTGGACATGCTTCAGCTAGATGTGACTTTCTCGCAATTTGCCCATCCTGTGCCAAATCTTCACTTGGAGATACTGCCTGCTCTCCCCCTTCTATATGTCCTAATTGCACAGGGTAGCATTCCCCTCATTACAAAGGTTGCCCTAAATTCAAAGAGGAGTTTGCCATTCAAAAGCTAAAAAATTATGAAAAACTTTCATATTTTGAAGCTCGCTCGAAATTCCGTTCTCTAAACCCCTCTTTGCCTCCTTTTAACTCTTCGTATGCTACGGTCGTCACCAAGTCAAAGTCCTCGAATTCAATTGCCACTCAATGCGATTTACCTCCGTCAACTTCCGCTGCTTCTCGGAGCCGTCTGGCATAGCACCTTCCTCTACCTCGTGAAAAATATATTTCCCCCACCTCTCCTCTTTCTTTTTCATCTAGTGCCCTTATCCCTCCTCATCTTTCTCGCAATCCTTCATCCTCTTCATTTTCCAACTCTCCACCTTCCAAACAGATCAACCAAACCTCCTCTAACCTTTCCACCTCCTCTAACCCTTCAACTTCTCAGCCGGTCTCATCTTCGAAAGCTTCTTCCCTTTCCTCTTTAGTTAAATCTGGCACATCATCTCGTCCTTCCAGTAGGCACACTAGCGAGATTGATATGGACACAGACTTAACCTCCAATCACTGGTCTAAATCTTCTTCCACTCACTCTAAAGCTAAATCTCTATCCAAATCTGTCTCTTCTTGCTCTAAATCCCAAGCCTCCTCTTCAGGAGGCAAGATTTCCCGCCTTACGACATAATATCTACTCTCTTCCTCTTCAATCCCATAATCCAATGGAACATTAACGGTCTGCTACATCGTATGGAAGAGGTTAAACTCCTTATTGGGTATTTTCACCCAGCTCTAATTATTCTCCAAGAAACTAATCTTAAACACTCTTGCAACCCTTCTCTAAAAAACTATTCCATCACTAGAAATGATCGGTTAGATGCCAATCGAGCTGTTGGAGGTGTAGCCATTCTTTCTCATTCATCTATCGACATCTCTTTAGTTACCCTTACCTCTCCCTTAGAAACTGTGGCAATTAGAGTTGGTCTTGATCACCTCATCACTATCTGTTGTCTTTACCTCTCCCCTTCTGACCCCGTCTCCTCTGAAGATCTTATTGACTTGGTCAATCAGCTTCCTCCTCCTTTCCTCCTATGTGGAGACTTTAATGCCCACAATCCATTGTGGAGTTCCTCCCATTCTGACACTCGTGGAACAATGATACAGTATGTTATTGATCAATTTAATTTATCCCTTCTCAATTCATTATTCCACACTCATTTCAGTTCTGCCAATGGGACATTCTCCTGTATTGACTTGTCTCTCTGCTCTCCCTCCCTTGTTCTTTCGCTGCTCTGGAGCCCTCTTGATGACCTTCATGGTAGTGACCACTTCCCCATTATCCTCTCCAAAAGCAACTCTAATATCCCACTTCCACCCCGCAAAATATATAAAATAACCCAGGCAGACTGGGAGCTCTATCGATCCTCGTTTCAATGTCCCCTATTTGTTGAAGGAGACTGTGATAGTAACATTGAACGCTTCACACATGAAATTCACCAGTCGGCGGTACTAGCAATCCCTGTGAATAACCCTCATATTTCCCGTCCTCCTGTTCCTTGGTGGATATCAGAATGTCGTTCTGTTATTAAAGCCCGTAAAACAGCTCTCAATAAGTTCAAAAAATACCCTTAAATGGAGAACCTCATAGCCTTCAAGAGGCTCCGAGCTCTGGCCAAACGTACAATTACTCGTGCTAAGCGAAACTCCTGGTCGCTTTTTGTAAACTCTTTTAATCAATGCTCTTCTAGCCAGGACTTCTGGAATAGAGTCAATCGTCTTCGTGCTAATTCCTGCGGCCACATCAATGGTCTTCTGGTTGACGGAAATTGGGTCACTGATCGCACCCTTGTAGCTAATTCTCTGGCAACCCATTATTCATTTGTCTCCAGTGACCGCAACCTCGGTCGCTGTTTTTGTCTCAGAAAAGCTCAGGTAGAATTTGTTCTCAATTTTCATGAGCCTTCTGCCTCTCCTCTAAACTCCCAGTTTTCTCTTACAGAGTTGTCTCGTGCCATTCGTCGTTACAAACATTCCTCTCCTGGTCCAGATGGCATTCTTGTCCCCATGATCTCGAACCTTCCAGATCGGGCTTTGTCCCTTCTCCTAATCTTTAATGATCTGTGGTCAACTGGATCATTTCTTTCTTCCTGGCGTAAATCTATCCTTATTCCTATCCACAAACCAAATAAATCTAGGACCTCTCCTCTAAGTTATCGTCCTATCGCTCTTACTAGTCATCTGGGAAAGCTGCTGGAGCGGATGGTACACTTCCGACTTTCCTGGTTTCTTGAATCTCACTCACTCATCCATGATAACCAGCTGGGTTTTAGACCTCACAGATCTACCCTTGACCATCTTGGGGGTTTGGAAAATGATATTTCGTTATCCTTCGCTAAGGGACATCATCTTATAGCAGTATCTCTAGATCTTACCAATGCTTTTGACACAGTCTGGCGTTATAATATTGCTGCCACTCTTCATTCTTGGGGTGTGAGAGGTAATTTCCTGAAATACATCCACAACTTCATGTCTTTCAGGTCCTTTCAAGTTCGTGTCAATGACACCTTATCTGATTCTTTCCCCCTTGAAAATGGACTTCCACAAGGGTCCTTGCTTAGTCCTTCCCTGTTTAACATTGCTATAAATAGTGTCTGCTCCTTCCTCCCTAACTCTATTTCCTTTAAACTCTATGCAGATGATATTCTACTCTATTACTCTTCTCCTAGCCACATAACCTGTGAGAGAGTTCTTCAACGCTCTCTTAACTCCCTCACCAAATGGTCGTCTAACTTTGGTTTTTCCTTCTCGCCAAATAAATCATCTTCTATCCACTTCTGTCGAAAGCGAAATTGCCCTCGTCTCCATTTGTTTTCCCTTTGCAACTATCCTGTTGCTTCTGTCAACTCAATAAAATTCCTTGGCCTCACTTTTGACAGCAGACTAAATTGGAAAGAACATCTTTCGCTTCTTAAATCCCATACATCTTGGGATCTTGGTATAATAAAATGGCTCTCCCATCAAAAATGGGACTGTGACCACCTCATCCTTCTCCAGCTTTACAAATCCCTCATCAGGCCAAAAGTTGACTATGGCTGCATTGCCTACATGTCTGCCCCTGCAAGTTATCTCCATCGGATAGATGTGGTGCAAAACTCGACCCTTAGATTAGGGCTAGGAGCGTTCAAAACCAGTCCCATCCCCAGTCTTCATTGTATTTCTGAAATTACGCCACTTAATATAAGAAGGTTGGATCTTCTTTTGAGATATGCAGTAAGTCTTAGATGTAGACCCTTCATTCCCTCTTATCAATCTTTCTTTGGCCCTCTTGATTTCCCCAACCAAGTTTTTTCTCAGCGATTAAAGGGTTCGGGCACGGCTCTTTTCAATTTTCTCCTTGACTCTGGTATTTCTTTGCCCCCTGTCACCCAATAACTTTCCCCCACAAGCTGCCATGGTTACTTCAGCGCTGTGTCCCTAATTTCAGCCTTCTTCCATATAACAAACCTTTTCTGGTCTTCTTTCTCCTGCTACCATCTTCCCTAAAATCATTCAAGACCTTCGACCTGATAACATTATTTACACTGATGGCTCCAAGTCAATCGATGGAGTGAGTTCAGCCTTCGTTCACGATAATTTTATTTGTGTTTTTCGTCTTCACACCTGGAATAGTATCCTTTCTGCCGAACTTTTAACCATTAGAGAGGCCATTTCTTATATACTCTCCCGTCCAAATTCCAATTGGCTTATCTGCTCTGATTCCTTAAGTTCTCTTCAATCTCTTGTTTCTCCCCAACCTTCGCCTCTAGTTGTTAACATTCTTTCCCTCATCCAGGAATCCCAATCTAAAGGGTCAGTAGTAAAATTCCTTTGGATCCCTGGCCACGCAGGCATATTGGGTAATGAACGAGCAGACTACTACGCCAAAAGGGCTCTAAAAGAAAATCTTCCTATCTTGCCCCTTTTCTATCACCGGGATGCTTTCTCCTGCATCTCCCTGTGGAATAGGCTTAGAATCGGGCACTGTCGCTTCTCACATGGTCATCTAATAAGTGGCGACCCTCCGTCAGTATGTACCTTATGTGGTGCTTCTCTTTCTGTTCGTCACGTCTTACTAGAGTGCTCTTCGCTATCTGCTCTTGCACAAAAACATAGACTTCCCAGAGACCTTCCTTCTATTTTGTCCCCTCATTACTCCAGTTCTCTTTTTGAATTCCTCCGATCCTCTTCCTACTTTCCTTCGATATAATCCATCTCTGTTATCTTTAAACTCCTCTTTCCCTTAACATTTTCACCTACCCTCTTCTCTTAATTAAGCTATTCCATGCATTACATCTGGCTGTTCCTTTATTTACGGTCTACTGCCTTTTAACGTTTGAGATCCATTGGAATATGGAATACATTCTATATTTCATATTACTTTTATTATACACTTTATATACAGCATTAACTATATTCAATTTTCATTAGTTCTTATATATAAACTCTTTATTATGCATACACTCTTTATGGGCTGCCAAATGGCCTCAGTTGCTGAGGCGGCCCTAAACTGAAAATTCAAATTCAAATATTACCCCTATTCTGTTGATCAGAGCTGGCTGTTTTACGAACAATTCATTGGTAAATCAACAATTCAGCTGTAACTGTTTCTCCCGGTTTTAATAGTTCAAAATGAATTATACCACTACAATCCTACCAAACGCACAGTAACACCTTATTTAAACTGAAGGATGGTTTAGGAGTGGGTACGGCTAGTTATTTGATTTGGATAGGCAAATTTTGTTTGCATTAAAAATTAAGTGATAGTTTCATTAATATCCCTACCAAAAAAACATAAAAAAAACAATTGGGTTTAGGTATAGGATATGTTTATATATAAGTTCCTATAACGTTTTAAGCCTACATGTTACAATTTTCGCTACCGAAATTTTGTTATTATTTCGCGATTGGTTGCTTACCAATTTGAAAAAAGTAACGATTAATGACTCTTTAGGACTAGAAACCACACTATACCGTTACTTTCTGAGAATGTAATGGTAGTCCGATAATCTGTTTTGAATTTTCTTCATAGTTCTTGGATTCGTCAATGGATATGAAAATTAATTTCATCCCTAGAGAGAATTTTATAGCAATACTCAGATGCTTTTTTCGAATCAATTTCACCAAATAAAAACCTCTGGAATGGTCTCTCAGCATTTATTTTTTATGGTAATTAGACTTTATATGGTTTTTGGGTAATATATGCGATTTGTCCAACTCTGCAAAATAAACGATAATCTCAAATTTGACCTCATCACATGAAGTAAATCTTCGTCTAGAGAGTAAAAGTAATCGCTATATGTCAAAACAGGTGAATACTGCATATGTGGAAGCATTTTGAGGCGTAAGTCATGTAGTTTTACATCAATAATCCGAGACGTGTTTTTCTCAAACAATCTTGATAAGTGTTCATTCCAACACGATTTCAGTCTTCACTGTTAAGAAACAGAGTACCCATTGTGCGAAAAGTTTTTTCATTTCAAAAATTCCGGGTAAAATGTAGTGGATAGGGTCTATGGGGATGTTTACAATATCAACAAGGTTGCATATCGAGTTGGCGATTATTTTAAGCTGGGTCCACACCAATAAAAATTACTGTGTCTATTTATAAAAATAAATATACTGTGCGGCGAAAATATTTACGACGAAAGTCAAGAAATATTTGTGTTATACCCGCTCTACTCCCCGCTCCGTCTGTGTGTGCAGTGGGTTGTTTGTAGGTTATGCTTGATTAGGTTATTCCAACAAGCACCAAAAATAAAGTTCTTTATATTTTTCAGTGTTTATACTTTTCTCTTTTGGTACAAATGCCTTTTCTTCCGATTTTTTTTCTTTTTCTTGATTATATTATCCATTATTTTGAATACAGCATACTTCTTCAACTTAATAATATGCTTTGACTACAATCAGTTACTCAACAAATAATCAATTACTAAAACATACATTTCAATATAGCCGCCACGTTACATATATATCTTTTTGAAACTAAAAGCATTAATTTCACGTCAACAATACGTTCACTCACAAATTCTGGGCACCGCAAATTCCTTTGACGTTCGCAAGAAAACCAACAATACATGGTTCGTGTGCGTGCTTTACGGCGAAAATATTTGTGTGTACCCTTCTGTGTCAGAGCGTCTACATTGCTACGCACGTACACCGCATACAACACATACAGCCCGCACAACGCAATTTTTTATTGATGTGGACTCAGCTTAATACGATATTGTGGATTCTTGTGACCATTTTTTACGTCATAGCGGTATTTGGACGCCCAGAATGTTAATAATCTTCAGTGTATGTACGATCTAGTTAAAGCAGCAGGCTATTTTTATTGCCTTTGAAAGCGAAAACAGGAACCGTCGAGAAGAATCCTGTAAACTGAATTTTAACTCTTTTTGTATGTTCGTCAAAGTTGAATATTTTAAAACAGAGTACTCGAATTTCAATTTTTTCCCATTTTTCAGAAAATGTCACAAAATGTATTTGCTTTACTCGATCCCCACAAGTAAAGCGTCTAAACGCGTCTAAAACTTTGCAGCACACCATCTAAAGAATCATACTTGACAAATATGACAAAAATATGATGTCATTTGGTCATACTTGTGCCATCTTTCTGTTGACATAATTAATTGTTTCCCACAATGTTGAACTTAAGGGACTGGTGGTCCTTGATCAAATGGTAGTTGATCCAGGATGTTGCCAGTGGTTTGCCCCGTAACTAGGATAGAAAGTGTCTTTAAACTATTGAGTAACCAAGAAACTCTGTCTTCTTTAAATCCGGTTATTTTCCCTTAACAAACCAGAATGCGTCAAGAGCCACACGCAGGATCTTGTTTTGAAATGTTTTGAATTATTTGAAAGGAGGTTTGGAAATATTTTAGATCAAACTTGGAAACCATATAGTACAACGGCTCAGATTACAGTTTGATAATTCAAGATCTTGATTTTAGGGGATAACTTACTTGATCCGCATATTAAACGATACAGGGACTTTTCTGGTTAACAGTACAGCCTTGCCTTTTTTAGGTTGACCTGCAGGCGCCAAAATTGTAGCCATTACCTGGTATTGTTAGCTGTTTTTGTAACATTTTATGACATCTCAAAGTAGAGTGTGTTGTTATAAAGAATGATGTATCATTTGGGGAAAAACTGATTAAAACTGTCATTATAACTTAGAAAATTGAAATTGTACAACAAAGCTGATGTCAGAAAGGAACCTGGGGGATTTCCAATTTCGTTTGGACTTTCGATCAGCATCCTCTTAAATAGGGCTTAAATTTTACTTAACTTAACTTTTATTTAGAAGGTCCAGCCTTCCGTGAGCGAGTATATAAATGTGGCTAGGTTCCCAAGGGGGCCATTTTCGGGGAGGTCTCTGGTGATTTCGATATCAAGGGGGTGTAATTTCTAAATATCCATGGATTTTGAGGCTTTCAGTGGAATGTAGTAGAACAGAGGTGTATCCTCCAGCTCAAGGTTCTACGCCTGCTGAAAGTCAGCAAGTTGAGGCTAGCTCAAGTCGGTAATTCCGGAAAATGAATTTGTGGAATGAAGATTGGTGTTAAATTTCTTTCAGTCTGTGGTAATTTTGGACAGTTTGAAAGAAACGCCGAAGAATTTGCTGTTTTTTTACTTCGAGAAGAGCAGGAAGATAATTATAGCCAAGCTCGTGTAAAACCGACACAATAGCAGTTCAACTGAAACTTTTAGTTAAGAAGAAATTAATAGTATTACACGGATTGTTATTGACGATGTGGGGAGGTTCATCGGGAAATACGATATTGATCCCGTACATATCACACGACATCTGAAGACATCGCTCCGCATATCAGCGAATTCTTCATATTCTTCCGATATTTTATTGATCAATTGTCATCTCTTATGACGTTATAATCTCATGATTAAAGTATTATTTCCACCATTCGAAACCTTACATATTATTTTAATTATCTGAAAAATCAAAACCAACTGATTTAATTTATTATGTGTATGGGATCACTAAATCACTAAACAAAATTATTTTCCAAACGGCATAAGAACACTTATATTATTACAAGAAAAAAAGTATAATCAAATACAATTTTTAAATAAATAAATGTTATTTATATTAAATCATCAGTAAATCACCGGAAATTATATTACCAACTTACCCTTCTTCATAATTCTCAACCTTTTTCATACGAACTGATCAAATAAGATCACCTTAAGTGATATATGCCAAGGCAGTTTAATTACAATTATTTCTCGGAGCAAAATATTCGTTACTATTTTCAGACAAAACTTCGCAGAAAACGACCTTAACAAGCGTATGACCAAGTATAAGGTTATTTCTCCATATCGTATAATAATAAATTCAATAATAATTCCTTATGCAGTTAAGGTTATTCACTTTTAAAAGAACTTGACCCAGAAATGTATTATGTTTGATTAAACATGGTAAATACGTCAAGGTTTGTTATTAAGGGTGTGTCAATTAAAAATTCGCAAGATCAATCTCTACTAACTTACAAGGTGTGACGGTTTATATTTCTTAATTTTTTTAAGAGATGGCGCTGGAAACCAGCATTGGTTCTAGTCTGATCTCTTATGTTATTTTGTTGCTACGTTAGTATCTTTCAAAACGCCATTGATGTTTAAACGATTTCTACAAATTAACGTCATATTTTTTTCGTGTGGTAAACATGTCGATTTTCGGGCCAAATAAAGAGCATTAAAGAGCGTTTAAGTAAAAGCCGTCATATATTTGTGGAAACTTACGATGGCAATGTTGCAACGTGAGACGCTGTGGGCGTTGGTTTAATCATTCAAAAGTGGTGATTTCGACTTAAAAGACAGAGAACGTCTGGGTCAATCGAAAAAAATTGAAGATGTTGCATTGCAAGCTTTCTTGGAAGAAGACGAAGAAGAGAAAGATCCAGAAGGCAGAAAAAATGGGTACCACATCAGCTGAACGAGAGACAGATTGAAAAGCGAAAAACGGTGTGCAAAATTTTGCTTTCTCGGTGTGAAAGAATTTTTTTTGCATCGAATCATGACTGGATACAAAAATGGATATATTTCGAAAACTCAAAACGTAGAAAATCGTAGATTGATCCAGGATAACCATCAATATCGACCGCAAGACAGAATCGCTTTGGAAACAAGACAATGCTGGGCATTTGGCACTATCAGAAGGGTGTCGTGTACCACCGCTTCTGAAACCAGGTGAATCAGTTAATATCGTTCGCTACCGTCAACAATTGATCAATTTGTACAATACATTGATCGAATAAGCGACCAGAATGGGTTACAAGAAACGAAGAAGTGATTCTGCAGCATGACAACGCCCCATCACACAGCGCGAAAGGGGCCAGAGACATATTTCTGCAGTTGGCTGGAAACTCTTATCCTACCGGCCGTACTCACCAGTCTTGACGTCTTCCAATTACCACATGTTTCCATCGATATCTCACGCACAAAGATGTATGGTTTTTCTGGGAGGGAATCTACAAATTGCCAGATAGATGGTATAAAAGTACAGCTAGCGATGACGCATTCTTTGAATAAACCATTTTTTATCTTTATCCAAAATTAAATATGTTTTAAGAAAAAAAAAATTATTTATTAACCGCCACAACTTTTATATGGGGGCACGGGGGTGCTAGGTTTTTTATTAACTGAGGTTGGCTTATTTTAAATTAGGGACGTATCGGTCACTTAAGGTTATTTAGCAAATGGGCTTGCTTTCTTAATAATTTCAAAACATCTAAAAATAAGTAAACACATTGTAACAAATATTTCTTATATACAAATGTTATGGGTTGGTACAGTGCGATGAACTGACCGATAAATCGAACCGAAACTATGCGATGAACTAAACTTTTTCCATAGTTGCGCTGAGCTGATAGTTGACTGAAATATTTAAATATTTAAATCTAGAGCTGAAGCAAAGAGTCTTTTCCGCACCGACATTATCTTCATGTTAAGGTTTCTTTCCGTTAGTTTAGTTGTTTACAATAAAGGTAGGTATTTGAAAGATTTTAAAGTGGACTCTATTTTGTAATAGTGGTTTGATAATATAGTTGAACAGTACTTACTATTATGAGGGCCTCAACTCAACTTTCGGCCTTGTTGACATTTAATTATAAAAAAAAAATAATCCAAATTTAATCCTCGAAGTAATGAGTCAATTTTTATTTATTATGGTTATGTTGTGGTTATTATTTATTATGTTATTCAGGTGCAAGGTTATCAGGCGGGAGTCAAGACTATATGAATAAGATAAACACATAAAAGATATATAAATAAGAAAAAAAAGGGTATACATAAAATAAAAATAGAAGGCTTCTTGTATGCAGATGACGTTATGAAAGTCTAATATTAGTCTATAATTTAGTCAATAACATCTTGGAGGCCAGATGGAATTGGAAGAGAAAGAGGCATGACCCAAAAAGGTATGGAATCAGGAAATAACCAATATAATGCAGCAACAGAGAACCACAATGAAATAGAGTTAAAATGTGGATAGTTTCTAATAAATTGTATGAATTATTTTTTGTAACGCTTAGTTCATTTTACGAGTGAGTTTACTATTCATGACTTTTACACAATGAAATATGCATATATATATATATATATATATATATATATATATATATATATATATATATATATATATATATATATATATATATATATGTAGTGTATATAGTAGTAGTATACGAGCCATATATGTAGTAGTAGTATACGAGCCCATGGAGGAAAAAGGTAAACCAACTAAGCTTATAACATTAACCTGACTGACTGTGCTTAATTCTAAAACCAAAGCAATAGTGAAAATTCAGTAACATGCCACGATAAGATTTGAGATCGGAGAAGGGTTGCGACAGGGGGATGGATTGGTACCCGCTTTGTTTAACATAGTATTGAAAAAAGTCATCAGCGAAACAAACATAGACGTAAATGGAACAATGATTAATAAAAAAAAAGATATCGTAAAATATATATTTTATCATATATCTCGTAAAAAATATATATGATGAAATTAAAGTAAAAGCCAAAAAAACGGTCTAGAAATAGATATAGACAAACCAATGTTGATGGAAAAAAAACAATTTAAGAAGGGAACAGAAGTGAGTAATCAGAAAGAAAAAAAGTAATAAAAAGAAATTTACGTCTCTGGGAAGTAAACTTAACTCATCACAGGAGATATTAGAAATCGTGTTATAAAGGACAGCAAATTTTCCTTGCATTCTGACCTAAGATCTAAACTTATTCAAAGGAACACGAAAGCTAGGTTCTATAAAACACTCATTCGCCTAGAAGTAACTTATACTTATGGCTACGGGACGCGGATTCTCACAACGAAAACAGAAGAGATGCTTACAGCATTCGAAAGAAGAGCACCCTGAAGAATTTTTTGAGCTGTGAATGACAATGAAATTTGGAGGAACAGGTATATTTGTTCGAAAAATTTCAATGATCAATTATGTATTGTATTTTTATGACATTTCAATATATAAAAGAATCAGAAAATAGAAATTAAAGAGTAAAAAAATTCACTAAAGTTCAATGAATTCTTTAAAAAGGAATAAAACAATTTTTTACTTTGTTATCTATCACTTTTATTTTTAAACAAAATTTGTGTGACTATAGTTTCTCAGGGCTAGGATATATTATTTTATTCTTTTTAAAAATGAACTATCACAAAGTAACGGACAAATCAATCAATAATTCAATGAATTCATTGTTATTACATCGACTTTTAATATATGTACACTTGTGAAGTTATATGTATCATTGGCCTATACCGTATTTTTTTCTCTAGTTAACTGATATTTGATATATACGAAAAAAAGTCTGTTATTACTTAAAATATATCATCGTCCATATTTATAACATCCGTGGTTTTTTATAAACAATATCCAGGGCAAGCATCTAAATATTTTCCCATAAAATTAAACTCGGTTTCGTGTTTCATTTTCGTTTATATACATGAAGAAATATTACGATATCAAATGACGACATTAAATAACATAATTTTTGTTAATTTCATTCAGTCATTAGTAAAACCATTAAGACTTCAGATATTCTTTTAAGCCTCCTATGCGAGAAAAAATTTTGAGTTGGTCTACTAAATTGTTTAGGTGGCTATGATGGACATAAAATGCTCAGACGTTTTCGGAGGAAATTTAACTTTCACATTAGAGCAGTATACAACTATCGCTTTAAGAATTACGGTATGAGGGGTTTTATGGTTGGGAAGCAGGTTATCCCTAGCCATTAGAGGAAGTTTAGTTTAAGTCACTCACCTCTTCCAGTTTTCTTCCAAAGTCTTTCAGATTTCTTCCCATCAAACTCTTTCTGTTTCATCTGAACTTTAATATTTTGTGCTAGTAGTCCGATTGTCAATTAGAATGATGTCATTTTCATGTTAGTTTCTTGATCAAATTAATATTGCTACCGTTTACACATTTTTCTTACATGCTGGCGCTCGGCTCCGCTGCCGAGCGTCCGTATATTGATTTTTCTTCGTCAAAATCGATTTCCATACTTTTGGATTGTTGCGAGCGTCGTTTCGCGTATTTAGTTCACCCCTTTCTTCTACTTCTAGGGCTTCTCTGATTGTTCGGACTATTTAGTTTTCAATTTCTTCATTCTTTCAATTCTTCAAAATTGATTTTATGTTCCGTTTGTGGATGGTGCTGGAACAAAGCGGAAGTGGTTTGTTTGTTTTTTAAGATGTTACTTTTTTTTGCCCGAGATCCGCCTTTTTGTTTCTTCTATGTATGTTCTGTTGCAGTCGGAGCAAGATATGCTATAAACCCAATGATCTTCCGGTCTGGTTTTTTTAGGATGTTTGCGACAGTTTTGTGTAGATTGTAAACTTGTAGATTGTTCTGATCTTATGTTTTCTTAGTAGTTTGCCTATTCTATCAGTAATTCGTTTTACGTATAGTAGCAGAATCTTTGGTGCATTTGGCTCTTGATCCTCTATTGTTCCTCGTGTTTGGGTTTCGTGATAGTGAATGGCCTTCCAGATGCAATTTTTTGAATATCCATTTTGTCTAGGGCTGTGGAGTTTTTTTGTGAGAAACTACAAAAAGTTTCCATATACATATATATATATATATATATATATATATATATATATATATATATATATATATATATATATATATATATATATATATATATTAGACTTCTTTGGATCCAATGAGTTTACAGTAGTTGATTGTTATACATCCCAACTTCTAGCTTTCACAATGTCATGTGATAACTCCGTCGATGTCTCCGCCATTTTGTTTATCTCGTGAGGGCAGGTAGCAGACACGATATATGATTTTTAAATACTGTTTTGACAAAATAGGTACGATGATGTAGACAGTAAAGATAGTAACATTAACTGACAATCACATTGCTGATAAAATTATTGCAGAGTGATAAATAAACCAGTTTCGACTCTATATAATTTTAGTGGTACCATTTTACGAGTAACCTTGAATTTTGCCAATCCATATAATTGCATCGAAAATCCATTAATTAATTTTAAAATATATCATTTTAAAATTGATTTCAAGTGAAATCTAATGTTCTGAGAATTATTTACTTTCATTGTTTTACTATCATAGTTAAAATTCAGTATCTTAAGTTGGGTACTACAAAGATAACATAAACTTATAAAAAATATTTCGTAATGTTTTTATGGTAAAGTAACGGTCAGTCCTAACTTTACCGTACAATGATAATGTACACAATGATAAGAAAATTATACGAAAACTCGAATATTTTAAGAATCGTTTTACTATCATGAGAGCAATTTGTATTTATTTATTATGGGTATTTTGTGTGATTAGTTTTTATGGGAAAATATTACAATATTACAATATTACAATATTTGAATTGGGCAATTGAATCATTCTGTGACTAGGTTTTTGTTGATTATTAGATAATGTAGGCTAGACAGAATATATATATATATATATATATATATATATATATATATATATATATATATATATATATATATATAATATATATATATATATATATATATATATATATATATATATATATATATATATATATATATATATATATATATATATATATATATATATAGTACTAGTAGTATTGACAACTATAATCAAAAAATATTTTGATTTATGTTTTAAAAATTCGCATTCATACTAACTTAAAAAAAAATAGTATGAATGTCCTTGACATCTTATATAATTTCATCTTATATAATTTCACTTGTCAAGTTAAAAATTATAGCGTCTTTTGTAATTGTTAAAAATTTTTGTCGTCGATTTTTTAAAATTAATAAATTTCAAGAATAGAATTTGCATCAAATTTCTTGTGATGATGCATAAAAAATGTTACGACGGTGAAGGTATGTTAAGAGTCATTCAATATGCAAGACCTCGTTAGTATATACGTGAGATAAGGTCTCTTGTAAATGTTGTCAAAGTTTGTGAAGGAGTCGCTGCAAATCCGAGCATGTCGACAATTTCGAGAAGCTCCCTTTGGTGAATACTCACTAAAGATCTCCACCTTCATGAATGCAAAATTAAACTATAAAGCTAGATTTTTTTTGGCTATTCTCATGACCGATAGTTCAACAGCCGAAGACAAATGTTAGATTGGTCGACTACTGATATTTAGCGATGAGGCTCATTTTAAACCTAATGGTCTCGTAAAAAAACATAACAGGCTCCACATTTGGGTCTTGGAAAATCATTGCGTAATTGATGAGAAACATCTCATTTTGAAAATTATGCTGGAAATGTAGTAACCGTGAATACCGTAATATGATAACGGACATTTTTTTGCACCAACTAGATGATATGGACCTTGAACAAATGTGATTCCAGCATGACAACGCCTAGTGACGCCCAACTCGAGCAATAGTTTATCTAATGCATAAACACATTTTCACGAAATGCCCATATTAATTATTATCATTATATCACAGACAGTTGTCGATCTCAAAAACAAAATCCAACGTATTATCGATGAAATTGATCAAATCTGGAATCAACATACTACATGAAATAAACAATCTGGCCTAAAACACCAGAGTAACTGGTGAAACACCTGGCCTGGAACACCAAAGTAAATTTTACCAGACTGGAAATTGGCAACTATAGTCTCTATACACAAGAAAATAGACACAACTTTTTTCAGTAATTGCTGAGTAATCGCACTGTTATCTCTATTGGAAAACTATACGAAAGAAGAAGACTATGCTATAGAAGCGGAGTTAAGAGGAGAAATCGACGAAACAGAGCATATATGAACAAACACAGAATACTGTGAAAACCGAAGCAGAACTATTAAAACGTTTAGAATATTCAAATGAGTTAGAGGAGCCATACTAAGACGGATGAATTTCATAATAGTGATGGATGAAATATTTAGAATAGATTTTAGGGCCGGAGCCCGGCGGCTGTTATAGTGAAAAATTTCAGTCAGTGAAAAAAAGTCAGAAATCATTGTTGTTATAAGACAAGAAGCAGACTTTACCAATTAACGTAGATTCACACAGAATCAATTCAACACATATTCTGAAATATCTGGCGACAGTTTTGGAGAAAAGTGGCAGCACTCCAGCAGACATAATTATTTAATAACATCAGTAAAAACATGAAGTTAAAGATCTAAAAAACGGTCTTTGTTCCAACTCTAATATATGGAAATGAGTCTTGGATACTAAACTAAAAACTGAAATGCTAAATAACAGCTCTGAAAATTAATATTCTAAAAAGAATTAGCGGTGTATCAAGACTATTAGAACTAGGTTGGGAGTGGAATCGATTCTCTAAAAGATCGAAGAAAGACAATTCAGTTGGTATGGTTACTTGGTAAGAGTGCTGGAAGAAGGCTAGTAGGAAAGAGAAAAGGAACAGGGAAGGGAAGTTACCAAATCAGAAGAAATGACATGACATCAAAATGAATCTCGTTCAGAAAAACCTTCCACGTAATCAGTGAAGAAAACATTACCAAAATCAAGGATTGTGCACTGAGTAAAAGCCGAAGTATTACAGACATTGTAGGTATTACTGCAGTATCATTTGCAATTGTAATTGACCTAATTCAATCAATTTTGAAGACCTATTTAGACTTGCCTCGTATGCCTTCTCATCTTGGTCTGAAAACACTGAAGGATTTTGAAAAACATGTTGAAAAATGTGTTGAAGTTATCGAAGGGATGCTGTATTTGGATGATAATACTTTAAAATATATAATTACTGGCGCATGAGACATGAATCTATGACTATGATCTAGAAACAGTTCAGCAATCAAGTGTGTGTGGTACTAAAGACAAATCGAAGCTAAAAAATAACACGCCAAAGCGGTTAAAAATCTCTCATGTTAATTGTTTTCTTCGATTATCATGGAGAATTCCTTTCAACTGGTCAAAAAGATTATATTTAAGTGTTATGAGTCTTTTGCGTGCAGTTTGGGGTTCAATTCCTCACCGTTGTTATATTTTTTTTTGTTCAAAAATAGTATTAACATTATTCTATTATTAATTTCTGATAATTATTAACTTGCAAGTTATTTTTTGAGTCTCTAGTGCTAAATAATTAGTAAAACAAAAAAATGTACGTACGTGCAATTAAAAAACCATCATACACATTGGTTTTTTAATTGAAAAAGCATGCAATAACTTTGATGATATAATTTATTCAGAAAATATAAAAAATACAATGGTATTAAAGAATCAATATACTTGTTAAAAAAACAATCAGTTGAATATATTCATTTCCGATTTTAGTTGAAGTTCGAATGTATGCACTTTGAGAGCTGTAAACAATATACTTAGCTAGTGATATAACAGAACAACCAGGTAATCAGAATATCGTCGTTTACAGCTCTCGAAGTGCATACTAGGAACTTCGACTAAAACCGCTCAGAAATTAATATATTCAATATATATTTTTTTTTAAGTATATTGATTATTTAATATTACTATCTTTTTTATATTTTCTGAATAAATTATATAATTAGAATTATTGCATGCTTTTTAAATTAAAATATAAATGTGTATGATGAATGACGTACATTTTATTTTATTTTACTAATTATTTAATACTAGAGACTGAAAAAATAACTTGCAGTTTAATAATTACCAGAAATTAATAACATAATAATTCAAATACTATTTTTGAAAAAAATATATGATAATGGTGAGGATTTGAATCCCAAACTGTTAAGTCGGCACGCCATAAAAAGTTTGACACATTTCCCATCGTCCCTTGCAGGATTGGAATACCTTCTTATATATTATCTTGTTTATATAAAACATACTTTTTTGAAAAACAGCGCCAACTGTTGGACGTAAAAGCAACACATGCTATACTAAATATTTTACGGCAATGGGAGCGCAATCTGTTGAACGTAACAGCAACACACGCAATACTAAACATTGCTCATGCCGGACAGGATGTTTCTTGACAGCTGCTGTCATTTTGCATTTTCAATGTTTTCGATTGCATTGTTAAATTAAATTTTCATAGATTTCGATTTATTTTCATTTTGATTTAATTATTTAACCAGACTGACGCACCGCGTAGCCGGGTACATCTTTTTTATCGATTTTGTGATTGTGTCGGGACAGAGTACTAAGTGTCGGGATTTTGGGTTTTAATCATCCATTTCCATCCTTTTCTATCCTTCTTCTCTTCTCTCTTCCTTGTTCCTTTTCTCTTTCCATCTAGCCTTCTTCCAGCATTCTTAACAAGTGACCATACGAACCGAATTATATTTCTTCAATCTCTTGGAGAGTCGGTTTCACTCCCAACGTAGTTCTAATAGTCTTAATACTCCTTATTAGAATATTAATTTTAATATTAATCCTTTTTAGAATATTAATTTCCAGAGCTGTTATTTTTTATGTCAGTTTTTGGTTTAGTATCACTTCCATATAATAGAGTTGGAACAAAGACCGCTTTTTATATCCTTAACTTGGTGTTTTTACCGACTTCTCTTTTGTGGGGGAATACCAACAGTGGCGGCTTGTGGGTTTTTAAAGTAGAAGAAAATAGTTCTGCTGAAGAATTTTTTGCTTTTCCCTTCCTCCTTTTTACTTTTCGTGCTATTGAAACCCTATACAGGAAGTGAACTAGGAAAAGTTAAAGGAAAGAAACTGTACGGAAATAAAATATGGTGTTTTGCTCTGAAAAATTGTTTACTGTGATAAATGCTGGAGAGGGGGCACCCCAACGCCCTCCCTCAGGAGCCGCCACTGAATACCAATATCAAAGCATTAACTAATTTGGACGTTGTCATGATTCTATTATTTATGTCTGTCTTAATGCTCCCCTTTTCTCTAAAACTACCCCCAGATATTACAGAATTTATGTTGAATTGATTCTGTGTCCATCTTCGTTAATTGGTATGTCTGCTGCTTGTCTTGTAACAACCATGACTTATCCAACTTCTGACTTATTAAAGATTTTCATTTCAAATTCAGATAGCGCCTTATTCCATACTTCCATTGTTCTTTGCTGTTCATCTTTACTGTGGGAAATAGTCATCATCTGCATATAGAAGATTTTTCATTATAACAGACTCGAGCCGTCTGACTCCGGCCCTAAAATCTTTGATCATGATACCTTCTATTTTGGATATTTTATGCATCACTGTTATGAAAGGTATCGGGCTTACTATGCCTCTTTCCCTAACTCCTTTGAATATTCTAAACATTGTTAGTAATATTGCTTCAGTTCTCACAGTATTCTGTGTATCTTCCAATATGCTCTGTATTGTTTGTAATTAAGTTTTTAATACCCTTTTTTTATTAGACTATCCTAAATCCTCTTTTTTGATAATATGTCATATGCTTCCTCTAAGTTCACTGCATAAAAAACATTTTACTATTACCTCCTATAGCTCGGCCCATAATTTACCGAATGCTAAGATACAATCCTGGGTATTGCGACCTGTACTGAAGCCTACTTGGTTTTCTTGTAACGTTTCGTGAATTTCTTCCCTTAATCTCGCTTCTAGTATTCTTTCGTTTAGTTTTCCAATCAGGGATAACATTGGAATTACTTGGTAGTTGCCAGTTTCCAATCTGGTGGAATTTATTTTGTGTTCCAGGGTAGACTGATTATTTCGTGTAGTATCTTGATTCCAGATTTGATCAATTTAATCGATAATACGTTGAATTTCGATTTTGAGATAAACAACTGTCTGCGAATTGCTGGTATAGACTTTGGATTTCAGATAACCCTACAAAAAGAAGTTATACGGTAATAAATCACTAAATCTTAATAGCCAATTAATAATTTTAGTTTGCCATTCACCGTTACTACATTTCCAACGAAATTATAAAATGAAATAGCCTATCATACTACCTGCTCTAAATGCATACCTTACAGTGACTTTTTTGGGGTGCATTTGTTTCTCATCAGTCACGTAATGATTTTTCAAGGACCAAATGTGGGGCTTGTTTTATTTTTACGAAACTTTTGAAAATTTCAAACTGAGCCTTATCGCTAAATATCGGGTATTCGACCATTCTAAAATTTGTCTTCGGCTGTTGAACTGTCGGCTGTGAGAATGGCTAAAAAACTCTAGCTTTACAATTCAATTTTGTATTCATGAAGGTGGAGATCTTTAGTGAGTATTCACTGAAGGGAGCTTCTCGAAATGTTTAATGTCCTAGGTTGTCGACGTCCTCGGATTTACAGCAACTATTTCACAAACTTTGGCAAAGGATCTTGGTCCACGTATGTCCTCACGAGGTCTTGCATTTTTAACCGATTCAATTTCATCACAGTTTTCGTACCGCTTCGGCAAAATTTTCACTGAATTTGTATTGCATTTTAACAATAATAACACTCTTCTCTTTAGTATAATGTTACATATTTTTTAATCGGAAGAATCATAGATTATAACTGTCAAAGCATCAGAGTCACCAACCGCAAAACAAAAAACTGGCGCCAAATTTAAATCCGGCATTTAATTTAAGCCAGCTTTTAATAACCGCTATTCTTATTCGAAAACAATTTTATCATTGAAAATAATTGTTTCGATAAAGATTCACATTTTTAAGAATCTATTTTGTGGTAATTATTACAAAATATGAATTAGAATGTAAACAATTGTGATTGTGTTAAATAACTGATTACGCGCTAGGTACAAGTGGTAACATGAAATGTACAGTACGCCGGAAAAATAACGGAACTTTTCAAATTTAGAGAAAAACTACTAAAGTCGGAATTATACACATTTGTAATGACGTCATTTTTGTTTATCTTTATTTAGTATATTCCAAACAGCGGTGACAACAAATTTTTGAAAAAAATAGTTTCCGATGATTATTCATTATTATTACTATTATTATCCGTCACTGTGAAACAAAAACATTGGTTTGGCAACTTGTCGAAAGTTATTTCGAAAAGTTTTAAATAATACCGACAAAAAGTTAGAATAGGTTTAATGAACAATCGCAGCTATTAATTTTTGAACGCCATAGTAAATTTTCTAAAATAATATTGATTGGCAAATATATCTACGCCATACGTTCTATCTCACTTGGATGACGTATTTACAAATGGGTACAATTCCGACTATAGCGCATTTATTGTAATGATATGTAACCTGAAAGCTGCTCTCTAAAACGAGAGTGTCAACATTAGAATCGATCAACGGATTGTCAAGTTTTAGCGCTTAAAGTGACAGTATCTTAGGTCACCTCTTTACAAAAACACGATGGAACAAAGATTTAATAATAATTTTTGTTTCAAATTAGGTAAAACGTTTACAAAAACATTTTAATTGATGAAAAAAGTTTATTGTGATAATTGCTTATCCCGTAACGTGTGTTCGAGAGGTATAAGCAATTCCAAGAAGGTTGTGATACATTAGAAGATAATCCAAAGCCAGGCGGTTAAAAAACAAGCAAAAAAAAAACAAAAATCGCGATGAGTTGGTGGAAAGAGTGCGTGAAATGATCGCCTACGATGCGAATTCCACTGTGAGATGGATAACGGCCGAATTAAACATGGCCAAAGACATAATTTACGAAGTTTTGACAAAGGACTTATACAATACAAAAAATTTGTGCCCAGGACTGTCATTGCTCGTGAATTTTTGGCGAAATAACAAGTCTGTGTGTTTTAGTATTCACTTGATCCTCCGTATTCACTTGATTTATCTCCTTGTTATTATTTTCTGTTCTCGAAACTCAAACTGACAGTGGAAGGAAGGTTTTATGATAATGTTGCATGAGCCCAAGAAGCCGTGACTAGGGTAATTGTGGTGGTTCCGAAAAACCACATAAAAATCTATGCTAGCATTGGTTGAACGTGCCTAGAGTGGTGTATTGATGCGGGAGGGATGTATTTTGAATACAAATAAATCATTTTTCCAAAATATCTATTTGTGTTTTTATATTTAAAAATTTTCGGAATTTTTTAGACATACTGAGCATAATATAAATAAATTAGAAGTTGATAAAAACTACTATAAATTACTAGTAAGTGTGGTCATTTCGTTTGAAACCTGCTAGCTATAATAACATTTAAAAAAGGGAAGAATAATTAGAATAATTGTTTTAATTATCTGGATTTAATTATCTGAATTATCTGGATATATCATCGGGCGGAGTTAATGAAGTGTAAACACAAATCAACAAGGTAAACAGAATCGCAGGAACAATGCTTAATGTACGTTATAGAACAATGATATATTAATAAAGCTGCCAAGTGCCAAGAGTATATAAAACATAATTTTTCCTACGATAACATATGTAATAGAAACAAGAGCAAGTAGCACAAAAAGAAAATCTGTACTAAGAATATATGAAATGAAGACATTGGGAAAGATATCGGGTCATATATTCATGAATAAGAAAAGAAACGCAACAATTAGAGAGGAATACGTAGAGGATATAGTAAAGTGAGTACGAACCTGCAGGAGAACACTGCACGAGCAGAGCATGAATAGCGAACAAATTAATTTCCAAAATTGTTCAATTTGCAAAGTCAGACACACATAGTCTGACAGGTTGACAACACAACTAGTGGAAAGTATAATTTGTGTCTACAGCAAACGAAACTGAGGAACAAAGTAGCACTATTGTGCGCCACAGTCGTACCGTCAGTGGTTTTTGAAAGTTCAGCTCGAGCCGACTGGTGGCGGTTTAAGGCCAGAAACCGGTCTCGGGAGACGCTTGCTCACGTTTAACGTCGACTGAAGGACATTCACAGTTATTGAAACGATTCATGAAATTGTGACAAATAATAAAACAAACGGAAAGTTTGTGCTTCGATTTGTGTTCAGGACCGTCACTGTTCATGAATTTTTGGCGTAAAAACAAGTCTGTGCGCTTCAACAACTTCCATATTCACCTGTTTTATTTTCGCGTGACTATTTGCTGTTCCCAAAACTTAAACTGTCCATGAAAGGAACGTTTTATGATAGTGTTACATATTGTCACTGTCACGGTCATTGTCATTGTCACGGTCATTGATACAGAAAGGATATATTTTAAATAAAAAGAAATTATTTTCATAAAATAACTAATTGTTTTTTTATTTCGTTCCGTTATTTTTTTTTCTCCAATATATTGATTTCGATGAAAAAATTCGTGAAACGAATCAGAATTTTATATTTTGATGTTATAACTTAGTTTAAACTTGCGTCAAATATTTCGCAGAATAACAATAAACAAATAAAATAATTAATCTGTATGGCACAATTCATTTGAATAATCTAATCGTTATAATAATAATTTTATCTCGTTTAGAATGATCCATACAAAAATAACTCGATATATGACATCACTTTATTGCCGATTTTGCAAAGAATTAGAATAGATTCGAGAAGATAATGAAATTTATTACGTAATATTTGATTTGAAGTTAACCAAATATCCTTTGGTGTTTTTGAAAAAATTTGTAATAAGGTAAATTTGTTATATGGTTTGTTATAAAGTTATATGGTAAATATTTAACGACATCACAAGGTGTATTTTTTAGCATTTGGATTTTAGAAACGTTTAGTTTTATTTAGAACTGTACGGTAAGAAACAACTTACTTAGAGGGAATCCGGTCTTACGCGGCCTTGTTACTGGCGTGACAGAGGAGGTATTCCTGACCAAATATTGCATTGCATATTACAAATTGAAAATTAGTGCGCTCTATATTTTGTAAGTAGATTCGGTAGAATTGTAAAGAAAAATCTTTATATTAAAGGTCTAAGAAATGGGTCAATTGTGCTCTATCCATCTGTTGGAAAATCTATTATTTAAATGTTCGTGAGCTTCTCGTCTAAAATGTGGTAGAGCTCCATCATGTAGAAACCACATATTCTGTCTAACATTTAAAGGAATATGGAGGAGGTCTTTCAGTGTAAACTCCTCGTTGTGCTTTTAAGTACCCTGTGTCGCGAAGGAATTTTTTCCGCGTACAAACCATATTCTGCGGCTGCATTTTGTTGGCATTCTCCGTAAGTTAATATTATATCCACTAGTTCATTGTTTTCATAAACGTGTGACATTTTAATCGCAGAAAGTATCCGAAAATTAAACAAGCATTATTAAGGAATTATTACCACTGTCAAATCGAACATCGCACTCAAAAGAAATATTGTACAAGAATACAAAAAACTAGTCATACCCAGTATCAGCAGTAAACAAATACTTTATGTGTTTACCATGCAGTGGTCGAGAATATCAAACAGTCAGGTCTGTTTTCAAATTTTGTAACTGTTAATAACTTCTTTATTTTGCAACTCATATAAATGATTTTTGGTAAAATTACTTATTTTACGAGTTCTACAAACTGTTAAAATGCATGACTCAACTTTGAAAATATCCTGTATAATATAATATATTAGGTCGTGAAATTAATTCTCGACCTGTTTTGACTACTTCTGCCTCACTAAACCGAACCACTTGTTGACAAAGACCAGTGATCGTTTGACCAGATTGGAATAACTCATAATGCACGACACCCAGCTGATCTCTCAATATACCATACACAGCAACACCTTTTTGTTCAGGTTTTGTGGTACTAGTAGATAGCTTATCTAGATTAAACCACGATTTTCGACTCTTTGGATTATCGTAGAGCTTCCACGTTTTGCCATAGGTCACAATCTTAAACAGGGAGTTCGTTTTCTTCAATTTGGAGAGCAATGGCATAACAACATCAAGGTGTCCATAGGAGATTCAACGACTTTCCTTTTGAATTTTCTCTAGATTATGTAAATGTTTAAAAACGGTTTGTAGTGTTACTCCTAGTTCCTGTCCGAGGTCTAGCAGTGTAAGAAGATTTTTTTTACAGTTGTGCTTCCAATTCTTCATCTCCTCTGTCTCTCGTCTGTCTCGGACGTTCTGCATCATTTAAATCAAAGTTTTCGGTTAGAAATTGTTGAAAGATAAAAGAAACGCAGCGATTAAAATTTATTTTTGCTATTTGGGAACAAAAATCACAAATTAAAACATTAGGACTATACGGTAGATTAGATATATATTTGTTTGCTGCATTTTCCTATGAAAAATAGCTAATATTTTACTCTCTTTTTGAATTTTTCCAAGGATTTACCATTTTAGATTAAATTAAATAAATTAAATTAAAATAATATATATTAAAGATTAAAAAAAAAATAAATATATATATATATATATATATATATATATATATATATATATATATATATATATATATATATATATATATATATATATATATATATATATATGAAAAACAGAAATTTTTCATCCGTACTTCCACGTACCACTGCTTGTCTCAAATCAGTCGCCGCCACCACGTCGAGACAAGTACCTCTCAGGGCCGGTTTCTGGCCTCACAGCCGTCGTCAGCTGGTCTCGAGCCCAACGCAGGGAAACAGCTGAATCGAAACGAACAGAGGAAGACCAAGTCAACTGGTCATATCGATGATGGGTCGCAATCTCAATGCAACTCGCGCCATCCTGCGGTGAATGTTCGCGGCAGTCAAAAACTTTGCGATACATTCTTCCCACTATATATATATATATATATATATATATATATATATATATATATATATATATATATATATATATATATATATATATATATATATATATCATATCTTAATCATAATCAGTCCGTGTAGATCCATTGCAGGATGAAGGCCTCCTATGTTTCCAACTTTCACGGTCCTGGACTTTCCTCTGCCAGTCGGGGGGTCCAATGTACTTAACGATGTCATCAGTCCATCGTGCTTTCGGTCTTCTTCGCGGACGTTTGCAATGAAATACTATCCACCCCAGAATTGCTTTGGTCGATCTGTCGTTCCATCGCCTCGCTATATGTCCTGCCCATCTCCATTTCAATTGCTTTAGTCTTCCAATGATGTCACAGACTTTCGTTCCATGCCTTCAATATATATATATATATATATATATATATATATATATATATATATATATATATATATATATATATATATATATATATATATATATATATATATAATCTTTAAACCTTTTTTTACAATTAATGTAATCACTGTATGATTTTCAATATTTTCCATTTTAATATGAGTAAAAATGCAAAAAACTGATATAGAAAATGAAAATATTAAATAATAGGTTCATTCATTCTAATCATTTGGCATTTACGTAAAAACCTTTTATTTATTATATATATATATATATATATATATATATATATATATATATATATATATATATATATATATATATATATATATATATATTAGGGTGGTCATTAAAAATTAAATTTTTCCGACGCCCCAAAAAAACCTTCCTTTTAATGAAAAAATACAGAAGATTTTTTTTTGTAACAAAAATAACACGTGCCTCAAGACGATGTAAATTCATTTTTTGGTAAAATCGTAGTTTTTTGTAAGTATCTCTTAAAGTATACGGATTTGAGAAAAAGATATTCCGGGTATCGATCCGTTGTGTATCCGACGTTCGCCAAAATTTCATTTGCCATTTTCAGGTGTTGTCCGCTTATTATCTGCCATCCGTGAAAATTATATATATATATATATATATATATATATATATATATATATATATATATATATATATATATATATATATATTTAACTAAAAAAAAAAATCTGGATTATGCTTTGATAACTCCTAATTAATACCATAATACTTGAATAATATACTTATATTGTCATTATTTTTTATAGTAATAAAACATCGTAAAATATCTTTGATAAATTAATATTAGTTGCATTTTAATTAATCCTGATACAAACCCTATTTATGTACTTTGTTGTCGGGCCAAGGAAATCTATATAAAGCTCTTAGTAACAATTGAAAGATTCCGTTGTTATCGTTTTATACTGACGATATAGGAATAAATAATGTGCTTACAACGTTAAGGTTTGTTGTTCGAAGATACTGAATATGAAGTTATGTTTCCAAAGCGAGGTACTTGACGTCATATTTTATTATTTTAATAAATAAAAAATAAATATAAAAACAGTGTAGTCTGTTATTTTAAATGATATGATAATCGCTGAATGTTATGAAGGTATAGAATCATTATATTTGTTGGTTTTTTGTTGAATGGTACAAGACTTGTTATTTATTTATCCGGAATTAGCAACAATGGTGTTGCTAGGTGCCATCTGACAAATCCATCGTAAAGTTTGACATTATTGACTGGATACGTACTCAGAACGTTTTGTCATACGGACGCTATTTGTCCTGTTTAGTGAATTGAAAATTTCATCTCAGTTAAAAAATGGAATTAACTCGGGCGAATTTTCGTGCGAAGATTTATTACGACTTTCGACGTGGATTATCTCAACAACAGTGCATCGACCAACTGATTTTTGGTGATGAATCACCATCTAAAACTACTGTATATTGCTGGTTTAGTGAATTCAATCGTGGTTGTTGTTCACTCACGGACGAATTTAAAGGTCGTCCAAAATTGGTTGTTGTGCTAGAAAACATCGATAGTGTGCACGAACTGATAAAGCAAGATTATCATGTGACATACCGTGAGATTGAAGCATTCCTGGATATTATTATATAATACAAATATAAAAATATTTGTGCGCGTTGTATTCCGCATAATTAAAAGGTAAAGGAAAAGTGTTATGGTTAGAGGCGCATCAGCAACTAGGCTATTTAGCGACTGGACCTAAAGCTTAACGTGGGTTCCGAACCACGATCATCAGCTTCCGACAAACCCAGGCTAGCATCCCCCTCGGGCTATAAACCCTTAGTTATGTACCTACC